>BCHV01000014.1:165879-524806 GCA_001599735.1 Naganishia albida | reverse complement strand
CCCCCCCCCCCTTCAGAGAACGCTGTTGCTGAGACATCGCAGATCACAGGTCCTCTACCTGTAGCGCGGTACATGCAATTCTGCCTCGGACATCCGACGCAGGGATACTACACTCGGAATCGAGAATCTACAAGCACCGGGGTGGACAAGGAACAGGGCTCGAGTGTCTTAGAGCACGTAAAGACCGATGTGTTTGGGCGCAAGGGGGATTTCATTACGTCTCCTGAAATCAGCCAGATATTTGGCGAGGTGAGCCCAGCTTCCGTTTTTGTCTCGGGCAACGGATGACTGACTTGTAAGCAGTTGGTAGGTGTATGGTTCCTCACGCAGTGGGTCGCACAAGGACGTCCTGGGAAAGTCCGTATCGTCGAATTGGGACCGGGAAGAGGAACACTTCTAGACGACATCCTTCGCGTAAGCCCTCACTTTTTCACCCCTGCTCACCCCACTCTGCCGAACTCACCCTTCGCGGCAGACACTCCGCTCCGTTCCCTCATTCCCCATCACCGCCCTGAAATCAATCAACCTCGTCGAAACGTCCGAGCCCCTGCGCGCAGCACAACGTGAAAAGTTACAGGAACGGATAAACACGTTCGGCGGGCATGCCGGGGAGGTCAAGCTTGAGTTCTGGAATTGGATTGGAGAGGTTCCAGTCGGTGAGTCGTTTCTCGGATCGGGAAAGCCGGCGAGGGTGCTGATTGTGGAGGTAGAGAAGGATACGTTTACAATTGTTCTCGCACATGAGTTTTTCGATGCGTTGCCGATTAACGTGTTCCAGGTGAGTAGTTTTCCCACAACCAACGTTATCCAATGGCATGCTGAACCGGTCGACTAGAAAACCGAAGAAGGATGGCGCGAAGTATTCGTCAACGTCGACCCCGCCGCCGGCACTTCGTCCGGCCTAACACTCGCGCTCTCCCGCGAACCATCAACGTTGTCCCAGATCCTACCCGGTACATCCCCGCGATTCGACGCCGAGGTCCCGGAAGGCGGGCGGGTCGAGATCTCCAAGGATTCGTATGAGATGATACGGATTCTCGGGCGGTTAGTCAGTGGGATTGAAGTGGATGGCGAGGAGGCCGGGAAGGCGGTTGGCGGGGCTGGATTGGTGGTTGATTATGGCAAGGATGGGTTTTCAAGTAATAGTTTCCGGGTGAGTCGTGATTCGCCTTGCCATGTTAGAGGCCGGAAAGTTGATTGTGGATGGTATTAGGCCTTCCGGAAACACGAGATCGTTCATGTTTTCGATGATCCCGGCTCGGCGGATCTGACGGCCAACGTGGATTTCGCATACATGAAAGAAGCCCTCGCCGGTATCGGTACGCTTCGTAACTCCTTGCATCTGACCCAACTAACCATTTCCGTGCACAGCAACACCCCACGGTCCAATCAATCAACGTACATTCCTCACCTCGCTCGGCTTGGCTCCTCGACTCGATAAACTTCTGCAAGGCGCGTCAACGAAGGAGAGAAAGGTGGAGATTGCGCGCGCGGCCAGGCGCTTGGTCGAGGAGGATGGGATGGGCGGGGAGTATCAGTTTCTAGGGATTACGCCGAAGGCGGTCGGAAAAGGGGGAGATGAGAACAAGGTGGCGGTGTATCCTTTCGAGGTCGCCTCATCGCAATCGTCATAGGAGATGTCTGCGACATATGCTATACGTATGCGTATGACGGATTGCGGCTCTCGGCTTTCTTGTTGGCTAACGCCGTCAGCACCTTTAGCAGCTTTAGCGGGACAACCCTTGATACGCACAGTGCACAAAGAGGATGATGTCACTGCGAACCCCGGTATGCTGGTCAGGGCAACCCCGCCCTCTCGACTCGCCCCTCGAAGGAATCACCAATCACATCACGCAAGAGTTTCGATTGTGATTCGGCGCTCCTTGCCTGTCCGCCTCACCATGGCAGGCTCCTTCAGGCGGGGGGCAAGTCCTAGGAGAGTTTCATAGATAGAACGCGCACGGTCGGGTGAAGTTATGGACTCCCTTCGGACGAACAGTGTTGATCCTATGGAGGGATTTCACAACCGGGAAATGTTGCTCTTTACGAAGAGCAAGTTTCGAATTCCCCAATTCGACCGAACGTCATTCATCTTGATCTTTCGAAATCATTCGCGGCACCCGTGCCACCGCACTCGTTGCCCCTTCGTGCCTTTCGTATCCTCAAGAGCCCGTAGTTGGGGCTAAATTCAATATCACAAGGAAAGAGTCTGAGGTATCGGCGGTCCAGGTATACATCCCACAGGGCAGGGCAGGGCAGTGTTTCTAGCTTGTAATCTTCGTTATAGACAGGCCGGAAGGTCTGAATGACGTGCTTCGTACTAACAAAATGGGCGGGCAGCCTTCCGGATAGAGAACTCTTACACCAGGTACGAGTAAAGTTTCAAATCCGGAGAATCTCCCGATTAGGGGAGAACAGGAGAACACAGCGCCAATAATTTGGCAGCAGCTTGATCCTCCTATATCCTTCCGCAAACTTGATTACGATCAAGCGCTTATAAAGCAGACAAATGCGGGAGCCCGGACCAGACTAAAGAGCGATGCTCGGGTCAATTCAAGCAGACTCACAAGATAAGGAGAGACTACAAAGGATGTAGCGTCAATGAGTCGATCACAGCAACCTCCATTGATGGAGGACGATGCATATAAGTCGCCCCTGCAAAGCTGAAAGACTGAAGCATAGACCATTGGCAATTCGACAAGGCTTTCACTCCCATCCATCCGCTCAACTGCTTCACTCTTAATTAATTCAGCCTCCCAGAAGCCTGTTATCGAACAATATGAACGCTCAAGCAGCCCAAGCCGAATCCGGGCGCCAGCTTCTGTCGATTTCAAACTACTTGTGGATCGATTCGCCGACGAGTGAAACGTCCTTTACAAAGCCTGTTCCGCGTTGCTGCCAGGATGGCCTGTGCCTCGCGAGTTCGACGACATCTATATGGGCTGTACGGCTGGGTTGCTTAACTGGATCAGCTACATTTGCGATCATGTTCAAGATCTCATCGCAGGGGACCCGTCGGACATCACTCAGATCCGGCTCCAGGGCATCGGAAACTTGTTATGCGAGGACATTACGCCGTATCCCGGTGCCGAGAAGGCCGTACTTGAAGCTTCATGCTTTAAATTGCTCGAACTTTATGAAGGAAAGAAGGAGGACTTGACGGATGAGACAAAGGCTCAGGCCAAAATGCTTCGTTCTGCGTTGAAAACAGCACATGCGACTTACCGCGACATTATGTATTGTTGGGAATCAACATTCGGTTCTGCACCGGTCATGAAGTTACTGGAATGCAGCCTCGGGTGCGGATACTCTTCTGAGGCAGACAACTCGACCGACACCGCTAGTGAGGCTGACGCTGCCTCCGAAGTCGGGTCGATTGCGAGCGATTGGGACATCGTGTCGACGACCTCTCAAGTTCCATCAGGATCTTCCCTAGGGGGCGAGAGCAAAGACAGCCTGAAACACTAGTCACGAGACATAGAGCCAGGCAATTCCGCTCTATTTATTGGAGTAGGGTATGCAAGGCCACTGATGGCCACTTATAGATAGTCCCTGTTAGTACTATGCATACATAGCAGACTATGAGGCGCTTCTCAATCGCAAAGATTTCGTTTGCCTTAGCTTTCTCGACCTGGTGGCGCTTCATACCGATGCGCGATACAGCTTAATCGATGGGACGCATCGGCATTGTTCTGAGCGGTAGCAGACGCTCAACCCTCGCACAGCTGTGTTCATGTTCAAGAAAGGTAGCTGAATGCTGCGGTCTAGGTCGCGCTTACGCCGAGTTTGTGTAACGACACCCGAAGCGCGCCCTCATCATTTCACTATTTCATCCGGCCATTTCCCGGAAACCCCGCGCTTTCACCTTTTCACCGTTTCACTATTTCACTGTTTCATCGCTCGCCCTGCTCGCTGCTGGATCTTGTACGATAGAAAGCCCCATTGTATGCTATAGCTCATGAGTATATATATGGGGACAGAAGAGCTTTGGCACTTCACACTGCCTTTGCTCTTCACCCTTAGATACAGCAACAAAACCCGAAGCAGCCTTGCTCATCAACAGATCCGGATTAGCTACCCAACGTTGATCAGCTCGGCCTAAATTGTAATCAGTCGCTCGCATTAAATACCAAAGTCACAGATCCTGCTATACGACTGCCCGAACGCGCTTACGTAACGGCGGCGTGCTTTCTGGCTCTCGATAGTTTGCTCGAAAGCGCACTGCTACGCGCATGCTGAGACTCGGGATGACCGAGCTGATGATCACCTTGATGGAGAGCGTGAAGGGGAGGCCTCTCCTGTGTCTCGACCATACCTTGACTGCCCACCGCTCCCAGCATGGGTCAGAAAGCAAGCAAGCCCGCAGCGGCGAGTGAATCTTCTCCGCCGGGCCCAGCAGTAACAGCGACTCCGCAACCGCCGACGGTTCCGGTAATGCAGCCTGAGATCAAGGACGTGCCTTTACCGCCAAAGCAGGCGAATGCTTCAGCAAGACCGCAAACTGTGATACAGCCAACACTTTCGTCCTCAATTCCGTCCAGCCATGTTCCGCTAGCACAGCCAGTGGTTGTGAAACCCGTCACACAGCAAGTCGCGTCAGTTCCGGTGATTGCCAAAGGGAAGTCGATCGAATCAGTAGCGGAGAGACCAGTCCCCTCCACACCAATAGCGCAACAGACGACGTCGGTGCAGAAACAACCGGTGCAGCAGAAACAGCAAAATCCGCAGAAGCCCACCACTTCGCAACAACAGAAACCGGTGAAGACTCTGCCGCAGAACCCAGTCGCAGCCCAGACGTCCGGATCGCCGAGGCGTCCCGTTACATCGAAGGCTCCGATACAATCCACACAAGCATCATCGTCAAACCAGAGCCCACAGTTAAAGCCGACGCAAAGTCAGCCTGCAAAGCAACTTTCACAGCTGAAACCAGTTCAGCAGCAGAAGCCCCAGGCACAGCCAAAGCCGCAACAACAACCGAAGCAGCAACAGCAGCAGAAAGGACAGCAACAGCCCAAACCCGCAAATCAGCAGAAGCCTCCTCAAAATCAGCAGAAACCTGCCGCATCAGGTTCTCAACCATTGAAACAGAAGGCGAAAAAATCGAAACAAGCCAAACAGCCTCAGATCCCGCCAGCCTCACCAAACACTAAGTTGCCGCCGAAACCTCGCCCGACGACTGGAAAACCTGATGCACCTGTCACCGGAGGATCGTTGCGCGCAAGAATGTCGTCTCCGCCGAAGCTTTTGGTTACTGGAGTTACCGTCAATCAAGGGGGACCTTCGGCATCGAATGTGAAAGCGCAGAGCGTAGGATTGACGGGAGCGGCGTCAGGGCCGACGTCGACGATTAACAGTAAAGCGGGAGAGAAACGTACACGCGAGAACATCGATGATTCCGAACCGACTCGTCTGCTACCTTCAGTTGCCCTTTCGTCGCCGCAACGCCATCACAAGATCGTTCGTCGGGAAGGGGATACTGATACGGCAAGTGCAAAGGAAAGTGAAGTTGAAGCCATTCCTCCTATCCGCGGATCCGTCGATGACGAAAAGGAAGAAGGGGAAATCAGCGATGAAGAGATGGATGTTGCGTCGGCATCGAGGGCTAGACTTCTGGAACGCATAAGCGACGTACACGTTGCCGATCCCGTCGCGTCGAACACAAATCCATTTTCGTCGACTGCTGCCGGGTATGGTGGTCTTTCGGCGAGGATGGATCCGGCTTTGATGGCGAGGATTGACACTCGAGGAATGTCGGCAGCATCAAACGCGTACAGCCAGCCTGCACGGGCACCCTTTCCTCCATCTTCTGCGAAGCGAAATGGAATCCCGACCTCATCGGCCACCACGATTCCGTTCCCGAAACCGACACATGGACCTGCACCGCAACACGTTCCAAATGCCAATGTCGCAGAGGTTCCGATGAGGAGTGTTGAGCAGCCGAGGACAAAGGGCGTTATCGGCAGGTCGGGAAATCAGACGACTGTGAATGGCGTGACGATAAGTACGGGCAAGGGACATGGAGAGAATCAGCGTACGTACCGTCAGTGACAGAAAGATATGTCGCTCATGTTGCTTTGCAATCTCGCTTAGTGGACGAAGCAGGTCAACGGGAACTGATCGAAATCATCGTCGAACTGCACAACAAGGGCATCTCGACCGCCGAACTGACCCAGCGTGGGGTCCCAGCACAATTGATCAACAGGGTCATGAAGGCTCTTGCAAAACCCGCGCCTTCACACGATTCGAAATTCGCTCACTCTGCGACTGCCACGAATGATTCTCGTTTAGAACGTAGCGATGCAGCCCAGTATTCAGCGAGTTCGCACTCAAATGCCGAGCCTGACGCCGACGTGGATATGGATATCGATTCCGAGAATGAAAGGTCGCCCGAGGTGCCTTACAGCTTGCCGCACGTGATAGGACAAGGTATGGGTCACCCGTCGTCAATGTTCTGTGAGGTTATCCGTTCCCAATGCCGGCATCATCGCGGCTGAATCCTTCCCCTCCAGATCCTTCTGTTCCCATGATGCCGATGATGATGCCTCCTTTCCCGCCTTTCCAACCACCTTTCATTTCGTCCGCCCCTGCTCCCCCGCCGCAGCTGGCACCTGAGATACCCGCCCCGCCTCCTCTACCATCGTCTGTTCCCATTCAACCGCCACCACCGGCAGAGCCGAAGCTGAGCTTATCGGAGCTCAAGGCGAAACTCTTGGCGAACCGAAAGCTGAAGCAAAAGTTTTCCACCGGCCTCGACACGCCGGAAGCATCGGATACGCCAACGACGCCTGACTTTGCTGCAGCTACGCCCATTCCAGCAAGAAGCGTTGTTTTGCAAGAACCGCAAGCCGTATCGCTTTCGACTTCCCCTGTCATCGCTCACAACGTGGCGCAAAGCGTCGTAACAAGCAGGGCAGAGTCTCCATCCATGGTACCCGCGTCAGTCGGCTCTTCTGCTCCTCCAGAGATTGCACCCTCTTCGTCCGCTATTCCCGTCAATTCTCGTCGACCAGGCGCCGCAGACTTCGTAGACGTGCCACCATCACGCCTGGCCTCTTCGACATTCTTCCGAGGGAACGCACGAAGGACATTCGCTCCGCCTCACCCGAAACGACTGGTTGTCGATCTCGACGACTCGTCTGATGATGGCTCGAACAGCGATGTGGAATCCGATCCGGACTCGCAGATGAGGTCAACATCGGCTGACCCTGGAAACGAAGCCGACGCCCTGCGTCTAATGCACGAAGCCGAGATGCGCATTGCCTTGGAGAAGAAAATGGCCGCTGTCGCGGAAAACAGGGCTAAATTGGCAGCCTTTGCAGCTCGGAAGAAGGCGTTGGCAGCCAAAAATGCAGCAACGAATACGCCGTCCCCGGTCATGCTTTCGACAGGAGTGAATTTAGCGCCTCCCTCAATTCCGGATTTGCCTTCGGTTTCACCGACCCCATCAAGAAGTTCAATTCAGACTCCCGAGATCATCAACACCACTTCCCCAACGACTGTTACGCCTCAGAATACGGGTGCGGCATATTCGGGAATCCATTTCTCAGAGCTGATTGCCTTCCGTAGCTATTCGAGACAGGGGAAAGCAGAAAGCTACAGATACCTCCCGACAGTCCGGTAAGCCAGTCAGACGGTCCCCCTTGTCCAGTCTCAGGTGCAGGGTGGCTCGTGCCATCGCGCTCCGCTTACAGATTTTCATGCTTCGCTTGCGCAGCAACAGACAAGACGGCCAAACCGACTCCTGCGGTAATCGATCTCACAAACGATGATTCGGAAACAGTAAGCCGCCCTGCTCTCGGTCACGTACCATTGCTGAATTCATCGGATGTAGGCTCCTGCGGTCACTGCACCGGCCTCAGTATGTTCTTCGCAGCAGGATGGAGTATCGGCTGAGTATCCGTGGCATCTAGGCCCACTTCAAGCCGTATCAATTCTTTTCGCCTCATCCCCTGCATAGCATCCCGTCGAACTCGGATCACAACACTGATACTGACATTCTTGATTTGGATCAATTGAAAACCATCAGCTTGTCTCGAATGATGGCAGAACATCGAGACGAGACCGGCAAAGCAGAGGAAGACCCGGTGGTGTGCAAGTATGAATTGCGTGGTGGCTCTTGCAATGTTCCCGACTGTCCGGATTTCCATATGCGCAAGGATATCGTAGCGAGTCGTGAGTGACTGGCCGTTTTCCTGGTGTCCTTTACCTGCTTCAGGCGACGTTGCTAGCTTACATTGATGGGTCGTTTGCTTTTTCAGAACAGGATCTCCTTCGTTTTATAGACATGGTGTTGCCCGCCAAGAAGACTACGCCTCCGATCATCGCAGCGGCTCGGGAACACCTGCAGCAGCTGGTCCGGTCCAAGCCTGATATTCCTTCAAGAGTTCGGGATGCTGAACCTTCCCCGTTGGTGGCCGATGGCACAGGCGATCCGGTGGCTAGCGAAAAGGCGCAAAAAATCAAGTTGATTCAGCAACGCAAAGCGGCATTGCTTGATCAGACTCGGAAACTTGCTGTGGAACAATTCCTGGACGAATTTCGCAAGACGCTGCGGGGTCTTGATTCGAGTTCTGCGTCGTGACGGATGGTGGTGTAAATCTGTTTACGAGGGAGCGACAAGAGAAGAGGAGAAGAGACAGGAGAAAAAAAAGAAAAAAAAGAAAAAGAGAGACCGCGGGAAGCGAGAGTAGACGAGACAGGGACGAGGAGAACAGGGAGCGCCGACAATGGGCGAAGTCCCCCTGGACACGATACCTCGACGACGATGGTACGAAACAACCCATGATGACTCTCCATTTCGAGCAACCCTCATCATAGCCACATTGCATGTATGCCGTTGTATATCGCTCTATAGTATCTTGATAGCATGTCATTCTGGTACCTGTCCTTGCCCCTGACGTACTTGGCAGCTCATACGCGGTGAATGATTGTATACATGCACGTCTCGTCTCACGATTCAACGAAACAACTGTGTTCCAACCTCCAAAAGTGTCCTTCTCTGTCGGGTTGCGATCAGAGGACTCCCATCACAACGGTCGCCCGCAAACTTCTCAGGTCTTTCTGCTGCCACTGCTCAAAGCCGGACTTTGATGCGTCACCAGTCTTGGCCGTGCTATCGAGGATCGGCTCGATCGGGTCTGAGATCCATCCAAGCACTCCCTGGTCAAGCCGCTCCGAGAGGTTGGGTCCATTATCCAGCGCGGGATTGGGCTGAAAGCTGATACTTGGGCCGCTTCTCGCACGATTGGCTCGAGGACGTGAAGCGCGTTCCGACGAAGGTGAATATGCGTCGAGCTCGTCCGCAAAGGTGATAGAAGTGGTGGGTGGAAGCTGCGCTTGCGGGACGGGAAAGCTGTATTCTTGAGACCGCAGACTGGATGACTTCCAGCCCCACGACTGAGAGATGGTGAATACGTCGGGACCGGAGCTGAAAGCGGTACTCAGCAGCGATACACCAAGGGTGAACTCGGACCTTACCTGAACCTAGTCAAGGCGGTACCCATCGCACTGGCGCAACTGATGGAGAAAAAGACCTGCGCAATGTTCATCAGCCATAGGGCCATTTGCGCTCCATGTCACATACCTTTGCCGTCTTGCGGGGATCACGGTATGGCGCGTTCAATCCCTTTTGATTATTTTCGTCCCGTTTGGATCTCGCCCAATAGCGATCAGTAAACATTTCCGCCGAGGGAGGCTCCGCTCCGTTTCGCCTGCCCATGCCTTCATCGTCCGAGAGCGCGCCCGTCGGACTCATCGAGCGTGGCATCGAACCGACCGGAGTGACGGACATGGTACGCTGTATCGTGAGCGGATTCGAAGTGGGCTGGGAATGCGGATGACCGCTCACGGGAGTGCTGTTTCCAGGGGAAGCACTCCAGGACAAGGAAATGTTATCGTCTGTTCCTGCCGTCGCACGTGGTCGCGGGGCTATTGACGGCGTGCGACTCGATGAAGGGAAAGGAACGGGCTCGAGCATGGATTGCCGGTGGAGGTATATGCCAAGTTGGACGCCCTTGTCTTTTTTACGAATCGTCTGCACGTAGATGTTGAAATAGCTCCCTAGTGGGACGGTCAGCAGTGTTCGGAGGGGCATGATCTCTTCCACTCACCGGCGTGGAACACGGTTCGGCTGTATGCGCGCTCTTTCTCGCCGAGCTTATCGATGCCCCAGAACTCGACGGAAAACCTGAAAGGCTCGTACCGACTCCACAGTGCACCGTCGTTATACTGTTTGCCGGACATGCCCCGTTGTGAGGCCGCGAGGATTTCGCGACCCGTTCGCATTGGCGAAGAGAATCCAAAGTAAGGGTCATCCGCATCCCCGCTGAGCACACCGGAATCATGCGGTGCTTTGGTAGATGAGTCGCCTTCCTCCTCACGACGCGGCCCCAAATCCGGCAAGCCCGTCGTGGGGTTCAACTCGTTTGTCGACGTCACCGTATCACCAATTCGGATCGTGCTGTCGATCGGTACAGGCCAGAAGGGTCGATCGAGTGCCGATGTGAAGGGACCGAGCGACGGGGCGCCCAAGGCGGGGCCGAGATCGTGGAGCATAGGTGCCGGACTGGACGACCTTGTTCGTGCGCGTCTCGACGATTCGGCAGAAGGAACGAGCCATGGTCTTCTGCTGGTGGATGCAGGCGTTGGAGCGGCAAGATCACAGATCTCTTTTGTCATGAGCGCGACGCCATTCCGGGGTACTTCGGTATCCCCCTTGCCGATCGTACCGTCCGGTCGGTAGGCGGTGATTTTGCCTTGATAGTCGGCTGAAGCCCAAAGGGCAGCTTGCAAGACGCCGAGGGGCACGTAGGGCAGACCGGTAGCTGGATTGATATCGGCCGAAAGCTGCGATAGCTGCTCGAATGTCTGTAGGAAAAGGAGATTAGTTGAAGCCGCGTCGACGTGGGCCAGACGTACCATATGGCTATAATGAATCCCCGTCTCAAACATCCGATATAGTTCCTCCTCCTCCAGACAATCCTCCTCGGCATCCTCATCGCCCTCCCGAGCCGAGCGCAGCGCAACGACCCGCTTCGCAAAGTCGTACCGTTCCATCTCATTCCGGATCCAGAACGCATCGCTCGAAACGACGACGCGGACCCATTCGGCCGGAAGGCCGCGCCGGGCCCAGATCCGGAGTGTCGCCAGGGCCCGTCGCTCCAACTGGACGGCGGTCCCGTGCGCCCTCCGAATGCTGCTCTGTCGATATCCCGACACCGTCCGCCTGTCCGTTCGCGCATCCGATAGACTAATCCCGCGCACGCGTCCGACGATCGACGACGACGACGACGTCTCCCTCTGCTCCTCCTCTTCGGACCCCTGCATCGCCGCCATCTCCTCCTCGATCGGAAGGATGTCCACGCCCCAGCGGCAGAGCCAGCTGACGCACGCCTGGCCAATCTTTTCCCCGGCAAACCCATAAAAGTACCTCGGCGGCGCGCGCGAGGTGGCGGCAGCGTCTTCCTGTTTCTCGGTGGCGGCGGTCGCACAGGATTCCTTCTTGACCTCCTCAGACTCGGGCGACCCAGTCCGGGGGAGAGTCCTGATCGACGCCGTTCGCCCGGCGGTAGACGCAACCGTACGCAGGCTCTCCCTTTCGAGGGCATCGGGGTCGTACCGCTTCGCCACACGTTCCATCCCCACGGCCGGCCCGTCCTCGTCCTCCTCATCGTCGCCTATCCCACGACCGATCGCGAATTCGAGGTACCGCACGACGCTCCACGGGCTCAGGCTCCTCAGCACGGCAGCAAGGGCCTCCCGGATGAGCGGGTTATGCCCGAGGTAGATGGCGGTCGCGAGTATGGACAGGAGCAGACGCGGGGATGTTTCCTGTGCCTGTGCGTCGTCGAGTGGGGCCGCGACGAGCGGTGGATGCGGGAAGGAGGGTGTTAATGGGTGCGTCAGGCTTGGAAGGAGGGCCGGGGGGATCCTGAGGGTCGGGTAAGGCGAGTAGAGGCGGGAGATGCAGATTCTATGGTGGAAAGAAAGTCGGACGTCAGATCTGGTCCTGCAAGCAAAGTATTCGGTGCAGGTCTTCCGATATGATCGGATTCGACGTCTCCCTGCAGTGCCGAGACCAGTCCAGCTCCCTACCCGCTTCAGATCGCTTGGTGACCCGTTCTTCGAGGCCAATCTCTCGCGCCGATCCTTTAAGCAGCTTGCTGTCATCCCCATATCCCTGCGCGAACTCTGATTCATCCTTTTTACAACGCCTTGGCGCCGAGGCGCTGTATCTTTGCCCCTGCATCGATGCTCTCGTACGGCGCGCCTCGGAAGTTCTACTCCCTCATATGCGCGGATGCCGTCCCTCGAGTCTCGTCACGACGACGATCACAATTACACAAAGTGGCCGTCCGAGTTGACGTCGGGAGCGTCTTTCCGCTTTCCGTTGCTTCGTTGGCGTCTTGCATGTCCTACGACATAGACCAATCGTTCGCCTCCTTCGCCAGTTTCACTCCCCTACGCTGCTACGACGATCGGTTCGCCCTCTGTCGAACGTCGAAGCCCGCCGTCATCCGATCCCTTCTCCATTCCGTCATCACGCGACACTTTCACCCCGACCTCGCCACGAAACGCTCCTGTTACTCACTCAAAGGCCCTCCTCCCAATATTCCCATCCCCAAAACAAACGTCGCACTCCCGCCCGACATCCTCGAACCCACCCTCGAACAGGCCCTCCCAGAAGCCGGCTTGGACGAGGACGACGCGGTGTAACGCATACGCGAGGCCCCACTGGGGAACTTTGATGGTGATGTCGCTGCATGAACCTGTGAGGAGGGATTGACGGATGTGTGTCTCGAGGGAGGACATTGGTGGGTGCGGCAGGGAGTGGTGGATGGATATGAAGGAAGGGAGAGGGAGAGAGGGAGCATGTTGATGACAGAGCCAAGGACCATGCAGACGGTGGAGGTTCGGCCGCCGGCTCGGACCGTGCAAACCCGAGTTGCCGGTCGTGCTCTTTGTTCGAGGATTCAGACGTTTATGGGTCGAGGATGTGTTTAGTATCTCGGGGACTGTCCCCAGGTATTCGGGAGGTGTAGCTGGGCCGTTCTCTGGGAGCTGATCTGATCCAACGGGCGGCGCGGCGTTCCGTACGACGTCGGGAAATCCGAAGACATCTCTCGCAGTCCTCGTGACGGTCAGGTATCGCTTGCCGGACGTCGGTGCCCACATCGAGCGATGCATGATGGATCAGACATCTCTCCAGCTCAACAACACCTCCCGCCAGCCGGCGTGACCACTTGCGATCCGCTCTCTGGGTCTCGTGTATGTGACCTGAATTCCCGCTGCTACGAATTAACAAACGCCGTCTCCGTCTCCGTCTCGGTGTGCCAAAAGAAAGCGCAGCCTGCTACAGAGCCCCGCTTACCCGTGTCCTACGTCATACCGCTGACACCCAGCCGCGCTCGAGGCCATATATACCTTTCCCACTTGACCCGACATCCAGGCTTCAGCTTTCCCAACATCCACCAACTGTCCAACAACCACCAAACCCCACAATGTCTTCCCAGAACGCCGGTACCAACTCCCCCAAGAACGAGCAGGCGAACCCGCTCGGCTCGTCCTCGGTCGAGGGCAAGACCTCGCAGGGCGTCTCGGGCGAACAGCAGCGAAGCGGCGGTACGTCCTTCTTCCCATTCCCTCACAAAAGGGTTCCAAACCAAACGCTGACCATCGCATCCTCGCCCGCATTCTCGTTCCTCCCACGCCTTCTCTTGCTCGTGCGCGACGTTTCGTATCGCAGAAGGATCAACGGACCAGAAGAAAGAAACCGGTCCATCAGCCTCCGCTATCTCCGTACGTCCCCCACTCCGATACGAGCACCCAACACGCACACTGACCCTTCAATCTCTCCGCTATACAGGCCGCTGCCGTATGTCCCCCCTCCCTCCGGCTTCCGTTGCTGTTTTCGTGGGAACTGAATGCTGATTCTTTCGTTATATATAGGACTCGGCTAGTAAGATTGCGGACCCGACCAGCGCACGACACGAGCAGTGATTGTTCGGGTTGACATAGAGGACGATTGGCATCGAGCTACGACCGAGTGATCGGTTGAGGGGACGGAATGGAAGAATGAAATGAGCTGAAATGAAAAGCAAGGGGTTGTATACTAAGAATGATGGTATCCATGGTACAGCCGTAAGCACGCTTCGTCCAGCTTCCTCCCGTACATTGTGATCAGGGGATATGGCTCGGTGGCACTGGATATGGCGCCAAGGTATGCCCCGTGCCTGGGTTCACCTCGAACGATAAGGACCCGTCGCTTGACATTCCACCCGTCGCAGCCAACCGAGCCGTTGATGGTTCTTCCTCTCTCAGCCGAACACCGGCGGAGCTGGATGAACAGCAATTCAATCCGGGAATGAAACGCTCGTCAGTCCCGAACGGAAGTGACGATACCTCTCCCCGGACACGGCACCTTTGAAACGGGACGTCCAGTGTCGTTCCGTGCGAGAAGACGTACCGTCGTTCATTCCGCGGAAGGGATCGCTACATGCAACAGACCCACGGGACGGCCGCCGCCCGTCGTCAGCCATTGCCTCGTGGGCCCGTTTCCTGGAGGTGGATCCGAGGGGGGCCAGACGCCACGAACCTCGGCGGCGACGGACGATGTACTCCTGTCTTCACGTTCGTGGGAGGCGCGGCCGGGCGGCACAACAGGCGATGATCGGGCCTTATGCGACGTTGGGGCGAGGCGCGGATGATGGCGATGATGAAGGCACGATGACCGAACCGGTAGATGCTGTGGCTCTTGTCGTGAAAGTTCACGTCTTGTGCGATGGAACCAGCATCATTTTCAACTACCTCGAGGACTGTACAGTCTCTCCGCGGAGGAACGTTTGTCCCGCCACTTATTCCGAAAGTCATCTGGCTGCAATCAGCCCAGGGTGTGTCTCACCCAGGCGCACGTTGGAGACAGTCTAAAGAAGCGACGAAAGAGGTTTGACTTGCTGTAGGGAAGGCGTCTGGCGGTTCGGCAGTTGGAGGTATGCACATCGGCTCTAAATGAGGGCTGAGTTGTGTCCGTGGCGAAGGGGTCGGATATCACACGCTGAACCAGCACGGCGATCCATGAGAAGAGACGGGTCGAAGCGGCCGTGCTGCCTGTTCTCTTTAGGCCAGAAGCACATCCATACAATATACCTCAAGCCAGACGTAGGGATGACCGGTAACCCAATACCTAACCGTACGACTTGCACGATGCGACCGAATTCCAATAACCTTCCCCAGCATAAACCACGTCATTACCCCGCCCGTTCCGTCACGGAACCCCATCGCACATCTGGAACCTGCCGTACACACGAAAACGAAACCATTGCCGCACCCGCCCAAGCGAGGTCAGCTGACGTTCCATCGCGTCGATTAAATGGAGATGGGGGAAGGATGAGGGGGGTGGCCGGTGCTCCGGCTGATAGGTGGTCATTGGGTATTGGTAGCTGTATTCGGCGTGCGCAGTCAGTTTCGCGGATATGTTCGCGGAATGCGGTGACTCGAGTTCTGTACACGAGCCGGTCTATCGTCGCTTTGCCCGTTGGAGAGGAGCGAGGATCCCGAGCTCTGTCGTTCGTTTCGGGAGATAGGAGGCGCGCTCCGATGTGAGGGGCAACGAGGACCCGCTCGGGGAACTAGCAGCTGAACTAGCTTGCTCTTCTATCGCGATGAGGTGAACAAGCTGGTGAACAGCTGAACAAAGTCCTTCGCATCGATGACTGCCGTTCCTTACACCATAAGAACGGCTCGGAATAGATTCGCAAACGTGTGCGGCCAATGAACAGCGGCCCACGGGACGCCGATAACGCTTACACGAACGACGACGACCTCGTGCTCGGAGACTTTCGAGAGGGCTGACCAGAGTCTAATCGCCCTCTTATCAGCGCCCGAGTTGACGAGGAACGAGGCCGGCGGGGAAATGAGATCGAGGGATGGCGTTATTGAACTTTTGCGGAAAAGTACCGTTAGAATTTCGAGGATAAAGATCCATAAATGGCATAGAAATTAGAAGAGCGTTTCGAGACTGCCAAAGCTGATACTTCAAGTTCTCCTCTTGGTCCTTCTTTGACAAGCTGCTAGGTCAGAGTGAGCCGTTCTAGAA
Organism: Naganishia albida; assembly: GCA_001599735.1. Taxonomy (NCBI): domain Eukaryota; kingdom Fungi; phylum Basidiomycota; class Tremellomycetes; order Filobasidiales; family Filobasidiaceae; genus Naganishia; species Naganishia albida. The sequence goes on along the minus strand of BCHV01000014.1, from coordinate 508,713 downwards.
CAAGAGCGCTTATGTCGCCCGATCCCAGGTGAGTCGAGCTGTGATCTGGAGGCCAAACCAGTTCGGCGACTGTAGAGAACGCCAAGTCGAACGCGAGAGGTCCGTTAAATGACCTAGTATTTCCCAAAACGCACTCCCTTGAAGTTTTCACGCAAAGAATAGGCGGAGCCTCTAGCCTGGGGGCCCTCGCGCTGGATGACTTGCCCCTTGATTCTGAAAAAATATCATCGTGTCGTATCGTGCAGTATCGTGATTTGATCATCATCTTGCATCGACATTGACACCCGGGCGACTGCCGCGACGTGCGTTTCTTGACCGTCGTTCTCGCAATACCTACACCTGGCGGCGCAAGTGAAGTGAGCCTTTTTCCCGGAGAACCAGTCGGATCCCGATCTCGTCAATACCCCTCGATTCCGACGACAAACGCAGCACCTTTCCGTCATGTCCACCACGACGTCGGAAGAGGCCAAGGCCCGCGTCGAAGCACAGCAAGCAGCCGCTGCCACGCAAGCCGCCCACGCCCATACGCGAGCCATGGCAGATGCCGCGGCACTTGTAGCCGTCGGAGGACATCTTTCCTCGCAACCCAACGTGTATCCACCATCCTATAGCGGCGCAGAACATAACGGAGTATCGCCATCGACGACACCGACGGGCGGAGATGGGAGCGGGACCGTGACGCCTGATGGATCGGCCAATATCTTGGCCGGGTTTGTCGCGCCCGTACCGGATCCCAAGACGGGGAGACTCGATCCGAACGATCCTGCTGTTCGAGCGTGTGGGTACTTTGCCGCTGAAGACGGTCAAGATGCTGAGTTTTTGCTATAGTGACCGAGGCCGCACTGGCGATGGACAAGTCCAAGATTCCGAGACCGTACAAGTGTCCGCTATGTGATCGTGCTTTTTACCGCTTGGAGCATCAGGTACGTCTTCTCACGCCTTTATCGACACGTACTAACATCCCCCGCAGACCCGGCACATCAGAACTCACACCGGCGAAAAGCCCCACGCATGCACACACCCAGGATGCGACAAACGATTCTCCCGATCCGACGAATTGACGAGACACGCGAGAATCCATATGGGACAGCCTGGCGCGGAGCCGATTATGCAACAACAGCAGACGACGGGGATGGGTGGAAAGGCGAAACGAAAGAGTTTGGCGTCGGCGCATTCGACGCCTGGTCCGTCACGTATAGATGTGAGTCTCGGCGAGGAGGGGAATCGGGGCGGTGCTGATTTCCGGCACAGCATGACGGGGACGAACACATGAATGCTTCTGGCGGATTCAACGAATACAGCAGCTCCCGCAATCCGTACTCGATGAACGATCACAGCTATCCCGTCGACCCAACGCTCGCGGCGCCTTCGGCAGGAATGAGCGGCGTCGGTGGAATGAACGAAATGAGCGCGTTGGCCGCCGCCGCGTCGGATCAATTGCACGAGCTGGAACGCCACGAAGCGCTTCGACGGGCGGATTGGGAGTTGAGGCATCGTCAGATTATGAATCAGGGCAATGGCGCGCAGGCACAGGGCATGGGCAACCTCCTCCCGAGTAACGGTGGATCAAGGTCGGGCGATTCGACGCCAGTCAATGCTGCCGCTGCCGCTGCCGCGTATGGGTTCTCCTCGGAACGCGATCGTATGGTCACCAACGTCAACAACCACGCACAGCCATACACCGGCCCGCCCGCGATGCCCGGTCAGACCAACGTGTTCTACCCCGTCTCGGCCGCACAGCCGGAAACCAATCTCCATCCTGCCGTTCCGCCGGGCACGTTGGCCGATCCGACGTATCTGTTGCCGCCAAACTGTCATCATGAGGAATGCCACAAGAGCTATCGGAAACGACTCAAGTTTGCCAAGCAGACACAGGCGTGTCCGAATTGCCTGACGTTGGCTCCTCCGGCGGCGGGAGTGCCGGCGGGCACGGGGAATGCGCCGGCGGCGGGATCAGGAGGATCGGGAAGCAATACTTCGTCACATAGCACTACGCCTCTGCATCGATCGCACGAGGACCTTCATGGCCTTGGCAACCAGGTCGGTAGCAATGCCGGGAACCCGGCATTCCACATGAACTTTGCGGGCGGACAAGGCGCGAATGGACCAAACGCGAACAACGGGATGCATCAGCAGCAGGCTATTCAGCAACATTTACAGCGTCTAGCGGCCAACCAGGCACAACAGCGGCATACCCAACAGAAACTCCTTGCGCAGCTCAAGTCTCAGGCCAATGCTCACGCCTTTTCGATCTCCTCTTCGGCACCTCAATCATCGAGGAAACCAAATGTCAGTTTCTCTGCACATTCCGGCAATTCGAACACCTCTCGGGCACCGCCCGGTGCCAATGCCAACTTTGGTCTGCCGCCGGGCCTCAGTGCCGGCGGTATGCGTTCTAACCCGCCTTCAACGCAGGTGTCTCCTCGGTCGGAATCGTCGGATGACTTTGAGGATGACCATCAGCATGCGCCTGGTCTTCAATTCGAAATGACGCCCTCGACGAGTCCCGTACTCGGGCCGATGAAGAGCATGTCGTTGCTTCACCACAATGCCGGTGGATTACCTCACGTCGACTTGCATGCTCCGGCTACAAAGAGGCATCACGAGCGACTACATGGCCATCATTACCTCTCGCACCTGCATCATGGCTCGTTTACCGCACCCGGATCGATACATGCCTCGCCCGCCGTCTCGCGCGGTCCCAGTCGGCCGGGAAGTCCAGATCACCATCATACCGAGGGCCACGTCGCCGGATCGGGCAAGCATGGCGGACATACGTCTCACCTCGCTCGAGATGCCAAGTACCGAAGCCATCCGTACGGCGGAGGATCGTTCAGTCACTCGTCTCACGGATCGACGCCCAACACGCCGGCGCTCAACGCAAGTTTCGGCCACAAGGCTAGCGGGAGGATGAGTCCACCTCGGTTGATACGCTCGAATTCGGGTAGTCATCTCGTCAGCATGCCGCGCGCATATGACCAACAACAACAACAACAACAACGACACACGGTGGAGGATATCTTGAACGCCGCCGCGGGTTCACATGGTCCCGCTCGACATCCGGCGGAACGATCGATGCCACCCCCGGGTCACCATGCGTACGCCGTTGCGCAAAGCGCGCCGACCTCGGCCCAAACGAGTCCGATCCAATCGCGCAGCAATAGCCCGGGCGTAGCCACGACTGGCGGAAACGTTCACCAAGGGTCATCCCTCGCGCACGGTGTACGAGCGGCCTTTGGCATGACACCCATCGTAGACCCGACATCACGCGAACATACGCTTTCGCCACCTCGTCAGCAGAAATACGACCCGGGCTTGACGTCGCCCGGGTCGAGGCTCCCGCCGCTTGGGGCACAGCAGACGGTCGGGTACTTGCCTAGCCTTTCGCGCGGTGGCAGTCCGGTTCCCGCTCCGTCGGCTGCACAGGCACCCGGAACGGGACAGGCGAACGAGGGTGCAATGGAGATTGATGCGCAGTCGTGACGATAATTCAGCGATCACCGGATTTGTTAGATTGCGTTCGATTCGAGGCGATTATCATGGCGTTACAGCGCTTAGCAGCAGACATACAGGAACCCTTCCAGGGATGACCAGCGACGACACTTGAATAACAATTATAGATGGGATTTCATTTCTTTTGTGTACCCGGCATGGAGGCGATGTAAGAAGTGCTTGTTGTAGTCTCTTTGTATAGTATGTGTGGGAGATGAAGGGAAATGAATGGCGATTACTCATCATGGCCGGCAATGGATTTTGATTCCGTCAGCCGCCCGACGTTAACATCTACCCCTGCGTGTATATAGTCTAGTCCCACCCGATCCCCATCATGCTCGCCACGATCGCCCGTGTCACAAAGTCGACCAGCATACGAACAATCAGCTCATCTGCCAAAATGTCCCTCTTCGACCTAAGTGTACGTAGCTTGCCTCTCATCCCGGGTCCAACGCTCAGCCTGCGATCCCCCTGGCAATTCAGGTAGAGCAACCTTCTCGTTCGATCCCTCTGAAAGATGTCAAGGACAAGACGATCTTGTTTGTCAATGTTGCCTCTGCGTGTGGCTTGACTCCTCAGTACAAGGGTGAGTGAAGATTTTTCCTTCTTGGGAACAGCTTGGTAGTCTGACAGTGTATGGGTGTCAGGTCTGCAGGCGTTGTACGACAAGTACCATTCGCAAGGCCTCGAGATTTTTGGTTTCCCTTGTAACGTGAGTCCTCATCAGACTGGCTTTAAGAATATCAGCGCTTACGAGAGTGATTGTGCCGATGACGACAGCAATTCAAAGAACAAGAGCCCGAGGCGGACGACAAGATCCTGCAGTTCTGCGAAGTCAACTACGGCGTAAAGTTCCCCTTGGCGAAAAAGGTCAGTTTCCCGATGTTTCTGGCTTCCGGAAAGAACGCACCTTCGTCGCTAATACATGCCTTTGCCCAAACGGCAGGCTGACGTCAATGGACCCACAACGCAACCCATCTACAAGGTGTTGAAGGAGAAGGCAGGCGTGAAGGATATCGACTGGTTTGTCTTCCTGCTTTGAAGAGCGTCTCGCTGGCGCTGATCGTGGGCTTCTTTCCCTTTGAAGGAACTTTTCAAAGTTCCTTGTGCACGGTGACGACGTCAAATGGTTCGGTGCGCGAACCGAGCCTGTAAGTTCACCCCTTGTCAGTCGTCATTCGGAGCTCACCTATCTTCCGTCATAGTCGGCTCTCGAGCCCGAGATTGAAAAGTTCCTCAAAGCTTCGGCCTAAACATACCGTCAAACGAACACCGACGTTGATCACACGCGTTGTACAAGTGAAATCAGGATCAAAGATCAATATCTGTCGGTTATTCGGATCCTTCTCTTCTGACAGCTTCTTCAAGGAATGTGCGGATCGCAGGGATACTCTCGGAAGTGACGATCGCCCCTGACGAATCAAAGGCCTTTCTCCTCCGAACAAGGCTCGGCGACTGGGCTGACGTGCTCGCATTATCTACATGAAAGGAGACGAGTGAGGAGGCGTAGGGGCTCATCCTCCCTTTTCCGAGGCTTGATATACTCGACCGAGTATTTTTCCGATGAACACTTGCCTGACGCAGCCACCGTTTCGACCTCCTCGTGCATACCAAAACCGTCGCACATAGCGTATAGTGCACTCATGGCGATCCCAACTCAACAGATCAAACGAGCCCATCCCCCTCCTAAGATCACCATTCCCAAATCTACCGAGGTAAAACACCTTTTCCACGATCTTCACATGGCTTCCACCCCAGGCACCCCGAGTCCTTGTACTTCAAGCATGTCGACCCCTGTCCAGAGGTCGCGCGCTTCGTCGCCCGTCCGTGGGATGCGCGTCCATGAAGTCGCATGTCCCGAGATGGGGATGACGGCGATGCAAAGTACCGATGCAAAGTTTCAGACGTTGTTGACGTCGAATTACGAGGTGGGTGGTTCTTCCCGAAAAATGACGCTACTCCCTGTCTTATAGATTGGCTTCCGATACGTAAAGACCATCTTTCGTCTGTCCCATGTCAACACGGGGACATTGTCGGCGATTAAGGATGACTTTGAGCGAGGACTTTCCAACGGTGGGCGTCTGATCCAGCTTGAGAGAGGATGCCCAGTAATACTGAGCTTCGCAATGCCTAGGCGACATACAATTCAAGAAATGCACTATTGCGCGAGACAAACGGCAGCGGAACAGCAATGCTGCAAGCCTGATCGTACAATCCAGACGACCCGCTCCCATCGTGCAGTGCAATACCGTTCTGGGAGGTATTTTGGTGCGCCTTCCTAACCCCTCAGATTTGACGAAAGTGGGCTCTTACAGCTACATGCCATTTCAGGAACGATACGAACCTACTCGATTGAAGTCTACCACGCAAACCATGGTGATCGACTGGTCTACCTCGAATGTCCACTCTATTCTTTCTCCTAGAGCATCCGAAGTCACCAGTCCCATTCTAGGGTGAGCGCAATAAAAGTTAGCAAAGGGTTTTCAGGTAGCTCGTTGTATCCCATGGAACGCTAACTCGCTATCCAGCGCGTCGGGGGCGTCGCCGAAGGCGCGTAAACATTTGACGCCTATTGATTCATATGAGCTAGCTTTACAACGCTACAGGCGATACATGTATACAAACGCATTCTGCTGATGGCTCGAGGAGAAAGAGATCGTTGGATCAGCGTGAAACATTCCTTCGTGATCTTCGGTATGGATCGTCAACCCGAGCAAACCCCCTTTACACCTTGGTCGGGATCCCCATAGCAGGCCGCAACAGCGTATCATCGTCGCCCAGCGCAACCGTCGAAGGCGTTTCCGATCCCCCATCGAACAACGGGTCGATACCTTCCGCCGTCTCGATGACCTCGTACATTCCGTTCGCAATCTCTGGCGCAGGGACAGTACCGCAGAGGATATCGTGTGCCTGAGCATGCGCGGTAATCAGTACTTTTCCGATGACGAGACGTTTCCGGCAGACTTACAGACATCGCGGATCCGTAGAATGCACGATTCGCCTCTTTTCGCTCCACCAGAACTGTCCCTTCCAAACTAACACCGGCGAAAAGACCTGTATAGTAGTTGCCGTTAGCGTGCAAGGCGATGCGAATCGAAGGAAAGAGCCGTACCCTTGGACCTGGTGTACGAAAACATGGGAGCAGGATGCTGCAGCGCTGCAGCGACCTGAGCCCCTCCACCAACGGGGCCCGCCGTAGCAGAGATGTTACCTGCAGATTGCGGGATCAGTTGAAACCTCAAAGTCGAGACGGTCGAAAACTCACCTCCGATCGTGACGTTGCCTCCTTGCGAGAACGCTTTCACGGCGTCGTCGTTGTTCAGTACGATCACGAATTCGGTAATGTCTGCGGGATGATCCATACGTCAGAAGCAATCAAGGGATATCAGATCGCCAACGTACCTGCACCGACTTGCAATCCCCATCCAATCCCGGCCGTCGCAATACAACTCGGCGCACTCCAACTTCCGTCCGGCAATCTCGCAACCACCAACCCGGACCCCGCTTTGCCCGAAAACATGAATCCCGCCTTGACGACGGTGAAGACGGCGAATCCTTTTGCCTTTTGCACGACTTCCCTCGGGATGCGGTTCATCACTGCGATCTTGCCGACGTAGGGATTCGGTGGAGGGGAGAGAAAGCCATTGAGGATGTGTTCGGCTCGTTTCGCTTCGGCTTCGAGCGTGAACGAGAGGTTTCCCAGAGACGATTGTGTTGTGGTCGCAGCGAGGTTCGATGTGTCCTGGATCAGGGGTTACGTGAGCTATGTGACTCCTCCAGCGACCTGCTCGACTCACCCTGATAGCGGTCCCAGCTTGACTTCCAACACTAACCGCCGTGTCCCGCGCCTTGTTCAGGAAAGCGTTGAATTTTCCCGGCATTTTCGATGGAATGAACGTTCTCCAATGAGGCGCCCACCTGAATGTATGTGAATAGTCCTGTCAAGCGTTGTTGAAGAGCAGAGGCCACCATAGTCACTACCGCAGTCGTCAGCCCCGGTCCGTCCCCGCGTGAACCCTTGGTGACTCATTTGCTTCCGTATCCGGCCGCCGTATTGAACGGCGTCGTCTGAATCGATTCGCATCGAGTTTTAGCCGTTTCAGCATTTGAGATGTCGCATGTCATATGTCGACCCGCATCGAGGCTGCGAGGGGTCCCGGGGTGGCTTCTCTAGGATCACTCGCCTCGCACTCAAGAATCCGATAAAGCTGATTCAAATTCCAGACCGAATTGCATTCGCGGTGAGTCCGATCAAGGATCTGTCAAGCGCTATGGGGGGCGATGTGTCGATTCCCCTCCACCCTTTGGTTGAGAAATGCACTCACTTGAGAGAAGGGACTGATCTGTCAGGGTCTCCGTCAACAATGAGCTTTTTACCGTTCAAGGAGCCACAGGTCGGTCGCGCGGAACAAGACGATATCTGAAACCACCTGAAACGGCAGGGGTAAGACGGACTACACCATGCTGTCCTCCGCAACTGCGCGTCTCATCTTATCGCGGGCGCTAATTCCCGCCTCTTCCTTATCAAAATGCATCCTTGCGACCGACTTGCTTATCAGCTCTATCGCTCTGATACAGATGGGAAACGCTACTTGCTATCGCAGACGACGGCCTAGTGGAACTGTGAGTCCTACTGTAAAGTTCGCTTGTGGCTGGCGGAATAATCGGATTTCTCACAGCCGGATCGAAAGCCCGGAGGGTATCTGGCCTTAATTGCAATGCCCACGGCATTCCGCACCTGGGCAGCTCCTGGCGCTAGACCTCTTCCGATTCCAAAATCTTTGAAGCTTCGTTCGGTGAGCGAACCCAAAGCTGGGCATGCTGCAGCCGACTCTACAATGTCCCCGTTGCCCCGGCGTTGCGGACTCCGAAAGTCTCAAGATAGCGGAAGCACCGCATATCATTCCTGCGACGGAATCCACATTCCAAAGATAGGGATCTGCAAATACACCACGACTTCCATAATCATGACTCGCTGCCAAGACTTTAAAGGATGGTCGCGAACCAATCGACTGGATCAGATTCGATTGTTCGTCGCTGAAGGTTGTTGAAACTTCGTATTGTCAAGTACTCCCGCCGTAAGTGCTTGACGGGTGGCTTGGCTGAGCTGACGTCCTGATGTTGGCTAGAGGATATATAAGATGCTGCCCACACATGACACCTTCAAGGCTGGCATGTCAAGTCACGATTCACGCCACCCGCGACAAGAGCCACACCCCACGTAACCATACTTTGCAACATGAAGAACGTGTTCTGTCTTCGCAACCCGCCTATCAACCCATTGAACGGCAAGGCGCAGAAGCTGCCCATATTCAATCCGATCGACAAGCACGGCCGTGTCTTCTTCTTCGCATGGGCGTCCTTCTGTAAGCAACTCCTTTCGCGCGTAAAGTCCAGAGGAGATCTGACCGACTTTAACCCGGCCAGGCTGCTCCTTCGCCGCATGGTACTCCTTCTCCCCGCTGGCAAAGAGCATTCGAGCCACCGAAGGCTTTACCAATGTACAATGGTTGAACTCGTGAGTATTGAAGCCTCAGTCGCGCTCAAGTAAAGTCTTCTCACAAAGTCATCCCGCGTCTCAGGAACATCGTCGCCCTTCTGGCTGGTATGTGCATGAGAGCCATCGTTGGCCCATGCTGTGATCGATACGGTCCTCGAAAAACTAGTAAGTTAGCGTGCTATGCATCTCGTCGCAGTACACTCACCGACACCGTCTCTCAGTGACCTGTGTCCTCATCGCCGCCGCTATCCCTTGTGGCTTGGCAGGCTTAATCAAGAACTACACCGGACTCCTCTTAATCCGATTTTTCGTCGGTATCGCAGGTGCATCCTTCGTGCCTTGCTTGACTTGGTGTACACTTTTCTACGACAAGGTATGTGACTATTAGTGATCGTCGTGTAACAAGTCTCATCAATCATGCTATCTCCTCAGGGTGTCGTCGGAACTGCCAACGGATTCGCAGCCGGTGAGTTACGGGTCTTCCTTAAGCCGCCGACGCAGCCCATTGATAGCATCTCTTTCAGGTTGGGGTAATGCAGGTGCTGGGTATGTTCATGACGGACCGGCAGACTTGTCTTCTTCGCTGAAGACATCATTAGTGTGACATACTTCATGATGCCAGCTGTCTACGACAGCCTCAAGGCTCGCGGCTTGAGTTCAAGCAAGTCTTGGAGGGTATGTCTCTGACTAATCGCACTCGAAACGAATGCAACTGATCAGAGGCCATATCTGGATAGATATCCTTTGTCGTACCGACCGTTTTGCTATTGCTGTGCGCTGCGGGATCCTTCTTCTTGTGCGAGGACACACCTACCGGAAAGTGGGAAGATCGATTCAACGCGTCTGAGTCTCAAACCACCATCACCGAGCATGAAGCGTCAGAAGTCGAAATCTCTAACGACAGCATCAAGGAGAAGTCGAGTCACGAGAAGGACGCGACTCAGATCACTGTGCAGGCTCTGGAAGCTGGTCACGGCGAAACCAACATGCAGCCGACGTTGAAAATGGAAGAGGTCAAGAAGCCGAGCTTGAAGGATTCCCTCAAGGCGGTTTGTTGCGCGCAGACACTCATGCTCGCCGCCCCTTATGCTTGTTCCTTCGGTGGTGCGTACTCTTTGTGTACTCCCGGTGTGGCCCAGCTCATGTTCTCGTTATAGGCGAGCTGGCGCTGAACTCCGTCCTTGGTCCATGGTACCAGCAGTCGCTCAAGTGGAACCAAACGAAGAGTGGTCAAGTTGCGGCCGCCTTCGGACTCTTCAATGTCATCAGTCGACCCTTGGGCGGTGTGATAGCTGATTGGCTTTACGCCTATGTTTCTCCTCAACGGGGCACTAAAACCAAACAGCTGTGGTACGGCTTCGTAAGTCGTTTTAAACAGGCATGGTGTGCGAGGCTACAAGCTTACACTCGACCCACAGTTGGTGGCAATGCAAGGGGTCATGCTCATCTGGACGGGGCTTCTAAACCCGATGAGCCCGACGGTTCTCGTCGGAGGTGTTATGGCATCGGCATTGTTCATGGATGCCGCCAACGGCGCAGCTGTAAGTCGGCAAACGGGAATATATGTTCGTGGAACTGACTTTGTTCCGATACGCAGTACTCACTGGTTCCTCACGTCAACCCTCAATACAACGGAATCATGAGTGGATTAGTCGGAGCTACTGGCAATATGGGTGGTGTCTTGTTCTCTGTCGGATACCGATTCACCAAGTGAGCTCCCCTTGTCACTGAAAAAAGAGAGGACCAATTCTGACTACTACCCTGCGAATAGCTACCACAAGGGTACTTGGATTCTGGGCGTCGTCGCTGTCGCCATCGGTGTCGGAATGACCGTTGTGAGGCCAATCCCTCGAAAGCAACTTCTGGCGGGAGGCTACATGAGCCAGTAGAATGGCCGCTTCAATGAGATAGGACATGTGTTTTTGGTCTGCTCGGTTGTAACGTGTCACCAGTTATAGAGAATTAGCAATGCCTGTCGTTCAGTATCGCCCGGTCAGCTTTCGCGAACGGTCCCACATCATTCCGTCTAGGCAATGCAGCCGCCTAGGGCCGTGCTGGACACGCGCCCGACTGGAAGCACACGCCGGCCGGCTAAGGCAGCGGGCGTGTCGGGAGTGCTGCTTGATGATCCACCAGCCGACCTGTCTCGATTGCACTCCATCGTTAACTGGTTACTTTAGCTGAATAGACTCGCTCGGACACCTATGCATTTCCTGCCACTGTTCCTTACTGCTCACATTTCCCACAACGTGGGTCACAGGTGATGAAATAGCTCCGTCGCACGTTGGGTCCACATACGGTGCACCGTCACCATGATATAGTCCCGCTTTTGTTTTCAGCATCGCTGGCTGCCTCGCTCGCTATAATCCCACCATCCACAAGCTATGCCACCATTGTAACTCTTTCGCGGGGCTACACCTGTCCTCTCTTCGTCGCTCCCAACACGTCTAGGGATCTGCGTGTTACTTCACCAGGCCACGAGGACCCCAGGCGCCGTGCGTGGCCGTCGCCGTCTTCCCGCCATTTGAGGCTGACAGTCGCATGCATTCGAAGAAGTTTCGCATCGGCCTCTTTCCTCCATCAGCTCCCCCATTCCGCCGACCGCGAGAATACAACGAGTGCTGGCCGAAATCCAAGGGAACACTCGGCCCGTCGTCCGGAGTGACGTTTGACGGGAGATAAAGATTTTGCATCCTGTCTTCTTTGCTCGTATCCTGCAGCAGCAGCTGCCAGCCAGCTTGGCGAACAGCTGGCCTATAGCAGCTGGTGGGCGAGCTTCACCTTCGCTCCTCGCTCCTACCCCGATCGCCTCACTCTGTACTTTTGCGAATTCGGGGGAAAGATCCCTCTTGCGACGAATTGATATTCTTGATCAGTCTTTCACCCGCCTAGCGGCTTGCCTAGCACCGCTCCGCAGGCATAGAGCTCTCACCCAGAGCTCGGACGGCGGACCGGATGAGCTGACATGGGTCCCCCCTTCTCGCTGCGTTTTCGTGCTCATGGGGACAACTAACTTTAGCTCAATCCCTACACCCCATGAAACACGCTATGCACGCTGAACCCCGTGCTAGCTCCCGTGCTGATGGTCCGACTGATCGTATCAGTGACTGACCACTTTTGCATGTCTTTCCGCATAGCCGTCATGACGAGCGAGCTGTTATAGCGCCCATCTTGTTTCTAGTCACCCCGCTAGCTGGGATTCGCGCTGTATGGCTGAATAGAGGGCGCTCAGCTAGGAGAGCTGCTAGGAGCTCGCAAGAAAGTTCTCAAACAATGATTGGACACACGAAGTCAACGAACGCAGCGTTGTCCTTTACGAGTCTCGCGCCGTTCAGCTTGAACGTTCTTGCTGCTGCTGACCGGATCGCAGGTGGACAAGTCATCGGACTCTATTGCAAAGATAAGCCGCAGGAATTGCGGGATCTCATCCCACGACTTGCGAGAGCGGGGAAAGAAAAAAGCTTGTGACTGCGGTCGGCGTTGCGGTCCTGCCGCCGATCAGGTGGACAAGGGAGGGTGATCTCGCAAGCAGGAAAATTGAATTGCTCCCATAACCGAGCCTCCGGGGAGAATTACCGGTTGCTATTGATTTTCGTACGGAACTCGTCGGACCTGAATGATGCGCGCGCGGTTGACTAGCTGGTTGACTGGTTACGTTTCTTACATCTACCCGTCGGGTCTTGGTCGAGGTCAGTTGATGCCTGATCTGCTACGCAAAGCGACGTCTGGTCGATAGGACGTTTTCACTCAACTCGAGCGACACAACGATCCGCAACGACGCTCCAGATAACGGTCGAGATAAGCTCTACAGCATTCATCAACGCGTCCCGAGGATCTTCCGCACCAACACATCAATACGCTTTTTCAGCCTGCTTTTGTACGTGGCTGTCCCCTGCTCCAGGTCAACAGCACAGTAGAACCACCTCTCACCTCGACCTGGATCCTTGCGGATTCGACGATATCATTCAGCCTTGAAACGCCAACGACGTCAATTGGGCTGACACGCTTCGCAAAAATCGGGCCGGAACTCCTGAACGCCGTCTTCCATCAACAATCCGTAAAGTCACCTATATACTTTGCGTGTTCTCGCAAACCACGACAGTCGTGCCTACTCGAGCGTATCTTGACAACACCTCGACAAAATATCGAGGACGTGTTTATCTATCATCCATTCATCATATCAGTGAGTACTAACGTCCCTCATTTGAACGCTTCAAGGCGATGAAGTGATGCGAACTGAGCACCCTTGATCGTCATAGTCCATCCCCGAAAAACGCATCCAAAGGGAGGAAACAGCTGAGGAAACATCAGACTCGAAAAACCCGAAACGCTGGAACAGAACTCGTGGCCCGTCAAAGGGAATCGACCGTTCGGGTATATCAACCTCGCATATAAACACCATTGGGACTCCTGTGGGACCCCTCGTTTTCGTCGTCATCGCCTCACGCTTACAACACGGACAGGATCGCAGAGGTATGCCACATCTTTAGCCATCGCTGAGCCAACCGTCGGTTGTGAGTCCTGCATTCTCTCCATCAAGGCCCTTTGCTGATATCGTCCCTTCGACCCGTATCCAGTCATCAACGCTGCTCACCATACCTCGCATCAATCACAACGACCGCAATGTCCGCTCTCATCTCCATCAACATGCCTCTGCCAACCACTCGATCAGCACCTGTGCAAGTCGACAGCGAAGACGGGGAAATCGAAACATGGTGTACCGTCTGTGATCGACTGATCATTCTCCCTCCTGTCCACTCGTCTAACGTTCCCGTCGAACCTACACCACTCGTCAATGGAAAAATCAAGAAACCCAAGTCGGCGGTCGTCAACCCTCCGTTGAAGCGATCTCAAGCGGCGGCATTGGCTAAGCTTGCAAAACTGCCTGTTCCGCCATCACGACCGAAACCTGTGGAACCGACGCGCCCTCATCTGCTACAACGCATCTGCACTGCAAAGCCCTTCAACAATCAACTGTATTGCAGTGCCGAATGCGCGGAAATCGATCAGAAACAGAGCGATGCCCAGATCGAACACCTCGAACGGTACATGGCGACATGCGGATGCGACAGCGATGTCAACGAAGTGCTTGTCAGCCCTGTTGCTCTCGATGAACCTGCTGTTGGAGCGTCGAAGGATGCATCGAAAACCGCGACGAATTTCGACGACATCAACTTTGGCTACTTTGAAATGGCAATCAACGGCGTCGAAAAGTCACTACTCGAGCGGGACCGTCGAAGGAGTATGCACAGCAACGCATCGTCTGGTCGATCTAATGGTCAAGGCATGTCCTGGGCCACTGGCGTCGGTATGAAGCGCAAGAACAGTCGAGGTCATACCGCTCCGTCCCCGTTCGAGACCGTCACGCCTGCTCCTGGAGCTGCGAGTACCGACAGCCTCTCTAGTATGTGGAGCTCGTGTGATGGTCGAACGTTCAGTGACGACAGTGGGAGCGGCATCACCCGAAACGGCGCACCCCTCGGCTCTGGATATGGCGGTTACGACCTCGGTTTGCCCTCGACCAGCGCATCCTCTTCCGGCTCTTCCGCGCCGCGTCGACGGGGAAGCCAAACCAGTCCTTGGAGTCAGTCGATGGCATTGTTTACCCCTCTCGTCCCGCCGGCGCAAGCCAAACCCGTGTCGCCTTCGCCATCGGGTCGTCGCTCGTCTGCCAATTCTCGATCCTTGTCTACTGGATTCCACAATGTTCTGCCTACCATCGACTCGGTGCCTATCGTACAACAGCAAGACTTTGGTTCGGCGCCTGCGGGAACCGCGTCGCTCATGCAATATGCTGCGGCGTTCCATCGCACATCGTCGACGACCAACTTGCCTCATCTGACACAAATCATCGCAAACTCCAAGCACGTGGAAGGGATTCCTCCTGTCCGACCTCAGCTTCTTCGCGGCCGATCATCAGTCACGGACGGAACGCCTCAAAGTTCCAAGAACGTCCGATTCAGGGATCGATCTGCCTCTGCCTCTGCCTCTGCCAACTTTGGCGATCGCGGACGACCTACGTTTTCGCCAGTCAACGTGACCATGCTCGGTACTTCGTTGGCACCTTCGATCTTGAGAAGCACTCCGACTGATGGATCGAGTACCCCGACGCAGAGCCTGGTCAAACAGAGTGTCTTGAGCAATCAACAGCAACCGACATCTCCTATCCCCGGTCCTCCAAGCTTTTCGGCAATGTTGGCGGCTGCACCCTTGACTCGCAGACCCCTAACCCCCTAACCCCTAACCCCTAACCCCTAACCCCTAAGCACCTTATCCAGTCTGAATCCCAGCTATACGCCGTCCTACTCGATCCCGGAACACGCAGACTACGTATCGGTGCCCATGTCGAGGGATAACAGCGTCGTTGCGTTCGAGGATGAACCGGAAGTCAAGCCGCTGCGTGGGCATCTCAGTACGGAGCGACACTTGATTATTGCTGCGAATCCGTTTGAAGCGAATACGCCGAATAATCTGTCAATCATCAAGACTGGCAACCTCGCGGGCGTCGGAGATTGGAAGTTGTCTTTGCAGAGTGACGAAGTGAGCCATTCCGTTTGTAGCGTGTTTCTGTGGCGGTATGACTGACATCCCTTGCGCCAGTTCTCGGTCGGCAGCTGGGTTGCGCTCAAGCTGCGATTCATATGCCCCTCGCCAAAGGCAACCATCTTCGCCGTTCGCCTCCTCCTTTCACAGTCATACGCCGTTCAGTCCCTCGAAGACCCCGAAGCCGCGCCGGTCCCGTGCCCCAAACGGAATTTCCTCATTTGCACCGAAGGCAACATTCCGCATGAGAAACGACCGACAAAGGACGCGCCGGCAATTTGGAGGGGAAGCGTGGTCGGCAAGCTCGATGAGCTATCGCCGGCGCAGGTCGAGAGTGTGGTAGAGGAGGACTTCAGGGTTAGCAGTGGTATCAAGCGGCTGCCGGATGATACAAAGGCGCGGCCATCGACTTATGAAGGGTAAGTCCGATGTGGACATCCGCGGCCCTGGTCTGACCGATTCTTCGCCTGTGTTCTAGTACTGAAACGCCAATCAAGGTCGCACACGAATTCGTGCTGCAAGTCTTCTTCTCTGTCGACGGAGAAGATCTGACGGGCCATCAAATAAACGATGGGGATCCCTCGGGAGTCATGAGAATGCTTGTACTTCCTATTCCTGTCTCTATGCCATCGGTAAGCTTTGATTCGCTCGTAAGAACGGGCGATATTGACAGCCCCACTTCTGAACAGTGTTGTTGTACATTCGAGCGTATAGCGTTACCGGAGTGTCCGTATACCGAATCGACCTTCTTGCTAAAGCCCGTTCTAACCTCGTTTCCCCCTTTGTAGACTCCGAAACGCAAGCTGAGCCCTCGAACAACCACACCGCGCTCTGCGCATGCGGTTACACGCTGGACGAGCTGGCTGCCAGGGCAAACGAAAACGAGGACGATGAAACGGATCGTATCGATATTGATAGCCTCTCACTGGACGCGCGCGGCCGGAGACAATTACGGGAAGCGGATCGCCACAAGGCTCAGTATCAGAGACAGGGGTCAAGTAGCGTCGCTAGCACCGCTGAGAGCTCCAGTCGGAGGGCATGAGGATTCAATCGCGAATCAGGGATGGCTACCCAATCATAGATATTCGTATGGGAGTTGACATAGATTGTGACCTTATTTTCAGTTGTCAATAGTAAAGCTCCACCGATCCACAGATATAATGATCATGACATGACGGCGCGGCACTCGATTATTACTGCAGTTGCAGTACAATGAACCCCTCAGTGGACAAGGTTATCGAACACAATTTAGGCAAAGCGATACGCAGTCGCGTGAGGAACAAGTGAAACACAAGCGACTATTATACGATACGATGCTCTTCCGACCGGTACATTACGGTATATGCGCAATCATAGACACAACTCGAACGTTCCTGTCTATCGTCCTTTTAGATCTAGAGAAGGGTCGCTCCACCGAGGACACCTGCGAACACGGCCAAAGCCGATCCGACAACACCAGCAGACATGCCCAAAGACATAGCACCAGATGCGGGAGCAGAAGAAGCAGCTCCGCTGGCCCTACCGGTTGCGGATCCCATCGTCGACGATGCTCCGACAACTCCTGCAGACGGAAAAGTCAGGAAAACGTGACATCATCAGGTCGCACAATTTACTCACCTCCGTTGTTAGCAGCTCCCGACGACGTCGCCGTAGCAACAGCGGCGTAGCTTGAAGCGGCAGACTCAGCAGCAGCCGTGTTGGCCGTGGGGTTGGCGAGAACTCGGTCAATGATGTGGACGACACCGTTGGCGATGGGGATATCGGCGGCGACGATCTGAGCAGTGGTTGTTCCCGAAGTGACGAACGCGCCAGTCGAGTTGGTCGCGAAGGTGAACGGCTGGCCACCAGCGGAAGTGTAGTTGGCGCTGGCGAGCGTAGTCGAGTACACGACGGTTCCGTTGATGACCTGTTGAGCGGGAGGTTAGCGTTCAGGCCTTTCGTGGTGAGACTCCCGGGCACATACGTGGTTAGCCAAGACAGTCTGAATTTGAGTCTCGTTCAAGGTACCGATCAATTCTCCGGCGGCGCCCAATGCAGCATCGTTAGGAGCAAAGACTGTGATTCCTCGAGCAGCCCTGGGAGTTAGAAGCGAAAGAATGAGCACGAGAACAGATGACATCGCCAGTGGACATACTCGAGAGGCTCCAGCAAACCAGCCTGAGTGATGACACCGGCCAACGCAGGCAAGTTGGCAGTCGCGACTTCGGTCAAAGTCTGGGGCAAGGAGAGGACCTGATGAACAAGGGCAAGGGTCAAGTTAGTATAAATTCATCAGACGGATCCGCTTTAGCGACTAACCGAGTAGATCGGGTAGATCATGAAGTTGGCAGCTGAAACGGGCTGACCGGCTCCGTACACGGTCTCGTTGTTCTGGTAGGGGAAAGCGATGCTCTGGTTGCCAGTCTGGGTGTCGTTGGCCAAGTTGAACACGACCACCTGGGATCTACAAGGTCAAGGATATCAGCGGGGACACTGGATCCTCCGCACGCTGTGAGGCTTACCGGTTCCCTGGCAACCTTCCGTTGTTGTACAACGACCGAACGACGGAGTGAGCGGGGGCTTTGGCGATGTCGCTGGGGCTGACCGAAGCGTTCAAGACGTGGTACCTGGACAGGGGATGACGGAATCAGACAGAGAAGCATGGTCAAGGGGAAAAGAACCCACGACAGGATGTTCGCCAACAAGGTAGTGTTGCTGGAGACAGACTCAGGGACACCGGCAAAGGCCTTTAGGAGATAAGTTCAGTCGCAATCCGGTTTCGTTCGCGCCCGTCTTTCTTACATCGTTGATGGGAGCGAACAGAGTCTTGTTTGAGCCCGGAAGAGCGGCCAAGAAGGCAGCGCCTTCAGTGGTGTTAGCCACGGCCTGAGCGGCGCCAGCGAGGGAGGTCAAGTTGGCGGAGCTATTGTGGAACGAAAAAGCGATTGTCAGAACTCGGTCATGATTGTTATCAGGTCGTCGTCCAACTTACTTCAAAGCCTCAATGACGGCCGTGACGTAGGCCATATCGACGGACTGGGCGTAGGCTCCGGCAGAAGCAGAGGCTACCAAGGCGGTGACGAGAGTGCTGAATCGCATGTTTGGAGTCGTTTGGGGATTTGGTGAACGAAAAGGGGGCTTTAAGGAAGTTGAGGGGGATGTGCTGAGGTAGTGTCCCGAGGCAGAAGCTTGGGTGAGTTCCCTCTTTATATATGTCTGATCCGCCGACCACGAAAGGACGTCCTACTCATCACGTCAACACAGCGCCTAGGTCACGCCAGGAAAGTCAAGGGAACAGAGCTGCAAGTTCCTTTGATGCATGGCTTGAGCCCCGCGCAAAAGGGTCTAGCTTCATGTTTTCGCTGTACTTTTCAGATCGAGGATCGCACCTGTTCGATCAGGTGCGCCGTGGGTCAGGGCAAAGGACCACGAAAGGATGTACCGACCACGCGAGACACTCAATAAATGAGGTAATTCCTCCTCCCCCGCGCTCGGCTGCGGCAGCAATACTGCTCTGAAATGCGCAGTCGCTTGAATGCCAAGAGGGTATAGCAGGTCGTGTAGCGAGAGCGAGTTGCTGCGAACGCATCCTCCGGAAAGCCGGTAATTTCCGTACAGCCTACTCGAGATCATCCATCGTCGATCGTAGCTTGCCAATGCCACTAACCGGACAGAAAAGAGTCGACCTTGCTCCTGGTGGAGGTGATTTGAATGAGTCTACGTCACAGGCTGGAGTGAACAATAAGAGTTTCATTTGGCCAAGAAAAGCTACGAAAGCCGGTCGAAAGCCTCGACCTGAAGCTGTAGCTTGTTAGCTTGTTCTGGCGGATCGGAAGCGGGATCAACATATCGAGAAATAGATGATGAGCAAGCATTCCCTCGAGGTCTCTTCAGAAGCTCGTGAACTACACAGGCAAGAGGGCGCAAGCTGGCTCACGGCGTTGCGGAAAGCCTTTACAGACTGCGCAGACCTTGTCCGTGCCCTTTCGACACATGACCGACTGCGGAAACGTCGAAGACGACAACCAAGGACTGCATACGCACATATAGCTTTCAAGGTGGCAACAAAGTGCGTCCTGGTCTCGAGTACTCGACTCCGGGTACAAGAAACGTGAGCTGAGGCAACGAAATGTGTGGGGACGAGAGAGGGATAGGCTGCCGCAAGATATCGTCGCGCAACAAGAAAGACTGACCAGCTTTTGCCAGCTGATGATTTTCCATATCGAGGCATTCTCGCAACGCCGATCTTTTCGGAGTACAGAGCGTCATCCCGGTCCGGCAAAGTTCGAACTTGCCCGAGATGCGGATCCCGGAGCCGCAACGAAGATGACGCTTGCCATTCAAGATGGCGAAAAGCCAGGCTGGATTATGTAATATCTGCAGTAAAGCAGACTTCTCTGGGAGTATATGGCCGTCTCGAAGTTCCCCTTACGCACTAAATTCGGCTTACAAACGAGTGATCGAGAACCGAGCTCGAGCAAGCATTCTCAACTCTCAACTCTGTCAACTTTGATAACCGGACCACTATGTCTCGAATACCTCAACTCCGCCACGCTTCAGCTCCGATCTCGATCGTAAACAGGTATCTGGAACGACCTGATGTTCCGCAAGATACTCTCCGGACCCGCTGTCCGCAAATGGGGTAAATCATCCCTGCCGAAACAGAATGGATGCGCTCTGCCAACGTACCGTATACCCACTTCAAGCTGGACGACAAGTTCTCCGCCTCGATCTGCACGCTTCGAGAGACTCGCCTCGTCGAGCTCCAAGTCACAGGCATCGATTCAAGCTGGAGCAAGTGCACGTCACACCGCTGTATTACCGAAGCAGCCTCAGTTTGGGAAACGCACGTCATCCGGAACAGGCTCTTCAGCTTCGACTGGCGCTCCAGTTGACCCGACACGAAACGCAACGCCCAAATCAACGAAAAGAAGACAAGTGATCGCGTCGCAGGATCTCCGTTCCAACCCACCGCCGACACGGGGTCCGCTGCTGCAGTGCATCGCCTATTCGACGGCCGAAAAGTACGACTTGGACAAACTCGCTGCGCAGCTGCGAGACTTGAATGTCAAGTGGTCGACGGTATTGGAAGAGGCATCAAATACGGGTGCATGGGGAGTTCCCGGTATATCGGCGAGTTCGGATCAAGCCATCGTTATTTCGGATTGGAACACCACAAATGTTCTCGAAGATACTAGCTATGAAGATAGAGACAACTACGAAGTTGCGTCGGATCTGTCGTACAACGAGCGCATTGAGCCGGAGACCTCGCCCAGCTCTGTCCACAAACATCACGCATTAGCGGCGTTCGACCAAGGACAGCATGGCGAAATCTGGGTCTTCCGAAACGGTAGCTTCGTCACATGGGGACTCACTCCGGCCGAGGGTAGACGCTTTCTGCGCGAAGTGATCAGGAACCCGGCGACTATCATCGAGATTGGTACGTTCAAGTATAATCTGGTGCAGACCGAGGAAGTGGATTTCGTGGTGGATCCTACAGAGTAAGTCATAGGTTGACAGCACGTGCATCGTGTTTTGACCTGCCTGCGTTCTAGAGAAACACGAATCAAGGGCAATCTGATACTCTTGGGACGAGCTCCGGAACTACAGACATTCACGCCCTCGCCCACCTATGCCGCCCTTCTCACCCGATACACCCTCTCCCTCTCGCTCGCCCGGTCATCCGCCCTGTCCGCCGTCGAAGCGAAACTGGATGATCATTTGGAAAGTGTCAGTAAAGTGCCGCACATGCTGGAAGTATGGGGGAAGCAGCCTCTGGGAAGGAAAGAGGTCATCAGGAAAATTGGGGAGTTGATGGTGCTGAGAGAGGCGGTGAATTTCCGGGGAGGCGGTTTGGAGGATACCCCAGAGGTGAGCCTTCTCAGATGTGCAGGCCGACAATAATATTTACGACAATACTGCAGATATACTGGTCAGAGCCACAGCTTGAAGGTAACAGATCTTTTTACGATCGCGCACCATGCTCCTGCTGACGATGTTGTCCGTTGCAGAATACTTCGATGCCGTCTCGAGACAGTTCGAGATGAAAGAGCGTATAGACGCCATCAACCAAAAGATCGACTACGCAAGCGAAGTTCAGAGCACTCTGCGGGCTCTGCTGACAGAGGCGAGTGATTCCTGTTGACACGACACACCTTTATTGATCCAAATCCTCGCAGGCTTCTGGACATCGAATGGAGTTGATCATCATTGTCCTCATCGCAGTCGAGGTCGTATTCGTAAGTGCACGCCTGAGGACAGGACTTCTGAGAGCTGATGCGAATTGGCTCATGCCCACAGGTACTCGTTCGGGAGGGCACCGAGTTATCCCACAAGATCGGCGAACTGGTGCAGTCTCTGATCACACCTATCAAGGCAATTGAGACGCCATCATCAGGTCCTGTCGTTGGAGATGTGCGAGAGGAGTCGAACCCATATCCGGTCACACAGGGCGTACCGCAAAGCGAAGCAAGGCTAGTTTAGATTATAGAGTAAGGGCTATTAGGCAGCGATAGGCAGGAGTATATCCAACAATGTATCCATCCACATCTCGACCTCTATACATGTATCGTGTAGCAGTATAGACTGACCACCTGACATGGAACTCCGTCCATTAGCGACTTTGGCTTTTCCCATTTCTTACAGTCACAAAGATAAGCGCGCCCTCGTCAGCCCTTGCGCTTGTTTTGTCGGCATGATGACGATTAGGGAGGGCTATCTGCGCCGCTGAGATACGGTTACCTGAAAGCAAGTCCTCGCCTATTTGACAGTCTCCTAGACATCAAGACCGTTACACAGCGAAACCGCTCGTGCTACGAAACAAACGGAACCACCGCCTCGGCTCAACAACGCCTCAAACAGCTATCTTCCAACCCGCGCTTCCCGAAACCACCTCCTTTCCAGTCGTACAATGCCTCCTCAGCCTCCCGCCCCGCCCGTCTTCTACTCCTTCCCCGATGGATCCCAGCTTGTCGACTCGCTCGCGAACTTTGTCGTCAAGGCGCAGAAGGATGCCATCGAGAAGAGGGGAAAGTTTACGTTGGCGCTCAGTGGTGGAAGTTTGCCCAACAACCTGAAGGGTTTGATCGGTCAACAGGGCGTTCAGTGGGACAAGTGGTAAGTCTAGGTATCTTGACAAGTTCAAATTGTCGTCATGTCATGGATAGCGCCTGGAATGCGGGTGCCGGAGGTGCAAACAAGTAGAGAGAAGAGATAGGGGAATCCTTTCCCGAAACAGGAGTGGCCAATGGCAGCGTTAGCCGGGATGCCTTATCGGGCATGCGAAGAGGAAGCGGACAGTCGAAGCGGCTCGAGCGCCGCTACCGAGCTGTGTTTTTCCACACCCGTCAACCGAAGAACGGAGGCTGTGCAATCAGCGGCGCATCGGTTATCAAAAGAAAGGGGCCCTCCGAGAGCTGACGCATTTTCTCCATCTCCAGGGAAGTCTTCTTCTGTGACGAACGTGTGGTCCCTCTCAACCACGAGGACTCCAACTTCCGAGCCTGCAACGACGCCTTCCTGTCGCACGTTCCCATTCCACGGGAACAGATTCACACCATTGATGAATCATTGCTGGACGACCTCGATGAGCTATCCGACGAATACGAAAAACAGCTCATCTCTCTCTTTGCCGAGAAGAACGCCGCTCGATTCCCCGTGTTCGACCTGATCTTGCTCGGCATGGGACCGGACGGACACACTTGTTCCCTCTTCCCCGGTCACGAACTGCTCTCCGAAACCGACCGATGGGTCGCCTACCTCGAAGACTCGCCCAAACCGCCATCGAAGCGAATCACGTTTACGTTCCCCGTCATCAACCATGCATACCGTGTTGCGTTTGTCGTGGCCGGAGAATCCAAGCAGGACATGCTTCACGCCGTTCTCGATCAGCCCGAGGAGGGTCTCCCTTGCTCTCGAGTGAGACCGGCCGCACCGGGTCTCGTTTTCTGGTTTGCGGATGATGCTGCCTCCAAGAAGGTGAGTGGATCAGGTTGATCTTGTCGTACGTTTGACTGAGCTGTGCGTTTTCCAGTGTAATTACCCTTCAACGGCATTCAAGTGGATCGAGTCGACAAGCGATGCCGAGGAGGCTCAGAGAATCGCCAAGGAACGAATAAATGCCAACTCTGCCATCTGAGGGCAGCGAAAGAGATAACAAATAGCAAATAACAAACGTAGAAGATTGGTCTATAACCAAGGGGTTTCTAGACAAACAATATTGTCACATAGGTAGAATGACTGCAGTGTTTCTATTCTTTCTGTCCAGTTGATCGATGTCAGGTCTTTCGAATTCCGCTTACAGCGAGTGAGAAGAGGGCCTGTACTGGGCGGGCACTGACGGTATAGCTTGAATGCTACCTGGTATACACATGTCTCCCAAATTCTATATCGCCTTGAGTAGATGTCGAAGCTTGTGAAGGCAGTCTTCCGACATACTACGACTGCTAGACAGTTGTTAAACGTATCGTAAAGCTGCCCATGGTCTAAAATACTTGACAACTCGGCCCAGACCAGACAGATTACCTAAGGATTTGGCCGAGCTGTCGTCATATCCGACATCTCAATGAACTCTTCTGTCACTGCTATTCCGCGCACATCTTGTTATAGCCTGCTCTATCGTAGGCACGCAGTGCCACTGCACTCGGCCCTCAAAAGCAATGCACAACCCAGGTGGCCCGCTAGCAGGAGCACAGCTCCAGCAACAACCGTCTCCATCGCAACATGACCCTCAACCTCAGACGGTTCGACAGCAGATTGTGGACTCCCTCTTCAACAAGGTCGGACCCGATGGGCAGCGTGAAGAGACGTTGATGACGTACTTGAAAGTCTGGGAGGATAGCGTACCCGGTGCAGCAATAGGGCCCAAGGATACCGAAGGAGTGAAGAACAGATACCTGATGCTTGCAGGTGTGTCGAAGTTATGGCGTAGTCCTGATGAACCTCTCATCCTCTCGCTCTAGTGTCAAATATCGGAAGGGTGTACATTCACAAGGCAAAGCGAAATTCTAACCAGACGTTCTCGAGGGGCAAAACATGGAATCTAGAGGATATGCGGGAAGTTCGGCTGTCCGACGTGAGTCTTGAAATGAATACTGGCATTTGCACCCAACTATGCGACACAACATACGGCAGACTAACAGGCTTGCTCTGTTCAGCCTCATACGTTTGCGTTGACCATGACGAGCAGGAGTTATACCTGGCAATGCGAATCGGCACCAGAACTGTATAAGTTCTTGCAGAGTCTCATCAAGGTATACATGAAGTATACTCGCGGAAACACGCCAAAGTTGTTCGGTATTGAGTATCAGGAGACTCGTGAGTGATGCTTTGCTCGACTCCGGGCTATGTTCTGACGCTGTCTTGTCTCTATCAGCTTCTCAGAACGCCTTGTCTCCCTCGAACAAGGTCACACCGCTGCCGGCTCAGCAGTCACTTCAGCTTCCTATCGCTCGCGATCGTAATGATTCTCAATCGAGTCAGGGCTCAGGATCCGCATATGGCTCGACCACCGGCCCACGCGGGCCACGGGGCTCGTCGGATCATTCCGCTCCTTTGCAGTCTAGTCCGCAAGATCGCAGACTATATCGTCCGGACTCACGACAGTCGCCATCGCGCACACCTGGGGATCTGCAGCACGATTATTCCTTCAGACCTCAGCCCCAAGCAGTTCGGCAGGAAGAGTCTGTGCGATCTCGTTCTGGGACACCCAAACGTACGGCAGAGCATGAAGCACCACAACTCGCGCAGGTGTCATCCAAGACAAATACGCCCAGGCACGAAGCACAAGGCTCGTCGTCTGGGATGCCCCAGAGCGCGTCACAGCGCTCTTTGAACCAAGGACTCGTTACGCCTGTTTCTGGGTTCTCCCCTCCAGCCAACACGAATCAGAACCCATTGACACAGTCATCAGCAACCCAGTATACGGAGCCTCCGCAGGGGGACAACGCACTTGGCCTGCAACCTTCCGGCAAGCCGGCTTCTGTTAAGGAAGATCGCCTTCGGGTTGGAGTGCCATCGCCCGCACCGGAAATGCTCGTCGAGCCTCCTACGCCAGACCCTAGTCGTGGCGGAGCGGCCATGGAAAGCATGCAAAGCACCGACTTTTTCTCGGCAGCACCTCATCCGCCAACTCGAGATCCCACAGAACATGTCAACGCAGCGGATGTCGCCAGCGGCTCTTCAAATCCTCCAGTCACGACTGAGAAGCATACTCCCTCAAGTGCGACAAAGCAATGGGCGCGACTTGCGCCCATTGTTACCTCGTCGGGCGATACTTCGGGATCACCTCAAAAATCGAGAGCAGGTGCAGACCGTCTAGGACACCTTCGGCGTGCTTCCTTCCATCCGAATGCGCAACATAGTGTGGGTTACTCGCGTGATGTGCTCCTTCGATCTTCTATCGCGCCTGCGGGGACGGCGGCCGCTCTGCTCGAGGATCCCGCTGCGGCCGACAAGGAGCTCGAAGACGAAACGTTGGCGAATGTCGAAGAAATGCTGGACGGTTTCGATTGGGGCGCGGTCGAGCTTGCGCGCGCTGATGAGCAAAGGAACACCTCTACAACCGAAGTTTTTGAGAGTCGACTGTTTGACGAGTTGAACGCATTGGAAGCAGTGAGTCGCATGTTTCTTCTATTATGCCATGTTGCAGCAGAAGGAATCTGACACTTACAACCCAGGCCAACATTCATGCTTTCTTGGAAAGCGATGACCGGATCGCAGCTGTGTTGAGCGGTATAGATGAAGCACTACTGGAACTGGATTCAATGGACACCAATATAACAGCATACAAAATGCAGTTGAGCGTGAGTCGCTTCCCGATACTCTCTAGCCGACGGAACAAAGCTCAATCAGTGGACTCTCGAATCCACACACAGAGCGTATCTGACGATATCGCCTACATCGAGTCGCAAAACCGAGGTTTGCAAGTGCAAACAGCGAACCAGCGGGCGCTGCTGAATAGCATCGAGCAACTCATGGTAAGTTTCCGCCAGCTTGGGCTTTTGGTCCTCCTTACATGTGCTAAAAGGTATTACTCGTTATTCTGCAGCAAATCGTTCAAGTGAATGCCAACGAGCTGCGCGCACTGACGCAAGAGTCTTTGGAGACGGACAGGGGTATTGCGTCGCTCGAGCAAGCT
This sequence comes from Naganishia albida, assembly GCA_001599735.1. NCBI lineage: Eukaryota > Fungi > Basidiomycota > Tremellomycetes > Filobasidiales > Filobasidiaceae > Naganishia > Naganishia albida. The sequence goes on along the minus strand of BCHV01000014.1, from coordinate 482,062 downwards.
TTGTCTTCCTTGTACAAAGCGCTTCTTGTCGGCCGCGGTCAGTATCTTCGTAATCATTTGGAAAGCCGAAGACTCATGTTATTGCTATCTCAGGCGGTGGTGAAATGGCAGCGACTATCGAGCGCACACAGGAATACGAAACACACAATATGCAATTCTGCTCTCGGCTCACCGAATACCTTCTCATCATGTTCAAGTTCCAGGTATGGTTATCGACCTCTGACAAACCGCGTAGAACTGATCACTTCCTGCATTTACTTTCAGTGCGAAATTGCGCTGGGACTCGCTGCTAATGCTATCAAGAATTCTACACTGGAAATACCGCGGCACGCTCAACTTGAGGACAAGCTGGGGAAATACTGCGGTTTGGTTTTGTACATGAAGGAAATGGATGAAGAACGGTACCAAAAGCTATGTGCGGTAAGTGAATCGATGTCGGCGAAGTTGTCGAGACGTTGAGCGTACAAACGTCATCTCCACAGAACTACTTTAGTGCGGTATCAGATCTCCATTCCAAAGAGGTCGCCGGGTATCTATCGAATTTGACGACCAAGCTGAGAAAGTCGAATGACGAGGACAAGTCCGATGGCTGTAAGCTATGTTTCTCGCTTCATGCTATGACTGGCTGATCCACCGTCTTTGCAGCTTTCACCGCAATGGCCGCAACTCAGGCAAACAAGGGCGGAGCCATCACACGATCAAAAACGATGATGGATAACCTTCGGAGAAACGATACAAAGAAAGTCAAGCGCAATGAAGGAGGAATGGAAGCCAGACAGGTGATTTCGTTCGCGCCCAGGTGATTGTGTGGGTGCAAGCTGACCGCACGATATGCAGGCCTTTGAATCGGCTCTTCAACAGATATCCGCATTGGTTATCAACGAAGAGGCCTTCATCGGGGATTTCCTTCATACTTCCGATAGTGCAATCACATTTGCGGACTACATGGACATGGAGTTCTACTTCCGTCGACAAGCATCAACGCAGGCAAACAACATGTCACCGACCACAGTGAAATTGCGCCGCTCGGCGATGGACTTGATCTTCGGATTCCTCGACGGAGAACTCAAGGCCTGGCTTGATTCTGTATTGCAGAGGGAGCCTATGTGGGTATCGTAGTATATCTCTTGTGAGCAGTAATGGTCTGACTGTTCTGAACGTTTGCAGCCAAGTATTTGGAGTCATGGCCGCGTGCGAAAAAGTCATGATTGAGAAGATGGACACCGAAACTGTCTTCTTTGCGAATCTCATGCAATTTCAAGCGCAACGACTGCAACAGATGGTCGACAAGTTTATGGCAGATCAAATCAAGGCCATCGAAGCAACGAAGTTGACCGTCAAGAAGCGCAAAGGCGTTACTAGCTTCATCCGCCACTTCCCGGTAAGCCTATGCAGACGTTACTGATCTCTCAGTGCTAATGATATGTTCAAAACAGACCTTTGTTGAGCGCATCGAACAACAGCTGGTCGGCGCTGAAGACTCGAGTACACGGGATGTCGCAAATGCCGCTTACGAACAAGTCGTGAATACCATTTTGGATACGCTGCAACAAATGGCAAAGCTCGATCGGACAGACATGACTGGTACCGGAGACGACAAGGGACAGCTGAACTACTTTATCATCATGATCGGTGGGTGGTATCCAAGAATGCTACCCGGATGCAAGTTGACGATTCTGCCCCAGAAAACATGCACGCCTTTGTCGGAGATATAACCAAACTCGATTTGCCGGTCCTCAATCCTTACCTAGAGAGGGTCCAAAACTTGTACAACGAGAACATGGATGCATACGTCAATGCGGTACTCCGGCGCTCTTTCGGCAAATCGATGGTGAGTAGCCTGACCTCTGCCGATGCAAATCGATTGACTTATTTCGCGTATGACAGGACTTCTTCGAGGGCGTTCAGCGACAGTTGGAGACTTTAACACCTCAGGAGGTGACAGCCAGTCCCGCATATAACAAATCAGCCCTCAAACGTGCGGTAAAAGACATCAGTTCGCAAAAGGAACTACGAAAGTCGTTAGAAGGGCTCTCCAAGCGTATTGAAAAGCATTATTCGCTGGCCGATGACGATACCAATGAACCGGCAATGTCGACTGCGGCGAATCATCTGGGCGCCGAAGCTATGATAGGTACCGTGTGGCACGCATGTGAGAAGATTTTGGTCGACGCAGTAAAGCGATGGCAGGGAATCATGGCTACAGTATACGCCGATGCGGCTACGAGTGGCGTAGGTCTTGAATACGGCCCGGCAGAGGTTGATAGCTTGTTCACTAAGTTTAAGCCCGTATGAAGTTGTACAGTCATTTATACTCTAGATGACGGGAGACAGCTTTCGTTTCGACTATACTCACTGCTCAGGACGCACCTTGCTGCAATGAGAAAGGCCGACTGCAGTGGGATGTTCACAGTCGAATGCATGTCGCGAGTTCCGTCGCGGAGGCCAGAGGACAGCATGCGGCGATCTTTGACTTTTCTGTAGCCAAAGATTCACTGCAAGAGGACGCAGCGCTCTAGGTGGTGATCAGGTGTTTAGCTTTCAAAGCTGGTTAGACCATCAGCCAATAAGTATATACATCGAGTCATGTTTGTCACGGCAAGAGCACCGCAAGCTGGCCTTCATAGAGCACCCAGTCAGAATACATCAGTACAAGTTAGTTGATCAGTAGCGCTTCCATTTTGTGCGTTCCTGATGAGCGAGATTAGTTTACTGCTGTTGCTGTTGCAGCGAAGCGTAGTAACTACAGGTGTCGAGAGGGACTCGTTAGTGAAATTTCATCCAAATGAACGAGCATGCACACTCACGCAGCGTAAGCATCTTGGCCCCCATACGCTGCTTGATTGTAACCCGCAGCGCCTTGTCCCCAAGCGTTAGCTCCAGCCTGCGAGTAGTCGTAGCCGGCTCCACCGGCTTGAGCGCCACCTTGAGCGGCGTATCCCTGATAACCGCCTTGTTGCTGCGGCTGGTACCCGCCTCCGCCCCCGCCCTGGAAGCCACCTTGAGGTCGAGCTGTCGAGGCAAGTCAAGCGTGAGCGTAGTGATCCGACAAAACAGGCGAGCTTGATCGACTCACAGTTACTAAACCAGTTCTCCGGAATCCTCCAAGGCGGAATTTTGACGCCGTCTTGTCCTGCCGCACCAGGCTCGCCCGCAACGGTAATCGCTCCACGAACCGGGCCCTGTGCCGATCCACCACCTTCGCCCAGTTCCGCCATGAGGCTTTGGTATTCCGAGTCGAATTGGGTCTTGGGCGCCGCGGCGGGGCCGCCAAAGCCTCCGGCTGGTCCGCCTTTCTGGAAGCAGTCCCGTGCCATATGCCCCGCTGCGAAAAGGCCGCGAATTAAAATCTTGGAGATGACGATGGGTGAGGCAAGTCACTTACCGCCTCCACATTGCCTACAAATGACGTTGGCAGAAAAGTTTCTCGCCTGAGGACATTCAAACTTTCGGTGACCTATTTCGAGGTCGAAAGATCAGCAATCCAACCACGCTTGCTGCCTATTCGTCGACTTACCCTTTTCACCACAGTTCTGACACAGCTGGTTCTCGTCGTCTCGCAAGGTACCGTTCAGCGAGGCAAGCTCACGCAATTGGTTCCGCTTGTGATCGTTTTGACCTTCTGGCGTGGAAGCCGCCTGGTAAAGTTGCCTCGTCAGACGAATGACAAGGCGCGTGCGCAATCACCGACTCACCGTCTCGATAACCCTGTTGATCAACGCGACACACTTGTCCACCTTTTCCTGTGTATCCGCCATGACGAGACAATGCAACTCTTCATGCTCGTCGTTCCCATACTGATCGTTCCTCTCCTTTCCCGGCTTGACGCTTCCCTTGCCCCGGATCGAAATCTTCGCGCCCGATTCCATTTCCATCTTTTTGAGGGAATTTCCTCGTGGGCCAACAAGGAGACCGAAGAAATTAATCTCGGGGAATTCGTCTTTCGGTATGTAGACCTTTTCCTGAGGCCGGGTGTTGCGCTTGAGCATCTGGTATTCCATCGGCGGTCGAAAGTTCGGGTCGGCCTTGAGCGCCTTGTCCACGAGACGCATACGCTCGTCCTCCAATCGCTTCCGGTATCGGATATCCCGCGTATTCGTTCGTCGACCTTGAGCATCGTAAGTCGGCGGCGGGGAAGGCGAACGCATCCTCTCGGGCGGAACGACATCACCCGTCGAGAGCTTCTTGTTGATCTCCTCCAACCGAACATGCACCGCGTACGTGTCCAATTCCGATTGAGAGACGTTGCCGCCGATCACGGTGACCGGCATCCCGGGAATATCCGACTTGTCGCCCCATCGGGATCGACGTTTTCGCGGCTGGTCCGGTCCCGGTTCCTCACGCGGCGGCGGAGGGGGAGGCATATTGGCGTACATTGATGTCGGCGGCGGGGGGGCGCTGAATCCTCCGGTGCTATTTGAGTGTGATCGACGGTCGTCGGGGAGTCCGTAAGGGTCCGAGGGGGGAGGGGGAGGCTGTTCGCCGCCTGGACCGAAGCGACGTCGGTTCGCCAAGGGCGTCTGCGGCGCAAAGCTTTCGCGTCAGCTGGCACGGAGACAACAAAAAGCCTGGAAACTCACCTCGTTCGTTCCTGTAACTGCACGCGTATTCCTGAACATGTTGTCGGGTGATCACGACAGAATCAGAGCAGAACGGGAATGGACACGTCGATGACTTGTCGACGAACACGATGCCTTTGCGTGAGCTCGAGGCGAAAAAGGCACCCCTTGATTACCTAAGCGAGAAAGGGCGGAAGCTACTCAGTTTGAACAAGTCATTTTAATTTGATATCAAGTGCGTGGTTTGTTGAGGTAGCTGTTGGATCCATGTGGCTCGGGCATGGTATTAGACGACGGCACTACGCTCCAGCATTGTATCGGTGTCTAACGCTCTCACAGCTGATGTAGATGACAGTGGAGCCCATGGCGTGAGGATCTGTGTGAGCGACATTGCTGAATTCGTAGCCTGACCCAAGGTGGAGGCTTAAAGTGTTTCATGTTCAAATTAAATTCATCTCAATCACGATTAACTGTGCGTCACTTCAATACTTCAGCTCATAGTCAGCCCATATCTTCATCCTCGAACCGACTCAGTTTATACACCGGTGCTCTCACCTCACGTTTGATTTGCTGCACCTCAAGCCAGTCCTGTCGCGGGCCGTACGAATACTGCTCAAGCTCCCAAGCCACAAACAAGCGTCACCGAGTCTACAGCAAGAACCATCCTCATGGCTCCTCCGGATCCACCTGCGAGCGGCCTCCCCCAGGGGCATCCGTCCCTTCCCGCGAATCCATCTCTTCCCACGAGCTCGTATGGACAACAGCCGCCTCCGACGCAGCAGACACAGCCACAAATGATGCAATACCTACAAATGCAAATGGCAATGCAGCAGCAACTCTTGCAGTCCCAGGCGTACGGATACGGAGGATACTATAACCCGCAGATGATGATGCGTCAGAGTCTTTTTCAACCTGTCAGTTATCAACCCGTCCAAAATGAGCAGGGGTATACGTATTCCTCTACGTATCTCGAACAGCAGCAGCAGCAGCAGCAGCAACCTCAAGCAGCAATACCTTCCACCATTCCCTCACCTACGGCACAATCTGACGTTCCTCGGCCAACAAAGAAACTCCGAACAAACCCTACACCCAGCAACGGCACCGGCGGAGCCTGGCGCAACTGCGTCCAAGACGGCTGTGCGTTCGTCGGGTCGGAAAAGGACGTGACGTTGCATGAGCAGGATCGGCATCTGATATACAAGAAGCGGGTGGTGGAGAGGAGTGAGGAGGAGGAAGCGGCGTTGAAGAAGGCCGGGTCAGTGCTTGACCGTTTCGATTGATGGGTTGGGGTGTATCGCTGACGGGTGTCTTGCCCTAGTCCTGCTCCTCCGATTCCTGGAACGGCGATCCGTCTGGAGACGGAGGAAGATATCGCAAAATGGATAGCCCAGCGGCGAGCTCGTTGGCCCACAGCGGCGCGTATCGAAGAAAAGGTGGCGCCCATACCTCTTCCGGGTGACATGTGTAGCTCGCTGATTTGGTTTTTTTCCGTAGGAGAAAGAAAGACAAGAAAAGATTGCCCGCGGGGAGATTGACCCGCATGCCTCGAGCGGCCGAGGACGGCGCGGGAGGGGAGGCAAGGCGGGAAGGGGCGGTAGAGGGCGTGGTGCATCGGAAGCTGGAGCCGGGGGACGGACACGGGATGCCGGGTATGCGCAGCGGGCACCGTTAACGAGGGAGGAGGGCAAGCAGGAGGTGAAAGAGGAGGACTCGTCGTCTGGGAGCGAGTCAAGCGATTCTGGCGACAGCGATACGGACGAGGATAGCGACGTCACGCCTGATACGGGACTGGCCGCACAACAGTCCGAGGCAGTGCAGTCTCCGCCTTCGATGAAACAGGAAAGAGGCGTATGCAAGTTTTTCGCAAAGACGGGACGATGTCGTAACGGCGCGAGGTGTCACTTTCTTCACGAGGTATGTTAGCTTGTCATCTCCGTCGAACCGTCGCTAATGATCCGTGGCGGGTGCAGAGGCAGGGTCAGCGACAGGATTCAAAGCCTGCCCGAGGACAGCCACCTCCCGCGCTCACGCTGACGACCAGCGCTAATCGGCCTTCATTACTTGCTGCTGTACGATTTCCTCTCAGTCCGGCCCGGATGAAACTGATCTTTCTCGATTCCAGTTGTTGGAGAATCCAATCAACCAGACACTGTCGAATATATCGCAAACGCTACAATTCCTGGTTGACAACGGGTTTCTAGATGGCGTCGAGCTCAATCCGGGAGAATACGAAGAGGCGCAGGAACGCGACGTAGCGGGGACGCACAAGTTGGTCGAGATCATGGAGACGGACCGGAAGCCGTCGACGGATGTCGATCTGGTATTCGCGGATGAACCGGTGGGCGAGGTCAAGGAGGGAGACAGCGAGGCTGTGCAGGATATGCCCAAGGAGGGAGCGCAAGCCGCAGAGGAGGAACCATCGCGGGCGGACGTCTCAGTTGTACCACCGTGAGGGTGGAAGCTTTGATATCAACATATCCAAGGGCGGGCCGAACAGCCAATCTCATTCGATGGCATCAATGCTGACCTCGCTGACGTATAGGTGGGGTAGCGCTCAGAGCTGAACCTCCGGCCCACGTGCGGTTTCTATTATGAAATAGTTCTACATGTCCTATATGTACAAGATCGGTAATCACAGGAATGAAGTTCTACTGAAGGCGACTTCATTCCTCCCGATTGATGCGAATACAATGCTGCTTGTCGTTAGATTTCCTTGCTGTGCCGATTCTTTAGAAGGAAACCGGGTATATATAATGCCTTGCGCCGGGAACGTTTGCCACCATAGCGTGCGCTGAGAAACCGAATCTAGGCGAGACCGAGCCGTCTTCGAATTTCGCCCATGACTCGCTTTCGTTCGAAGGAGGCGCCACCTTCGCCGTTCAACATGGACTTGTTCTCGATAGCTCGTCGACCGAGATACGGCAGGACCTCCTTCAATGAGCCGTATGGCAGGTACTTGAGGACCATGGGCGCGCCCTTGACTTCGAACTTGGCTGCGACGGCTTCCGTGAGGTTATCGGACATGCCTACAGGACAAAGGAGTTTAGTTTCCCTCATGGAACGCTAAGACCTCGGAGCGACTTACCGAAAAGCTGACCGGTACAGACCCGGCCTCGGACACCGGGCTTAGTGACCAGTCGTCCGTCTGCGTTTCGTTCTGCCAAATCATTCTCCACCAACGAGTTGGCGATCAAGTCGCACGAGTCGCCATTGTGCGTTCCAAAGAAGATTCCGACACTCGGGGCCTCTGTAGGCTTTGCTTTGATGTCTTTCGCCAGCTGGGCGATCAGGGATGTCGTCGCTCCGTTGAAGGCGGCGTGCGTGGCATCCTTGTTGGGCTGGATAGGATCAGTACCAAGCTTGGCCCGACCGTCGTCGATCCACTTCTTTCGCTCCTGGTCCGCGTAGGCACCACGAACGAGCTTGACACCGAGGGTGTAGCCGTTCTCCTTGGCGTGCTTCAACGAGGCGGCGAGGTGTCCATCGGATCGTCGAAGATATGCCTGATAGGTTCCGTAAATAAGAGGACTGGTAGCCGGATTGGCGACTTCTCCTGGTTGAATCTTGTTGAATTCTTGCGACATCAACATGGTGTAGCCGTCAATCGCCGGCTGGTACCACGAGTGCTCGGCATCGACGGCAATCTTGATACCGCTCTCCTTGGCGGTTTTACCGATCTTGAGCAAGATTTGCCAGATGCCTCGGAGCAGCTCCATATCGCCTTCCCGGAGGTTCTCTTCGCCGGCAAGGATACCGCCTCGACAGGCGGGCTCGGTCGGAAGGTTGAACAAGCTGACGGCGTCCTTGTCTACTGGGCGGTTGAGAACGTCAAAGTCGACGTTGGTAGGCGATCCGGGAAAGTGCACGGGGTTGCCGTTGTCTCGTTCCCGAAGTCGGGTAAGGGTGTTGGAGGCTCGGTGGAGCACGGTAGGGTCGGAAGTCAACCCCGTCTGCGGGCACGTTGTCAGACAGGCATCGTGCGGCAGGGCCTGTGAACTCACAATCTTGATAGCAATGTACGTTCCTCCTGCTTCACCGCCGTACTTTTCCTGCATTTCTCGCTCAAACTGCCCGGCTCGCTCGAGACATCTCAACGTTTCCGCGACTTTGGCTTCGCCCTCCGCTTCCATAATCTCCTTCTGACTCGCTCCACTCGGCGCAGCATCCTCGTCAACCTCGACAGAGTAGACCAACATCGACCCGATACCCTCCTTTCGGAGCTGCTCCATGACGGTCGTGCACTCGCTCGTCGTTTCCCCGCCGACGAATTGGGAGAAGAATGTTCGTCGCACGATGAATTCGGTAATGGCGGCCACTCCTGGGATCTTGGACTTTGTCAGGGCGGAAAGGAGCTGGGGCGAGTAGTCAACGATGGACGGGTACGAGCAGATGGTATAAACGAGGTATGTTCGAAGGAGCTGGCTGATGGGTGTACGGGAGAGCGCGGTTTCCGTGACGGCGACCGGAGCGATCTTGGGTGAGCCCGCGGACGCTCCGAGGGGAAGATCGGGCGTCGGAAAGTCGACCTTGTTCTCCGCCAAGGTGGATTGCTGTGCGAACAAGGGGGACTGGCGGTGGAATGACCGGGTGGCGGAAGCTCGTGAGAGGGCGGCGAGCTGGGTGTTGACCTGCTGACGGCCGACACGGGAGATGGTGGAGCGGTGCATCTTGCTGTTAGGTAGTGGGGAGTTGGAAAGGGCGATAAAGGTGTTTGGAAGATCACTTGATAGGTGTCGGATGACCTCCCTCGACGATCAATAACGCCGCGCTGCTAGGTGGGATTCGATTTTCAGAGAGGAAAGAGGTTGAGCCCAGCAAGGGGAGATTTCAGCCCCGTTGGAGATGTTCATTAAATATATGCTCTCCCCCCGGGGCCGGTATGCCAAATTTTCTCTGTCCGGCCAAAGCGTGCCCAGTGAAAGGGGTGAGCGAGAGTGGTATAGCAATCTGCCCGCCCTATGAATTTCCCCGTTGAGCCAGTTGCCGATCGTTGGCCGCTATCAGTCAATTTTTATTGAGCGCTTCCTCATGTCTCGCGCAACTCCGGCGAGAGTCATCTGCATCCCGTGACTAGCTGATATCAGCCTGATGACGACGGTAGATAAACTTTGACGGTGAGAGCGATAGACACGGGTGACGTGCTGCTTGCAAGAGGCCGACTTGTGGTCGAAAGGTCGTTGAAAGGATGACCGCATGGGCGTACCACGTTGCGAGGGGAGAGCGCAAGAAAGCAAGAAAGGGACGTGATTGCGTCAGCTAGAGACCGCGTTCGGAACCGCTGCCGGCAAAGGACGAGATAGAATATCGGTCAACATGGGGAGTCGTTTCAGCTTGATCAGGATTTCCATCAACGCTTCGACTTCCCTCGTCAATAAGCATTGTTGATGGGTGAGGGGTCCTCATAGTCGACGACATGATGATCCGGCAAAGCGGTCGGCAGGTCCCTTTCAAGCCCCGATAGACCCACTCAACAGCAGTCGACGTAGACACCAGCTCGACCCAAGATGGAAGATCCGCAAATCCCGCCATTGACTCCAACATCCACAAAGTTCCGGTCCTTCAGCTCCGCAACACCCAAGACACCTCTCCGCCCCTCACCCACACCATATCAACCAAAGTACTCCCATCCGTACGGCATCAAATCCACCTCTTCCGGCGTCCTGTCCTCCGCCGCGGTCTCGTCCTCGCCGAACAATGCAAGTTCCACACACGGCTACCAGCAGCACAAGTCGAGCAAGAGTATCCATTCCCTCCTGCGTAATTCGAGTAGCGTCGATGATCTCGCCGCGAGCGCGCTGAGTCCGGGATCACCGTTATCCTCCTCGCACGGAAAGCAGGACCACGGGCGCGGAGCCAAGTGGACGGGGTTCAAGTACGATTCTATCGGGACGCGGAAGCGGACTCTTGCGCAACGGGCTTCCATGTCTGATTTGGCGACGATTGCGCAGAATAGTCCGGGAGGGAGGGGATTAGAGTGTTTGGCGAGTCCGAGGAAGAAGGTGGGCGAGTTGAGGGAGGAGTGGTCGAGGGCGGGGATGGAACGAGGAGGGGATCGGTTGTTGAGGAACGGGTATGAGGAGAGGGAGATGTGGATGGAAGACTTGGGCAAGCTTCCTGTGAGTGGGATCCTCACGTCTGACGGGATTGGTAACTGAGATGACTTTGTTTTACAGAAGAACCCAAAACAATGGACCAGTAAGGATGAACTCTCGGAACATGCAGGATCGCGGGCTGACGGGATGTATGATGATATAGCCGCCGAACTTGCAACATTTGTTGATCTCGCGTTAAAGCTCGAGTTGGTCTCTGTCGATACGCCAAAGACAATCGTGCGCGGCACATCTGGACCGACGTTGACGCCTTCCTCAAAGGTCAACCAAATCACTCACCGCCCACTCCCTTCCGCAGTCATCGAGGAGATCAAGAGCTGGATCTATCGTCAACGACTGGACGGGAAGGCGTTCATTCGTGGGGAAGATAGTCATTGGGCGTGAGTCATTTGCCGATATTGCTGCCGTTGTCGACGGAGCTGACCGTCCTCTGACTGTTAGGATGTCCGAACAAGCCCCTCCGTTCTTGCCGATCCTGCTGTCATTGTCAAGGCATGTGCGTCGCGCTTCCAGGAGAGGCAATGTCGCTCTACGCCACTCGGCACTTTCGCTGGACTCTGGCGACGACCCGTTCCAAAAGGACTCGGCGACTTCAGCTTACGAGCGACACCTTAAGGACTCGAGCGTTCTGCAAGAGACAAACGAGAATGAAGATGCCCAAGACGCCGCTCTCGATCTACTGGACGACGAAGCGGTAATCTCGCACGTGCGGCAAGTCGCTGCGCGTTTCGACAGGCGTTCCTTTGACGGCAAACACTTTCCGGACTTTGGTCAAGAGGAACACGACATCTTCTCCCCTCTCCCACGACCCATGCTCAAGCCCCGAACGATGAGCCTCTCGAGTTCCCACTCTCCCGCGAGCCTGCTCGGTATGGAGGCCGGTGACGGTGTTCGTGTGGCCGAACGGGCGGCACTGTTCGAGGGTGGCGCGGTGGGCCGTCACACATTGAAGACAGCAGAAGAGCGCGAGGGAAAAGTTCTGGAGCGAGAGTCTGTCGATGGATCCGGCATCTTTGGCCGAATCAAAGCGCCGCACGCGAAAGTTACCGACCTTGATGCGACCATCAAGCCTAATATACTCGGATCTGCGGCTGTAAATCTTCACGGCGATGTCACGACGATACTGCGTTCAGCGGAGACGGCGCTATCCCAGCTTTCCGATGCCGACTCTTCGGATGGCACTGATCTACCGGCGGTACCGGCACAACTTGCGGCGGGGTACTTGGACCACCATTGTCATTCTGTGAACCCTAACGTCGGCCTGGCGCCTGTATCGTCCGGAAATGGCGACACCGCAGAGACGGCAGATTCTTTTGCGGAGACATCGGAAAACGAATTGTCAGGATCAGCTCCCAGAGACTCGCTCAAGTCGGGACCGAAAGCAGCGCCTCTGATTTGCACTGACGAAGACGTCCATTCAGCATCCCCACACATGTCCCGTATGACAGCTCACGAAAAAGCCGGTCTGAAACCTTACGGCGCCCTGCGTCGCGCATACTCGACACCAGTGCCCAGATACTATGAGACGCGGCAGCTGGACGTTGACCCGACCGCTTCTGTCGACACAGGGGCGCAGCCCACTACGCGAGACCACGCGCGAGCAGTCATATCCGTATGCAGAGAATTCAGCGTTCCAACATCGTCCGATCCGCAGTGGTCTGGGCAATCGTATCGTCCGGTGTCCATGTCATCCTCGCGTCTCGAAAGACGTCAAGCCTCACGGTTGTTCAGCTTCGACTCGCCGGTGTATCGCTCCTGCATTCCTCGTGACCATACATCAGTCACGTCGTGCGACCCTCTGCAGGAAACCGAAAACTCTCTCGCCAGCCCACGCCCGGATCGGTGCTCTGGAGCAAGCCCTCGCGGAAGTCATTCAGGAGAAGGCCATTCTGCAGAAGCGCCTTAACTTCATTGAGGTCGAATCCAGCACAAATGGCAGGGAATCCGATTACAGCACTCGAGCTTCATCGCATACCACCGAACAGGCGCCGACGGTGACGATTCTCTGGCGATGGCTGACGACGGGACAAACGGCTTCTCCACCCTGTCCATTCGGTCCACCTCAATCGCTGGGTCAGTTGCCTGGGTATGTCTTTCTTGTTGGCGTTGGGTTGTCCGTTATCGTGGCGAGGGTTGTGCTTTCGCGTCCCTTGGCGCGTGGAAAGTGAAGGGCTGTATGAATCAAGGGGACTCTTGGGGATTGTTTCGTCGGAAGAGGGTGTTTTTGTAAGGAGAGTTGTGCAGGAGGTACTTACTGTCTTGAAGCATGTGCAAAATTGTTGCCATTTCCATCCATTATATCATCTCCACGGGCGGATATCGATCGCGTCGCATTTGATCAGTGCCACCCCAGGAGTTCCCGCGGAGTGTCAAACAAGGATGGTTAGTCGGTTCAAGTACTGGTGGGTCAACAATCGAGCAAGGTCGAGGCGAATGAATGAAGTCCGGTGGATATGTCGCGCAGTTTAGGAATCATATGCCGGTAGCCCGTCAAACCCATCATCACAGTCTGGTTAAGAACCAGGCGCATTCGCATCTTCGTTGCCAGCCGCAAGGGCAAGTGGCGCTGGGGCGGACGCCTGGGACGAACAATGGAGGGAGTAGCGCAGCCATTTCGAAATGAGCGATTACGGGCATCATACGGCAAGCGTGCGCTTCCTACTAGGAGGTGTCCTAAAGGTTGTCACCCTTCTACGCGCTATGATTACTGGAAGCAGCACGCTCAAGCGGCAAACCTCAAGCTGGATGGGGAAATCTTCCCATGGACCGACCCGGAAAGATGGGCGATATGTGATACATAGACACATCGACAATCAGGTATCTCACAAGCGTACAGATGACAATTACTACAACGGCAGAAATGGAGAAGGCGTGCGATACAACTTTTTTTGGTGTTTTACACAACGAACTAGAGCCTACAAACTTTTTTGACGGAAACACCTGAAGATTGCGACAACCTAGGGAGCGGGGACGCTGGTAGTGTTACATGAATACAGACCTGAAGCGCGATCGCGGAGGCGATGGGTGACCGTTACATTGTAACGTGAAGAAAGTAAGCCTACTCGGAGTCGGAATCTTCGATCATCTCGAACGAGTCATCATCGGAGTTCACGTTGTAGCCTTCGTCCGCTGCACCGAGAGAGACACGAACGACTTCCTCCTCATCGCTGAAGAGCGAGTTGTCGTCGTCCCCGTCCCAAAGGCGAGAGTGAGAGGACACCGGCGAGGACATGCCGGTAGGGAAGCTGGTCTCAGACTCAGCTTCACCTTGCGAAGAAGGCGCAATCGCTTCCGTGAGTTCTACCACAGATGTGACCGAAACGTCAGGAGGGATGATCAGCGAGGAAGATTTGAGGCTATCCTCCTTGGAGTCGGGATCGACAACGTTAATCCTATATAGGTTCAAGACTTTAGTATTGTTCGCCGTGCGCGACACGAACTCAATGCTTACTCGGTCCATAACTTATCGCCGAAAAGCTGTCCTTCACCATCGGACAAACTCCAAAAGCCAGTATAAGTCTCGCCAGAACCCTTGGGCGCCCTTAGACCAGTGAGAGACACCAAGAAGTTGGATCCGACGGGAACATCTTGCTCAACCCGAACTGAGCCTTCCTTGTGGGAGAACTTCTCGCCTCCGACGAAAATGACCGGGGTACCGGCTGGGATGACGACATTGCCGGTGTTCTCTAGCTTCCAGACTTTTGTAAACTCTGCTGCAGGCGGCAGAGGCGTCTTGTCGGGAATGGACACATCGTCAACGAAGGTGACATGGAAGACTGGCTTCGGCTTCTCCGCCGCAATCGAGAGGGTTTCAGTTGACGCCGCAGGTGAGTTGACGAGGGGAGTCATCGGTCGCGACCCTTTTATCGTTGTTCCGATTGCTTGCGCTTCAACGGGCAGTTGGGCATCCTCGGATACGGTTTCGACGAGAGGAACATGCTTCTCCTCATTTTTGCTCTCCGGCTCTTGTTCGACTTGACCGCCAACGATCGTAGCGGGTTCCTCCGGCGCTTTCTCAGTCTGGGAGGGAGGGACTACTATCGTTGCAGTAGGGGCAGGGGTCACGACTTCTTCCTGCGTATTCGGTTCCGCAGCGGGAGGCTGACCATGAACAGGCGGTGCAGGTTGTGGATATCCGGAATGGAATGTCGTCCACGGGTGACCATGCCTCGAACGCCATCCTTGGGCAGGCCCCGAGGGGGGGCCATCTCTACGTGCGTGTGCCGAACCGAAATTGCCATAAGGAGAAGCCGTTGCGGCAGGAGGGATGTCTCGAGGCGCATGTCGTCCGCGGCAGCTGCCCGGATGCATCGAAGACGACTCGATTTCGACGTTCAGAGGCATCTAACGGAAAGGCTCAGCCATCGGCGATCCTTGTTCACTGGATAGAATGGCACTAACCCTCATCTTGATGAAAGGATGATCGAGAGGGTGAAGCCTCTTCGGATGCGCTTCACACTTCTCGCACAAGTCATAATCGGGACAGGCAGGATGGGCGCACTTGTAACGGGCTCCATAGATCCGACCGTTGCAGCCTGGCAAGGGCAGATGTCAGTATGTGAAGCTGCAATAGCAATAACTAGAGAACCTTACCGTCGCAGATTACTCCGGGATGCAAAGCAGTACCATCGTAGTTCACCAATCCCAACGCCCTTCCTAAGAAGTCCCCCGAGCCAGCTCGAGGAGCTCGGTAATAATCAGAGCCATTTCGAATGACAACAAAGTCGTGTTTTGGGTGATGGGCTTCGATGTTGGCGAAACAGCCATCGCAAGCGTCCCACTGCCAAGATGAAGCTCATCAGCATGAGCGGGACTGAAGTCGTCTAACATGAACGTACATCAGGACAGTTCAAACACTTGTGCCTCACACGGGAGATCCTGTTGATTCGCGGACATCAGTGAAGGGGGTAGCGACCGCGGAAAGTCAGTTCCACGCACGATTGCCTGCAGACGTCGCAATTCGCTCGTAGCATGTCTGATGTTCGTTCATCCTGTCTGGCATCACCAGTTCTCCTGGAATCGAAAATCTTTTCTTCGAGATCCGGGTGGAACAATGGCTCGAATGTATGGTCCGCGCCATGGAAGTCAGGCTTGGCAAGTCGAGGGAGACAAGCAGAACATAAGTCAAAGTCGCTGCAGACCTGGTTCAGGAAACAGTAATCACGTAAGTTTCGGGGGCGAGAGCTGACAACTTCCGCGATACCTACGTTGCACTTGAAGCACACGCCGACAGGGGTCTTGCCACAACAATCGCAGATCTTGTTCTCGTGCCTGTACGCAGCCAAGTCGTCGTCCTGTGCGTCTTTGGCAGGTGTCAAGGGCTGGGTCGCAGCTTCAGCATGGGACGAAGTCTGGAACGCTCCGGGCATGTGTCGCAAATCGGTTTCCGACTCTCGTCGAGTATGACCCTCCGAAGTTGTTGCCGCAGCCGATGCGGTAGTCCTCCCCGCCAAATCCAACTTTTCTCGCATACCGTCTTCGAATGTCGCAAGTTGTCCTCCGAGATGATCTAGGAAGCCTTCAAGAACGCCTTTGATTTCATTCGTGAGCGTTGCACCTTGAATGATAGCGTTTGTTCGGAGCTCGTTTGACGCGCGCATCGCCGTAGATCGCAGCTCGGACGACAAGGTGCATGTTGCAGCAGTTGTGGCCTGAGCGGCAGTGCTGAAGAGATGAGCGATATTGGGCGGAGCACCGTGAGGCGATTGAGCACGAGGCTCAGCCGGGGGAGGTGACGAAGACTGAGCAGTGGGAGTCACGGAACCCATAGATCGAGATGTGTTCAAGGATCCAGTCGAACGCCTCGCGCTGGAGGATCGAGAGGTCTTCATGACGTCCTCGAGATCCGGGAACAAGTGCGAAATCGAGATATCGTTTCGCGCAGAGGAAGCAGTCGAGGTTCCTCGGGACGTATTAGCCAAGGGTTGAACGGGATCGTACGGATGATCAATGAGCGTCGCCGGAATCGAGGGAGACGAAGTGTCTTGAGTGGGGATCGATACCGGTGTAGGAGTGGCGGCGACAAGTTTGGCACGATACGCAGCGAGGTACTTGGTGATTTCGTGCAGGGATTCTTCACTTCTCTTCTTCTCCTTTTCCTTGAGCTTGTATTCGACAACGGTCATGATTCGCTTTCTGGGATCTTGAGCGTTGACGGCGTGATACTTGCTGGCCGTGGCAAGTCGAGGGTCCGAGAGGAGCAAGACTTGAAAGATCAAGGTCGGTCGGGGAAATGCGAGACCAGAGGTGCGGAAGAGTTGAGCGGCTTCCTCGTATCTGCGCGTCAGATAGGAGAGGCATCAATATCGTCTTTGACTTCCGCAGGATATCAAACCTACTCTTCGTGGTTGCAGACATGCCTTCGGAATCGACACTCTTCAATTCCATCGTTCTTGGAGAAGTAGACGTGCCATAAAGCGATTTGAGTGCCGTCGGGGAGGTCAAACGACTTTCGGACCTTGGTGATCAATTGATCATATTCTGGGAGCGAGTTTGATAAAGCGGGAACGGAGAGGTTTCGGGTGGTGTCTTTGTACGTCGCACGTAGCGTGAACGCCATCTTGCCTTATGTCGACGGATGTGCGAATGACCTTTGCCACCATTGATAGGCAACTTGAGCTGATAGAAAGGGAGATATCTCTGGTCGTCAGCTGTGCGTGTCTCACTGACGAATCGTCTTACCTAAGCTTGGATTTCTGATGGATCGTGTTTCCGGCAGATCGCGTCATGTTGATTTCTACATCTACATTCTCATGGCAGGATAGCAGGACGCGATCAAGGACGTCAGCATCCTCTGCAGCCTTTCGATCAGCAATTAGGAATATATGGCACCCATGGTCACCGCTCGCAAAACAGGCGCCTCGAGCAAGAAGCGGGAAGTGATTAGTCTTGACGATTCTGACGATAGCGATGAAGTTCAAGCTGTTCCGTGAGTTGCAGTTTAATCCGGGGACTCTACCGGTCGTTCTGACCATAGCAATGTCCCTCGATTCAGCAAACCAGCATCTTCTCGGCCATCAATGAGTGCTTCAACCGGCTCCAAGCGAAAAAAGGTTATCGAATCCGACGACGAGGAAGATTTCAAACCCAAGAAAGCGAACACGGCTCACTCAACTTCGACCTCAGCCAAAAAGCCTGCTGCGAAACCTGCTCCGACGAAGAAAAAACCGGCACCATCCGTTGATCTTGACGACGATGAAGACGAGTATCAGCAAGAGGAGGAAGAGGAAATCAAGCCCAAGCCTCGGAAAGCTCCAGCTGCGACGGCAGCAAAGAAGAGTGCCGCTGCCTCTGCAAGTACGTCAAAGAAGGCTGAAATGAAGAAGGAGGACAAGCCTGATAAGCCCAAGTACGAGTAAGTAGGCACTTCACAACGTTCTCAACCACTTCCAACTAATCACAACGTTCTCAACCACTTCCAACTAATGCCCGTCTTGTTCCTCACTGCAGTTACGCCGCTGCCGCCGCACGCAAAGCAGCCGGTCCTGCCGCCCCGGGGAGCAAGGAGATCCCGGATGGACAACCTAACTGTCTGGCCGGATTGACAATTGTTTTTACGGGAGAGTTGGAAAGTTTGAGTCGAGAGGAAGCACAGGATCTGGCAAAGAGATTCGGCGCGTAAGTCAAAGCGTATCATAAGGCTTTGTCCATTGTCTGACGCTCTTTCGGACTGGCAGACGTGTCACGGGAGCTCCGTCCAAAGTCACTTCCTATGTCGTCCTCGGCACCGGCGCAGGTCCGAAAAAGCTTGAAACTATCGCGAAGCACAATCTCAAGACCGTCGACGAGGATGGCTTTCTGCAATTGATCGCCTCGCGTAGTGGAGGAGAACTGGATGAAAAAACAAAGGCGAAACAAGAGAAAGAGAAAGAGGCAATGAAGAAAGCGGCATTGGAAATGGAGAAAAGAGAGCGTGAGCAAGAGGCTCAGGAAAAGAGAAAGGCGAAAGTGTTGGGCAAGACTGGAACAGCAGTCAAGTAAGTCATTCACCTTTTCTCCCCCTGCAGATCGACAATTGAAGCATCGCCACCCGCAGAGCTGCACCGCCGGCTTCTGCTCAGCTCTGGACCACCAAGTATGCACCGACAAGCCTCAAGGAAATCTGTGGGAACAAGACCAACGTGGAACGCCTCGGCACGTGGCTCGAAGCTTGGCCCAAGTCGTACAAGGACGGATTCAAAAAACCCGGAAAGGACGGTATGGGCATCTACCGAGCTGTCCTGATCAGCGGTCCGCCAGGGATCGGGAAGACAACGGCGGCGCACTTAGTAGCAAAACTTCAGGGATACGATGTGGTCGAGATGAATGCGTCGGACACGAGGAGCAAGAAGCTCATTCAGGTGAGCATGTTCACCATTCCCCAATATTCGAAGCTGATCGCTGTGTGATCGGATAGAACGGCATCAATATTGATAACGCTTCGCTCGACGGGTGGTTCTCGGGGCAAGGAGCAAAGGTGAGTTCGACTGTACAGAAGTAGCCGGCGTTGTCTGACTGCGAATCGGCAATCAAGGCGACTCCAGCTGACGGCGTCAGAATCACGCAACGAACCTGCTTGATCATGGACGAAGTCGATGGAATGTCTTCGGGTGATCGCGGAGGTGTTGGCGCGCTGAATTCGCTGATAAAACAGACCAGAGTAGGTCATCGTCTGCAGACCCTGTGTATGGGATCTCATCGCTGCTTATGACGACAGATACCTATCGTTCTGATCGCCAATGACACATCTACTCAGAAGATGAAACCTCTACAAAACACGACTTTCGCGTTAAAGTTCAAGAGGTTCGGATTGTGCCTTTCGTTGTGATCCGGCTACAAGCTGACGACTTCATTTTCTCAGACCGTCGGCAAATGAGGTCCGCGCGAGGCTAATGACTATCATGTTCAAGTGCGTTTCTCAAAAGCTCTTCGTTCTCAGAAGCCCCCCGTGACTGACTGTCCTCTTTCAGGGAGAAGCTGAAGGTCGATGGGAACGCGCTCGACAACCTGGTAGCATCCACTCAAGCAGATATCAGGCAGATCTTGAATCTTCTCTCCACGTGGAAGCTGTCGCGGGCAGACATGTCTTTCGATGAAGCGAAGAATCTGTAAGTCTCCGCGTGTTGGGTATGCGGAACCATGACTGACAGTTCATTTTCTGCCTCCAGAGGGAAGGACAGCCAAAAGTTTACGATTCAAACGCCCTTCAGCATCCTTCCGCAGCTTCTCGGTCCTTATGCATTCTCCACGACGAATCGAAGTACGCTGAATGACAGGATGGATCTATACTATCAAGATTTCAGCTTTGTTCCGTTATTCATGCAGGTATGTTGAAAAAATGACTTGTTGTTCGCACCTTCTGAACGCCTTATCTCCATGCTGTTCTTGACAGGAAAACTACATCCGACAGGCTCCAGCGCGAGCTCCTGGAGCAGACCCAGAAGCAAAGCTGAAGGCCCTGGACTTGTTGAGCAAAGCTGCAGATTCGATTTCCGACGGAGATTTGCTGGATCGGCTTATTCACAGGTATGCTCATCAACTCTGGCAGCCCACTCCGATAACCTGACCTGTCCTGCAATGCATAGCTCCGAGCAACAATGGTCCCTCCTGCCGGCACATGCGATAGCTTCCACTGTTCGACCTGCGTATTTTGTCTATGGCACCAGTACAGGCTCCGGCTACTCGCCCATCGCTTTCCCTCAGTATGTCAAGCCTCCGCAAGGGTGATCATTTCCAACTCAAGTACTCTTGCTTGTGCCTCAGATATCTAGGACAAAATTCAAAGCGCACGAAAATGGCTAGGCAACTTGGCGATGTGCAAATCAAGATGCGACTTAGAGTTACTGGATCAAGAGACGAGATTCGACAAGATTACTTGCCACTATTGTCAAGCAAGGTTGTGCTGCCGCTTACGTCGAAGAAGGGGTCTGCAGTGCGTATTCTCGAGCTAGACTTTATCCCAAGATGCAAGCTCATGTCTGGAACACAGGACGAGCTTATCGATGAGATCATGCCGTACTTGGATGAGTATTACCTGAACAAGGACGATTGGGACGTATTGGTAGATCTCGGAGTAGGCGACATGGAAGGTGAAGCCATGTTGAAAAAGATTCCGACACAAACGAAATCCTCTTTCACGAGAATGTAAGTCCCTCTGCGTTTCCCTCAGAGTAGCATTCTGAGTGATCCTCCTTTGGAATATAGTTACAACAAGACAGATCATCCGGTTGCATTCCACAAGGCCGACATGTTCTCTTCGAGTAAGAAAATGGTTGCGGACAAGGGTCCGGCGCCGGATATCGAGGATGTCGTTGTAAGTTTGACTGATCACAATCAATCCAGCAAAGCGCAAGCTGACCGATTGCTCGTACCCGTAGGAGGATGATGTCGACGTTCCAGATGATGAGCCGGTGGTCAACGATGACGAGGATAATGACTTGAAGAACGACAAGCTGATCAAGGTGGGAGGTGCGAAGAAGGCGAAAGGTAAAGCTGCGGCGAAGCCCAAAGCCGCGGCAGCCAAGCCAAAAGCGCCAACGAAGAAAGTGAAGGGTTAGAGCACGTTGATAGGAAGCATCATAATGGCCATCGGAGCCCGTTGTATTGTAGCATTTGAGACATGTAGAGATAGATGACCAGCCGGTCTCGCTTGTACTCTGGCGAATGTGAGCTGACTTGGCCAATGAAAGCCACCGCAATTGCTCAATTTCGCTTTCGCCACCTTTGCGGATGCATTTCGGGATGACTAAGAATGCGGAAGGGCGATCGCCGTCCGTGCTGTTGAGAAATCTTGCCTTCGAATGCTCTTCTTCAGCTCCAACATTGCTCCAACAATCCATTTCCACATCGTCCAAACAGCTTTGCGAATCATCTCCGAAACAACCGCGACTTAAGCCCTTACCAGTCCTACATCACTCGCTCGTTCAACATGTCTCAGCAATCCGGCCTTCGCATTCTGCAACGCGGTCTTCAACAGGCGTCTCGCCGCATAACGTTTACTCCGAAAGCGTCGTCGTCGACACCTCTCCCGTGCGCTCGAAGGTCAATAGCGTCGTCCTCTAGATGGAGCGCTGTCGGGGTAGCGGCGTCTCGATCTGCCTTTTCGGCCAATCCACAAAAGCCAACACGGGTGAATGGTTTCAGTCCCAGCAAGCAGCAGAGTAAGCACCTTCGTGCCCGACGGCCGGGTGTCGCCTCGCACTGACACTGTTCCATTGCAGGTCGAACTATGTTTATTCAAACGGAATCCACTCCGAATGACAACTCGCTCAAGTTTATTCCCGGTGTCCCAGTAATGGTCAACGGCGGAACCTACGAAATTCTCGATGCCAAATCATCACTCGTGTCGCCGCTTGCCGTCCGCCTCATGGGCGTGGATGGGGTTACCGGCGTGTTCTATGGTCCCGATTTCGTCACTGTGTCCAAGGACGACAGTCAACCGTGGAATTTGCTCAAGGCCGAAATCTTTGCCATCCTGATGGAACACTTCACCTCTGGAAAACCGCTGTTCAAGGAAAGTCACGCCGAGATGGATGGACCACAGGACACCAAGATCCTGGACACGGATACGGAAGTTGTTGCAATGATCAAGGAGCTACTGGATACCCGAGTCCGGCCCGCAATCCAGGAAGATGGCGGCGATATCGAATACAAGGGATTCGACGAAGATACCGGAATCGTGAAGCTCAAGCTGAAAGGAAGCTGTCGTGGATGCTCCTCGAGCAGTGTTACCCTGAAAAGCGGCATCGAGCGGATGTTGACGCACTACATCCCGGAAGTGCAATCGGTCGAACAGGTAAGCAATTTATGCGGTACCTGCGTAAGGGTGCCATGGCTGACCAGGTCGAATGACAGGTACTTGATGAAGAGGAACTGATTGCTCTGGATGAATTCGCAAAACTGGAGAAGCGTCTCGAAGCCAAGAGCAAGGACAAGAAGGATGAGTGAGTCCAGCTCTTTCCTTACCCGTGGCCGATGGAGGCTGATCTGAGCATCCCAGTATGTCACAGTTCATGTCGGTATGATTGATGTCGGTATAATTGGGGGAAATAGTGCCATCGCATCACGATAGACATATAGCCGCAATCGTAGGGCATTACAGATGTGTCGAGAACTGTATCGTTAACTTGGAAGTGGAAAGCGTACACAAGAGCTTGCGAACCCAGTTCTTGCCCAAGCCGATGTCGGAGAGGTACCGGATTCCATCGCGCAATGGCTCCTAGATTGCGCTGTACTGCAAGCTGATCGCGTTGACGAGGCTGCCTGAAACGCGTCTGGAAGCTTAAGTCAGAAGCGAGGAGAAGCAGGAGATCAGTCGACTTCGATCATATGTTGCTGTCGGTGGTGACAGGCGAGACCGTGGAATGGCATTCGATAAAGGTATAGCTACAATTGTAGGGGATCACAGGGATGACGAGAATAGCGTCGAGAATTTACATGCGACGAGAACAGGGAATGACTACAGGCGCCCGGAAGCGACAAGACGGGACTGATACCTCGTTTCAAAACATGGTGGAGAGCGTGTCGCCTTCTCGCTTCCTCTGCTGAGGAGGCGGGGGAAGCTAAAAGACATGACAGGTCAGCTGACTGCTTCCAAGGGAGAGGGAGGGGCCTCTTACGTTGACGTTCCTGCCAAAAGTAAAGCCAACCCAAGCGCTTCTCTCTCCGATGCCCCTCTCGGCGACAGCGTCGACATCTTGCTGTTTCTTGAAAACCTCTGCATACTTTGCCATATCTTCGGGCGAGCTGAAGGAATCAAAGTAACCGACATCGAGCTCTGAATCAAGCATAGGTACGAAGGGCGAGGCGGTTTGACGCAATTCGTTGAATTGCAGGGCCTGGTAGAAAGGCATCGATTGAACGTCTTGGATATTGGAGACTCGGTCTCGCGGGTGTGCAATCAACCTGTGCGGATCGATATCAGGTATACCCAACGAGAAACCAGGAAGGATATTTACCGAATAACAGCGTCCCAAGCTTGGTCTGTCAAGTTGAAGATCAAGTCTTCTGGCTTGTCATAGACCGGTCGCCTGAGGACCCTCTGCCAATTCTTGAGATTTGCCCAGGTTTCCTCTGGCGTGCTGCCGGAGAAGGGAGGGAAGCCCTGATCGCAAAAGAACGGAATCAGGGGGCAATCCCTAAAATGGGGCAAGGCGGATACTCACGCAGAGGAACTCGAAAAGAATGCATCCCAACGACCAGTAGTCTGCAGAGTAGGTATAGGTTTTCCCTCGCAATACCTCGGGCGGCATACTGCGAAGGGCATGAATAGTCAGGGGCGGCATCGAGAACGCTCTATGTTTTTCTACTGACTAGTCCGGAGATCCGACAACCGAATCGGCCTGTCAGGTATGAAAATAGTTCATGATCAGCTTCGCCCGTCAATCGCGATAATCCTCCGCGACTCACATAGCGGGGTTCAGCCATTCTGATACTCTTGTAGATGGTTCGCCTTTCCAAGGTACTTCGAATGACAAGGTTTTCGTCCTTCACTTGGTCGAGCTAAAGATGCGACAATGCGAAAGAAGAGACGTAAGGAAGCGCTTGACGGGAAATGACACTTTACTAGCCTTGTGCTTCATCGATTCAATCTTTTGAGGATTCAAAGCACCAGTAGCCAATCCGAAGTCCGTAAGCTTGACGTGACCGGAAGCGTCGACCAAGAAGTTCTGTAGAAGGGCGAAGAGGTATTAGTACCGCAGACCCGAAGTCCAGATTCTTGGATATTACCTCTGGCTTGAGATCTCGGTGAATGTATCCCAGTTTGTGCAACTCGTTGACACCCATAAACATCTCGGCTGAATAGAATCTGGCGTGTTCTTCCTTAAGAACGCCGGAGTTGTTGAGTAGAGTTCGGAAGTCGCCGCCGGGAACGTATTCCTGTACGGAAGGTTCAACGATTTTGCAGGATTGTTTTGTCGTCATTGCAGTGCTTACCATGGCAAGGTAGACATGCTCCCGATCTTGGAACGCGTACAACAATCTGACTAACCACGGCGTTTTGGTTGCGGTGAGGATGTCTCGCTCCACCAAAACGTGCTTGACCTGTCCGATGGAAGGTCCGTCAGCAACAGAAGGATGGTGCTTGACAATCCACTGACCTCGTCCATCTTGGCGAGCGTAGCCTTTTTCATCTTCTTGAGAGCGCAGACTTGACCAGTGTCAACTCGTCGCGCGAGGTAGACGGACCCGTAGCCCCCTTGTCCGACCTGAACAACAGAATGCGGATGAGCATGCTACCCATACCTGAAACCGGTATACCTTACCTGGGCGATGATTCTGAATTGGTCGACCTTGAGCTTTGTCCTTCGTTTCCTGAGTACGACACGCTCTCGACCCGCGTACGATCTGAACTCTTTGGTGTACTCTTCGGACGTCAGCTGTCATGGATACATCTCATTAGGCTCCGGTGCTTTCTTCGCATTTGGAGTGATGACTTACGTTTCGTGCGGCGGTATCAGCCTTGAAAGTCTGCAATCGCCCTTTTCTAGCATTGAGGTATCCCAGGAAATCGACTATGGGATCGTACAATCGAGTCAGCGCTTAGGTCCCGTCAACACCATAACTCTCGCTCACAATAGTAATCCAGGAAGTCTGAAGAATACGTAGAATAGGCAAATGCAGACAGTCAACCATCTGTCTTGATCCCTGCTATAGATCACACGTTACTCACAAAGCTGTGCCAACGTTGCCTTTCTCTTCACATCCGGATCATTCAAAATCTGCTTTTCCCAAGCCGTGAGTGCCGGCGGGGCAGTCGGTTGTTGCTGCTGCGGTTGTTGCAAAGGCTGGGTCTGTACGGGAACTTGGTGGGATTGATACGCTTGTTGTCGCTGAGCTTGAGCGTGAGATGCGGGAGGAACGTATCCACGGTTCGCGGTCTGCATCCTGATGTCTCTATCTCGAGTGTCTTCCTGAACATTTCGGTGATGGTCCACCTGAACCCGTTGGTCCGCGATGCTGGGAACCGGAACGTTTTGACTGGTCGATGCTGATTCGGCGACAGCTTCATCATGTAATGCGAGTTGCTCAAGTAACGTAGGACTGATAGAGGAAGGATTGATTGTCATCATGTGAATGTCGTCAGCTCCTCCTGGAACGATGTGTGACTTGTAGGCGTTCTGGGGGTCGACCGCGGATGGTGCAGGAGTTCGGATTCCATGTGTTTGGAAAGCCGGTTGCGGGATCCCTGATCGCGTGGATGTTTCTGAAGCGGTTTGCCTCGAGACTCGAGAAGACGAAGGGATATAGGAGTCTTCGCTGTGGTAGAGATCCGGACAGTCAATCTTCTTTGCTGAATCAGCGATCAACAGAAATTGCAGCGTACCTTGCATGTTGACTTCGCCTGTTCTCCTTAGCTGGTACAGCAGGTGCGTATTGCGTCTGGGCGCCACTTCGAGAGGAAGCCGCTACAGGGATCTTCGAAGGGGTCAAGGAAGTCGTGCCGGAAGAGACCCCCGATCTGGCTTGTGCTGCTGATGACTTTGATGGCGTTGCGGGAGCTTCGGTTGTGGGTGACGTGTTGCCGTTTCCGGTCGCTTTGTTCATAATTCGGGAGAACATGGCTGGGCGAGCTGTATCAGTGAGACGACAGTAGTCGTTCAGACCGGAAGGATGTATAGGGAACGAGGTACAAACAGGTTGATCTATATTCTACTTGCGACATCCATTGCGCGTCACAGCGCGTCGACGGAGATTTGGCTTGAATTCCGCTTGTTTTGTTTGTGGATGAGTCCAGGTTCAGGTCGAGTCAAGACGTCAAGATGGATCTTCACTCAACAGGTTGATGCAGCTTATCATCGTCTCACTTGCCCTCATCACAACGGCACTACAACAGTCACCATGAGCAAAGACACGAAACCCATCATAACACACAGTCATCCAGTCGAGGACGAGTTCAACTGGTCTCTAGAAGCTGATTGGGCACCGGTCGAGAAGAAGATTGGCAACTTCCTTGTTGCTGTAAGCATGCTCTCTGAATTGCCTCTGATACCCGGACTGACCGCGAACGACCATCCTAGATCGACAAATGGGCCGCCGAACAGAAGCATATCCTGAGGGAGATGGGTCTGCAGCATCACGAAAACATCAAGGCCATGGAGGATTCGAAAGTGGATCTGGAAAGAGAGATCGAGGAAGAGAGGGAAAAGGAGAGGGTCATGCTGAAAGGCAAGTCTGTTCGGAACGATCTTCTCGTCACTCTGCTGATCGATATTGTGCATCCACAGAACTCGAAGAAGAACGCGAACATCACGCCAACCTGCAACGTTACAACCAAGAACTTCAAGTTGCCGTCAACCGCGCAACAGAGCAGCAAACAACGCTCGACTCTGAACTCATCAAGCTTCGCCACGAGATGATGGCGTTGAAGATCGACAAGCAGAGGCAGAAGAAGGTGTTGATCGAGCAAAAGGAGTTGGACGTGCCAGAGGTGAAGAAGGTGGAATATCTGCTTGGGTGGAAGATCGAGGCTGTCAAGCGTGAGTACATGGCTCTGAATCACACAGTGGCACAGTTACAGACGTGCTGAACGTTATCGGGACTCGCAGCAACGACAATATGGAACCGCTTCACGCAAATCGACCCGAATGACCCGGAAAGAGAGTTCTCTATGCTGATAGACTTTAGTGATGGCAATCGTTACGCAGGTATGTGCTGAAAAATAAACAATACGTTCTCCAGAGCCTTAATGCTAATGACACGTACAACGTCATAGTGCCGAATTGCTCGCCGCCACTGAGCGGATTGACGAATCTTGTCGCTCAATTGAACGAGGATCGGGACCTATATACATTCATCAAGCGAGGTAGGTTGCCCTCAATCATAATTCTGCGACATTGCTTCAGCTGACTCTGATTCTGATTCTGATTCTGCAACGATAGTGAGAGCTGGTTTCCGAGAACAACTGGTAACCACTGCAGAATGAGTTCGCTCTGACACATCTGCGCATCGCAAGTGCTCGTAGACTCATAGGCAAAGGTTCTACCAGCTCGTCAATTCAAAGACATCTGTCCCTTGTCTTTTAGTATCGTATTGACTGATAGCAAAAGTTGTAATTCTGCCAGGGTGTTGTATACCAAAGCCGTGAGATATATGCGCGCAGTCTCCGGAACACTGCCACTACCGCGAACCCGCTCGAGCCTACTTGCTCCCTGTTCTTGGTTTGCAGTTGGTCCGGACAGGACGAAAGCACCTTTCCCTGATATGGTTGACCATCAGAGAACCTTTGCATGTACATAAGCGGGGGTTCACCGGCGTTGATCACGCGTGAACTGGAGTACGTACCGGCTGTCCTGGCAGGCATCGTTGCAAAGGTTGTATCTTTTAGCTTCCCCCGCCTCCTCAGCAGAGGAAGCGAGAGTGCAACACGCTCTCCACGTTTGAAGATTTGGCATCTGATGCCACCTTCTTGTCGTTTGCGATCTTCTGTAGTCATTCCTTGCTCTGGTCGCATGCGTCAGAATTTCATACGATATTCAATATCTGTCGCGTCAAGAGATTTCCGCTGTAATGCTCTTTCCTTACCGCTTTCCCTTGACTTAGTTCCATTCAACCACGTATACCGGGTTTCATCAGCTCGTCTTGTTCAGCAACTCCCTCTCGTCCATCCTGGTAGCCAAGCAGCGGTGATTGAGAAACGCCGTGCGCGTGCGCGGACTGTTTATCTTGTCGCCTGCTGCGGCTCTGCAGCTGCTGGCGTCATCCTGGCATTATTGTTTCATCAGGTCTAGGCATTTCGCCAGCAGGCATCGGACATCGCCCGATCCTTCACAAATAAAATCATCAGTACATATATATTGTACGAGGGGATCGGTTCTGGATCAGACGCTCCTCGTCGTCGGGTTTTTGCACGGCACTTACAACTCCAATCAAGCAAAGCAAGAATCCACTTTCAAAATGTCTGCCTCCAGCTTCCTCTCCGTTTTGGTCGACGACGAAGTTCTCGTCAAAGCTGCCGAAAGCGACGTGGTCAAAGTCGAAGGCAGTACGTGCGCCGAGATGACTATCGTACAACGTTGATTACTGATCATAGCATCCCGCTCCATCTATTTCGTTGCAACTGTGGTACAGACTGGTACTTCAGTGACAAGGATCTCCAGAATCGTGCACAGTACGAGGAAAGTGACACACACACTACGTGTGGCTGGAAAGGTATGTCCTAACTCGATGGGCTGCTCAAGTCGTCCGTTGTGCTGACTCTGCCCTGGTTCAAGGCGTCGCTAACTACTACAACTATCGAAAGAAAGATGGTACTCTCTTGAAAGATGTCGCTTGGTACGTGAACCTTCGCTTGGCAATCCGTTGCGCATGGTAGCTTAACCCATCGTTCACCACCCAGGTACTACCCGCAGCCCAAGAAGGGTGCAGAGCAGGTAGCCGATCGCGTCGCGTTCTACGTCGGTAAGCAGGGGTTGAAGTTGGGAAGTCCCCCCTTGAATGCATAGGGGCAGGGTTCGGGGAGCTCGGAATCGTTGCGATCGATAAAGACGAAACGAATATTGCGTTGTATGTGGAAAGCTTGAGACAGAATTCATCCATGCTGAGATCGAGAAGAAAACACTGATACCGAAATCGAACGTGGTGGGTAGAATCTTGGCCCATGGATCGCCGGAGGAGCGAATACGATACTGTCGGCCCGTCGAGGAAGTCGGTCGAGGAACCTGCTTGCATCGCCTAGTCTTGCATCTTCGGTATGAAGATGGTCAACACTCCAGCGTTATCAGCCACATCGCCTGTAAAGGCAAGAGCGTGAACTTTGACCATGATATCACCAGGGGGAACAGACTTACCGATGTAGATATAGCAAATCAGGCAATAATCGTCGCAGATGCCTGCAATGTCAGGCTATTATCAACGCCGTTTGTCACGGGAAGATCTCGAACGTACATGCTATGGTGCCGCTGTTGGAAACATTGGTGGAGAGGAACTTGAGAAGACTCTTGGTTCCGATGGTCACTTGAAACATCTGATCCGATGCCGGTTGATCCTCTGGATCGCCGTTCGATAAACGTGCAGTGTGTTTGCCATTCCGCGCCTTGTTGACTTCTTGAGATTCGGTTAGATCCAGGTTGGCGGGGTTGGCGAGTTGGCTAGCTTCCTGCGGTTCAGCATCTTCGTTGGCGTTCGAGGTCGATGCTATGGAGTATGGCGTGAGCGGTGCGGACTTTCGGAAGTGTCTGCATTCACTGACTGAATGGTGGAATGGAGAGATTTGTCCAGGTCGTATCTAGTTGCATCCCATCATTCTCGACTGAGAAGGTAAGCGTTCCTTGCTGTTCAGGAGTTCACGTCAGCGTGCATTCGAGAAAATCGATGTATATATCGAACGTACATTATTCCCGGATACGTTGACTCGAGGGGCCAGGTGAGAGAGTCGAGTCGCAAGTCCTTTCAGCATCACCAAAGACGGCAATGTGATGAAGAGCTGATACGGAAAGCGGTAAGTAGCATCACCAAAGCGATCAAGAGCATCTCCAGCAGCTTACATCTGGGGTAGGACAGCAAGGTTCTCGTAGCTCTTTTACTTTGGCAGGAGCCAGTACAAAGACGCCAACATCGTGATTCACCTGAAGTGGATGTCCGGCATTTGTCTAGAGGGAAGAGAAGACACACTCAGCGAAATCCTAGAACGACATTCCCTCTGGAACAAGGTGAACAAGCGAAATTCTAGCCATTCAACTTACGTAGGCTTTGATTTCGAAAACAAGCACCGCTTTATCGTTCTTCTTCGCCAACTTCATGATCACACCTGTCCCGCCTTCCGCATCGGCATCGTTATCTCCCCATCCAAATCCTCGAGCACTTCCGCTAGACTCCAATGCGGCCTCGGCTGATCGCAACGCTTTTGCAAAGGATTCGATGTTTAGGTCAAGGTGGATTTCGTTGTTCTGACGTGATTCGATTCGATATTGGTCGAAGAGGGTCGACTGGCGAAGGTTCCGTTAAGGAGGATACGTACCAGAGAACTCGAAAACATTTACCACTTTGATTTGTCTTCCCCGGAAAGAAACGGAATGTCAGCTTGGGAAAGGAGAACATCGGCGAAGGCAAATCACGTTTCGAAGACACAGGAACAAATGGCAGAATACCTTCCTGGACTCTTCGCAACTGTATGAAGCGACACTCTTACACTCTTCGCGAAGCAAGCTTCGAATCCAGTCTTCGAAGCACAAACCCGAGGGACGCGTACTCACGACCATATCTGAACTCCCTCCGGCCCCACTTCTGGTCCTGTCACTATAAAGCCGACGACTTCTGGAGAGAGCTTGAGAACGCAAGTCGTTGCTGTTTGCTTTAACGATCGAATTATCTCTACGAGCGAGGATGAAGGATCAATTCAGAGGCTTCGATATGATATCGCTATAAAACACGTACTGAGCATAAGGCCTGGATTCGATATCTGGGTTCTGAAGCGCATGTTGCCGAGTTTTGAATGTCGGGCGTGATGATTGATCCTGTAGTGTCGCTCGATAGCATGACTTCGCCCGTCCGGTCACCCCACGGTCGAGAAAGCGGTCGACATTGAAACCCAAGAGTAAATGACCAAGGATAGAATGTTGAAGCAGCTGTTGAAGCTGAAAGGGTTGGATGATCGAACGGTTTGTTGCTTTTGTGCGCGTTCGGTCTTCGGTCTTGAATTGGTCTCGCTCTCACGTCACCGCCTTGTTCCTTCTTGCCATACTCGTTAGATCGCTGATAGAAATTGATTGAGCGTATCAGATACACTCGTCTTTCACTGACAGCGACAATGTCGGACCCATCTCAGCCGACGACGGAGGACCCCAGATCGCCGCGTCCGTCGCCGGCGCCGGCAACGGGAGACACAACGGACGATAATGCAACCACAATGCCTCCTCCGCCAATATTCATCGACGCAATACCTTCGGCAACAGCAGCGCAATATCAAAGAGCCTCCTCCCTGCAATCCCTGCTCATGCTCACGTTCTTTTTCTTCTTCTTCTCGGGAGGGAACAACAGTCCTTTGGGGGATATGTCAGGAGAAAGTGATTCGAAAGGTGAGATTTCACGAATGCTCATGTGACTGTGCGCAATCCTCGTTGTCTGACTGTTTTTCATCGTCACCTGATAGTTTCGGAGCTCAGTAGAATATCCAACGCCGTTATCAATTACCAGCTGTATTTGAATGGATCGGAATCGAACTATACCGCTGTAAGCCACAATCGTTTTCACTATATCTTGAGGTGTTTACGTTTCGTGATGTTATAGCCGCAACCCCTTGAACCGTCATTCGCCACGTTACTACCGCCCGATCTGTTGTCTCCGTCGGAGATCCCAATATTACACGGATTGCACCCTACTCATCTTTCCACACCTCGGGAATCACTGCTCTTCTACTCCAACATCACCGGTTTCTACCGCAAAGGCAAAGTCTCTGCTCTCAACCTAAGTCATCCGAACTATCCGATATGGCGAGAAGACGAAAACGATTCTCCAGCACATGGTGGAATGCTGGATGTAATTGACAAATTCTGGCAACATCTGCTGCCCGTACCGAAGCACGGGCAGGGCAACACTAGTCTGCCACATATTCCAGCACTCCTCAACATCACGGCTTTCAATCATACGTTGGCGGAGGAGAAGCGCGGGACATGGGATTGGAATCGTGTTGAAGGCTGGGAACTCAGCGTGAAGGAACGGGAGATCATCGAAAGGGACGATAATGGCGAAATCGTGGAATCGGGAGGGAGGAATACCACAGACGGAAAGAAGGTCAAGGAGGGTGACGCTACTGTGGATAGATGGAGTGACTGGGCTTGGGTTCATGTAAGTCAAACCCTTCCATGACCGCTGTTTGTGCTCATCCTGATTTCCGGATCCCGTGTAGTGCTCGCTCATATGGTACACCAAGGACAAGGAACAAACACTGACGTACGACCTGACCGGCGTACATCACCTCTCCCAAGGAGAATTGACATTTTGGGGAATGCCTGAAGAGTAAGTCTTTCGATCGCTAGATCTGCTCGGCTGTAATGGCCAAAGCGGAACCCGCCTCTCCTCTCCTCTCTGATTCCCGTTCATCTCCGTTCATTAGCCAACCTCTCGACATTCGGCGTATACCGTCCCTATACACGAACGTAGCATTGCGAAATACCACCGGACATATCGTCCTGTTTGACATGCTGCGGCAGCTGAAGAAGGCCCGTGACTCGCTCGGGATCATTGGTGGCGGTGGCGGAGACACCTCTGAAGAAGGTGAGTCGACTGGTGTACGGTCAAATGTCTCATATTAGTGTGATGCCTGATACCTTTGTCGACGATGTTCAGAAACCGCAAAAGAGACATCTTGTCCTTTGGCACTAAACTTTCGCCTTCATCCCTTGCCAAAAGGCTATACAAAGGAGATGCTTGATTCATATGAAGCTGAGCTGGCGGACCCGTCGGGTATTCCCATTATCTCCCCTGGCAGCCTAAAAATGGAAGGCGTCGGTATTCTCGACGGCTGTGGGATCGCTTTCGGTATGCATGAGGGAGAGGGCATGAGGTGAGTCTCTGCATTCACCGTCCTGGTGCTCTCGACGACTGACCGATGAGACACGAAAAGAGCACAACACTTCTGGAAGAAATCTGTCCGATGTATGTCTCGAGTCGGTTTCTTGTCATCCGGGGGCACAGCTCAGTACCTCTCAATTATAGATGCGACATTTGCCTCCTTCGCGTGTTTGACAATACTCATGCTATTTGTGCATCAAATGGAGGCAACTCGAACACCATCGGGATTAGCCAAAATCTCCTTCTGGACTATTGGCATGATGGTGGCTTCCGACAGCTGGATGTTCTCCGCTGTAAGTACTCTGGTGCCAAGCCACTCTATAAGCAGCTCAAAGCTTTCCCGTACTGCACTATCTTTCAGCATGCGGTCGTCGCCATCATGTCCGACAACAACGCTTCCTTGCCAATGCTTATTCCCGCCTTCTTCAGTCTATGTACTGCCATGATATTTGGGCCTGTAAGTCGTTACCGACTTGTACTCTGTCCACAATATCCGCTGACCTCCAGTCGCCAACCAGAGATTTGGCGTCATGATTCATAGAGTTCAAGCCCCCGAGAATGCCAGTCCCGAACCGGTTCGTCAACCCACGAACACGGCCACTGAAAGTGGAACAGAGGGGCCTGGTTCTGCAGCCCCTACTGCTGCGCCAGAGACTCCGGCTACTCCGGCCTTCTCAATCATGAATGTCATACGCGCAGATCTGCAGCGCCACCCGAACCTTCGTTGGATAGTACCCGCCGTCATCATCGTCTTCTTACTGCTCTCAGGCATCATTCCCCAAGCGACTCCCATCTTTCTTTTCGCGCTGTACTCCTTCTGGCTCCCTCAAATCTGGAGAAACGCTAGGCGAGGCAATAGGAAAGCCTTACAATGGAAATTTGTGATCGGCCAAAGCATTGCAAGGCTAGGATTGCCCTTGTGTATGTTCTGAACTTGACCCCTTTCCAGCTACAACGCTGATAGACGGTCCCGAATAGATGCTTTCGCTTGTCCTGATAACGTGTTCTTTTTGGAAAACACGAGTAAGCATGTCGTTCTGATTGCGAGTCATTGTGTCTTGACAAGAGGCGCACAAAACAGATTGGGTTTGGCTGCTGCCGCTCTGGCAGCTGGTACAAATCGCTGTCCTGTACGCCCAAGATCGATTCGGGCCGGCTTTCTTGTAAGTGCTAGATATCCCATGACTGGGCAGAGCGCTGACCCCATGCCCTTAGCTTACCAAAACGGGTATGCGAGATCAACTTCTCCCACTATGTGTAGAGACTGACTTCCGCTCTGCCCGCTTTGGCAGTTCGCTCCTCCGCCTGCATATGACTATCACCAGCCGCTACCTATGCCGGACCCAGAAGCTCCCGAACAAGACTTTGGCAACTGCTCCATATGCATGGAGCCAATCATCGTATCTCAGGTCCCTTCCACTTCGAATGATAAGCACCACCACCTCCGCGAATCTTCCGCGTCCTCCGTTGGCACTGCATCGGGAGTGGGACATGTGGGGAGCAAAGTTATGAATTTGAATCTCCGAAGAACATATGCTCTGGCTCCCTGCCACCATCTTTTTCATACAGAGTGCCTTTCTCAATGGCTCTCAATCAAGGTATGTTACACGAAGCTTGCCACAGACCCGCTCGACTAATTCGACATACTCAGTCCACCTGCCCGCTATGCAAACGGCCTTTACCAGCACTTTAGGATTGGAATCATGTATCTATAGAGCATTTCTGCATTCGCGTTGTACATCTTGTTTCTCTAGCATTACTCCGGCATATTCGCGACTCTGCCCACATCAACTCCTTGACGGTTTGCCAGTCCTGCCTCAATCTACCTTGGCTTTCTCCGTCGGGGTGGCCTTTTCATATTGTTCTTGAAGCCGAGCGGCAAGAGCATCGATCTTCTCGTATTGGTGCGGGAAGCGAGTAGGATACAAGAACGGTCGAAGGTCGTATCCTGATGGAATGAGGTCTATCAGTCATGCGCAATTCTATAATGTAAGATCACATACTGTTGTCATCCGGACTGTATGCTTCCTGTAGACAAGAGGTGTCGTGTCAGTTTGCGTTACTTGACGTTGGGACTCGCTGCGCAAAGCTTAGTGCTTACCATGTGAACGGAAGGCGTCAAAGTGGTCCTGAACGGAGAAAGGTATCAGCATACGAGGACGACGATCTGCGGCGATATATCACTCACATCTTGTGACGGTTCCTGGCATATTCGGTGTAGAACAGCTTGAGCTTGTCGGCGATCTAGGGGCTTGCGTTAGACGCGCCATTGTCCAATGACACATGTAAGATTGATACTCACCTGAATCGGGGAATAGTGATCGCCCCACTCTTGAACAAGTTTGGTATACATCGAATAAGGGCCGCACTTCTCGACCTTTCTCAGCCGTCCAAAGACGCTAAGCTCGTCATAGGTCATGCCCATATCGGCCTATGATAGAGTGAGCGTTAGAAATGGCTGCAACACGAAACCTCCAGTCCACTGACCTCGTCTGACTGGACATATGTGTCGGAGATTGGCTCGAGCTCGGCTGTAGGAACGGCATCCAGGAATCTGTTACGCAAAAACGAAGCAGGCTCATTAGCGTCATGAAAGGGATAGAAATCGAAGGCGACCTACTCTTTCAAGATCGGAAGGTCAAAGTGGTCTTCGGCGAACTTGATAAATTTCTTAAGGTCCGTCTTACTGACGCCTCCAATCGGGTTGACATCTGCCGCAGAACAGCTGTCATCATAGATCATCAGCAAATGAGCGTGGGGAGATCCCTTGATTGAGCTCACTCGTATTTGGTGTAATAGCCCCTGAGCGATTCATCGACATTCGCGCTACCAAGGACAAGCAATCCACCATATTTTCCTCTCGTCCAAGGGAGAAGTTGAGCGAACATGTAAGCGAGAACCATTCGCAATCGTGCCTGGCAGCGGAAGGAAGTCAGCCTCTGCGAGCCAGCGATGAGGGATTGAAGTACCTGGATGTTCTGCAGTGCCAAGTTCTCCGCTACACTTCCTCCGTGGACCTTGTACTTCGGTTTGAAACCCAAAACCATAGAGAATAATTCTCGGACAGCGGTGACAAGGACGTCCATGTTAAGGTCGACATGATAGCTGTTTGGGCAGACGGTTAATCGGAGGTCATGTCGAGATACGGGGCAAGGAAAGGATCTTACCTTCCGATGGCTTCTGCCAAATCCTTTGCCCGCTTTCGGGTAGCAGGGCTGGAGTTTTCCGTTCCCATGTAACAGGTATGGAAAATCCTGCCAGCGAATTCCTTAGGGTCAGAGGGAATATAAGACGATCCTTCTTCTTCCTGCGCAATTCTTCGAGCGTCTTCAATAACCTGACGGTCTGAAGAGGGTAGAGTTTAGAGGCGAAAGCCGAGTTCGTTTCACGGAATCAAACTTACCGCCTTGTTGAGCAGTCTTGACGACCAAGCGGCACATCGAGTGAATGATGCAGGCTGTGGCGCAACTGTCGATTCCACCAGAGAGGGGCAAGAAGTATCCAGACATCCTCGAGCGCCTGAGGTAATCCCACAGCCAACAAGCTGGACCCAAACTAGCGCAAAAAGTTTAAGAATGCTGCCAATGTCATCAAGATGAGATAGAACTTACGCGATTTCTTCTTCCGGAGTGTGATAGAATGGCTCCGTTTGATGATAGCTCTCATGTCTGCCAGAGTCATCTCCCAAGCCTCCGTCCAAACGGACACCATCGACGACGATACGGCTGTACGTTTCCGCCTGTACGCTTTGCATTCGTCGACTGCTGTAAGTCCGATGCGCTCGAACCGCTTGAAGATCGAGTGTCGCTGACACAACTTCGACGTCGTTGAGCGAAAACTGGCTCCCCTGTGCGACGATCTTTCCGTTGAACGCGATGAGGGCCGCGCCATCGTAGTATAACCGATCTCCATCGCAACCTTGCTGGTTGGCGTAGAGATAGATGCCTCCGAGCTGTAAACGACCCGAAATCCTCGTTTAGTTTCACACCAATGGAGAGGCGAGATCTTCTTACCTTCTCAGTAGCTTCCCGAATCAAGTCTACTCGAGTGTGCAGCTTCCGAAGCTCATGGTGACTGGCACTGGAGTTGGTGAAGATCTCGACTCCGTCAAGACCCATCAACGTATGCGGACTGAGGAATAAACCAGCAACCAGTTAGCAACTTGAGAGGCGCCGTGGATTGAGCTACCTACGAGGCGGGCGTGAATAATTCTTCACAGAGCTATTTCCACGATAAGATCAGCTCGTTGGTCGCATGTATGCATACAGCATAACAAACCTCTACACCGATGACGGTGTCTTCGGTTGCAATGACAGCATCTCCGAAGGGCACCATCGACTAGTCGATCCAAGCACATCAATTAGACATGCTGATACCCGCGCGTTTGACATATGTGCTCACCTGTCCAGTAACGTCCCTGATGATTCGAGGAAGCGAATGATCTTCGACTTGTCGATGTTTGTGCCAAGGAGCAAAGTGTCGCAGCTCTCGCTAGGGGAAACAGCGTCAAGTATGTCGGCCCAATTCGCGGAGTATCACAGCAAACGTACGTAGTTTCCGTCGTTGGCCATCCACATCTTGGGCCGAATCAACAAGATTTTCCCATTGTATACGATGACTCGGCAATTGAAGTTGTTGTTCTTATGCGTCATGGGCCTGCAAACGCTCATCGTCAACCCAAGTTTCCTGATATCCGCAATAGCGGACAGATGTGAGTTTACGTACATGCCGATATCACAGACAATATCTCTGCAATCCGGGTTTGTCAAAATTTTGGCAAGGATTTCCCATGAATGAAGAATGGTATCGCCTGGATACAGGGTTAGTTGCCTTCTCTCCTCACTTTGAGATACTTCGGACTTGCCCTCGAGGAAGTGGTCGAGACACCCGTAACCAGGAATCTCCAACTCCGGTCCAACTCGCAAAGTAGCCCCTCGCTCTTTAGCAATGGTGATGGATCGAACGATTCTGTCATAGTTTCCCTGTCGAGAACAAATAAGTTCAGCGCGGGAAACTGGGTCTGAAGTGGTAGGGAATCACCTCAAAGTCGAGAGCGTGCTGCCCTAGTGAGCTGAGAGCGCGAGAAACAGTTTAGGCCTGGTTCTCACAATGGAGATGTCGAGACGGAGCTCACCATCTTCAGTGTCGGGTCCGGTAAAAGTATTCACAGAAACATCGCAGTGATCGTAAGAGAAGCGTTGATCAGTCAGGCGAGCATTCAGGCATAGTCGAACGCGAAACTTACGTTGCAACGGTAACGAGATGCATGGCGAATGCTGTCTTCTTGCAAGGTGTGTGTAGTACCCCGAGTCAGCGATGTCGGAGAGCCGCGCAGACACGAGATGATTGCGAGTTTCGTAGAGCTTTCAGGCAAGCGAGATCTCGCTATTCTGTAGGACAGCTCGTGGAATCGGACGTTGGAACGAGCGGGATGCATGCATGATGACGAAACATGAAGTGATCGGAAAAGCGTCATCGCGAAATCGACGTTCATTAGTACAGCACTACAGCTTTTGACCATCCAGCGCAGTAGCTGTTCCGGATGAGTGAACCAGCAGCTGGCTCAGCCGTCTCAGCCGCATCTGGAGTTTGCATAAACGTTGCCCGTATGAAGTGGCCAGGAGAAAATGGATCACTATGGCAGTATTATATACAATTCGCTGGATACAGGGAGATACCGAGACTGGCTCCCGCTACAGAAGAGCTAATTCCGGGTAACATGGGAAGAAACTTGGGTCGGGATACATTATACGCAGGTGACTGGGCGTTATCGTGAATTGGGTCGTCAAAAGGGTCGTGGGTAACGGGTCGTTAGATGTGGCAGAAGTCACGGAAAAATGGGAACTCGACCGGGAGACCGACAAATCTCCTGCAGTGGTGTGTTTACGTCGAAAAGCTGAGTTCGGCACCGCCCCAGCTCGTTTGGGTTACACTTCGGCTTCGTCGCATCGCACTGGCGCCCGTGCATGACGGATCAACCAGAGTCGCATTGTTGTATGGACAAGCGGATGCAAGACCGAGGATGGTTTCGGTGATGTTGTCGTTACTGGAAAGCTCTTGGTTTGTCAGCCAGAGAGTAGTACCGCTGACATCCTGGCAGACGGGACGGGCAAACGTTAGGCATAGATATACGGGTATGCAGACAGCCAAAGTGCTTACCCAAGATCCCTCAGCATAGTTGTACGCCATGCCACCTCGCAAATTTCCGTATTGTGGTTTGATATCTTCATCAAACTCCATACTGGTTTCATTCCAGCCGCCGAGTTCGAGGTTCCCGCCTTGATTGAAGAGTACGAGCTTGGTCCTCGAGATATACCAAGGATCGTCCGTTTCGACGGTCCCGTTATAGTCTCGGTCCATCCGCATATCTCCATTGACGGATCGGACCAAGAAGCTTCCTTGGAAGGCAGGGTGCATTTCCGTTCGAGCTTCACCATTCCTGGTTTGAACCGAACTGTCAAGAACGACGCCCGGAGCTTGATAGATATATTGAATAGATAGCGGCCCATTCGTAGTTGCCGCACGAATCTTGATGGGATTGACAGGTGCCGTGTTTGGATCCATGTATCGCGAGACGTTTTCCGACGAGAACACCGACGATGTTGTCCCGGTCCAGACAGAGGTGACAGAGCTGGAAACATCTTCCTGCCAGTCTTCTTCCTTTGACTGATAAGAATGGTCGTAGCGCGGAACGGGAGTGTTGCGTCTGAAGATATCCAGGTAAGACTGTTCCGCCATTGGCGAGAGATATGTCGCCGTATCATTGACGTATGGGTCATATATCAATGCCGGGTTATGTAGTATCACCCTGCTACTGAGACCGCCGTTCGTGGTGTTGACATTCAAGCTACGCGACACGTTAAAAGTTCCCATGATTGAGCTTGTGCGTGACTTGAGAGATATGTCTTCCGCCGCGAGATAATTGGCGCTGATGAGGCCGCGCCCGAGGGTTGCTGTGATGTTCTTGAAGATCGCCAGATTTGTCATTTCCCCGAACCGGACGCTCATTTGATCAGTGACTACAGTGAAATTCTTGATTGTTTGCAATCGTGAAGCCATCGAGACGTAGGGCAGTCGAACGAGGATCACGAAGGAGAGGTTTGGGTCCGGGGCCACTGTCTCGTCAGGGGAACTCTTGGTTGTCGCCGATGTCTATACAAATGCAGGTTGTTCGTATGAGCGGGAACCGAAGGCAATAGATTGGTTAACTTACGTAAACCCCGACACCTTGCCCGCCATCGTCTTTTCGCATCTTGCAAACCAGCGCCTTGGTTTCGTTATATGCAGTCCGCATTATGACATCTACCCGGATAGTTCCGTTCTGGACGTGTCCTGCGTTCAACAATGTGTCGTCGTCCGATCCGACGATCTGTACCATTCCAGTCGCGGCGTCACCTCTGGCATGTATGAAGACCGAGGTAGAATTTTGATCGAGAATATACGTTGCAACGGTTTGATTGAGTCCTGACGGCGAGAAGGATACACTACGCAAGATATCGAAGTCGGACAATTCTTTGAAAGAGTTGCAGTGTGACGAAACCCCGTCCTCCGCAGGCGCGCCGTTCTATGATGGGGAATTAAACTTGAGATCAGAACGGAACCCTTTTCAACCCTTCTTGCGATCCTTGCGACTGACCTTCATAGGATCGAATGCCAACCCAGCAGATGACTCCCACGGAACGACCACTCTCGATCCATCGGGACCAGCCATTCTCAACTTCGGCGGGGCGGATTTGTTGGCGATATCCAACCCGCCAAAGATCCCTCCGACAGTCCCGCCGATGATGACGAGGACAATGATCGTGAATACTGCCCACCTCTTCTTGCTCCACCGTCGCCATTTCCGCCGCTGGAATGTCGAAGCCGATGCCGCCAGATGTGCGGAACCCCACCGAACCAGATCGGAAATGGTGCCATTCCATTCTGGTACCGTCTTGTGTGCATTAACATCTGGCTCGGCAAGCCACTCTCTATTCCGGACCTTTCGCTTCTTGCCGCTTTGATTGCTGTTTGGATTTGTTGTGTCCGCGGAAGGCTGCAAGCTTGTGTCCTCTCTTTGACTTGCGTTACGTCCCAATACTTCCCGATCTTCCTCCATCACGCCTGCAAGCATGGCTCCTGCGTTGAACCCCGTTGACGACAGACTTGGATATTCGCTCCTCTGACCGTGATGAGGACCGCCGATATGTGACATCTCGATATCGAGGTCACCGTGCATCCCTGTTTGCGCCGCCCGACTCCGGTGTCGCAGATGGTTGTAGGGGTCCTCATCCTCCTCAAAAGACGACCTGAAGGATCCTGCTGGCGACCTGTCACGGCACGCAACCCTGCTTCGTCTGCCAGTCACACCTGCGTTCGCGCTGTCTGCAACATCTTCCGCCGAGAATGCTCCTACAGCGGCATGGGACGGATTTGGATTGTAGTACGGCGGCGGTGGTAATGGCAATCCAAAGTTCGATACCGTCCGATTGCTTGTATACGATGCTATCGATTCGGGACGAGGCGACAGGCGAGCACGCTGATATTCATCGCGTTCTTGCCGCGCGCGTTCCACTTCAGCCTTTTCAGGATCCTCCGGTAAGATCATGGTGTTCGATTATGAGCGGTGAGTCCGTCTGAGAGATGCTCGAGATGCAGTATTCCCCTTGCATGCGTAGGCGATAGTTGGCGGTCCTTAACCTTAGGGGGATTGCTCTTCAGAAGTCGTTGTCGATCGACAGTCTGTTTGCCTGTGTTGTAACGGTTCGGTGATGGAGACCGCGAATCACGCCGATGATGAGAGGGGTACAGGCGAGAATGACACGTAGAGAGTCTGACGTTAGAGGGCGAGAGAAGGATAGTGAACGGTATCAAAGCCAAGCTGTCAGTACGATCTCAACTGATACAAAGTCCGTTGTGCACCCGCGAAAGATGCCGCTGTCGGCGCAATCGCGGGATGACGCGCCAATTTGGTTCAGCGTGTATTCAGCAGACACACATTCATCTCAGCAGCTGCCAAACACTTCATGATCAATTTTCAAAGCTCCGTTGGCTTCATGCATTCGAGCAGGAAGATCGCATAGCTTGCCACGCAGATCTCGGTATAAATGACTGCCTCATTACGAGTATGAAGAGATGTATATCGTAGCCAAAAACAGGCGGATTTGGGACGATGAAGTGCCGGGTTCGAAAGTGCTTCCTTCTCATCTCTGCAACGTACTGGTACAGGAAAACGCGGCATCGACTTCGCCGGAGGGTCTCGTGGGAACACGGGTGGACCAGAAGGCGAACAATTCGTCAGTGAATGCGTATGGCTCATCGGCGGGACAACGCCTGGATGACCTTGCTCGGAAAGGATGCACCAACATCAATCAAATATGACATGTCCCTAGCTCCCCTCAGTTGTACATGGAGCAGAGGTACAACCTGGGTATAGCGTGCGAAGCTTGTGGATCGTTAGGAAGAACATGTAGTCGCCTTCTCGAGATTGATGCTCTCCGGCTCCCCGTCGTCTCATCGACACAGCCATCGGTGAAACCGAAGATATTCGGTAGCACGTTTAGAAGAGTCGCTGAGGCTTGCCCATGGTGGACTTGAGGTGCAAAGACTTGACGTTCTGCCACTGCTTCTTGCTGTGGATCATAGTAATTGCATCAGAAACGATCTCAATGCAGTTCAAACTCAACTTACAGCAAAGAGACCAAGAAGTTGATGGACAACATGACGTTCTGCATAACCTCGTCCTCGGACATGGAAACGTGACCAACGGCGACGGCCAAGCACAAGACCTTCTTCAACTGGAACTTGATGGTGGATCGGACTTCGTTGGCCTTCCTGGCGAGATCGTCAGAGTGAGAGACGGGGGTAGGGAATTTACCGGCTGTTAAAGGAAGTACGTCAGATCGTCTGTTCAACGCTTGATTTCCCGGTACATCGACATACCCTTGGAGAGACCGGGACCCAACAGACGAGGAATCTGCTTGATCAAGGCTTCGGAAGCCAAGAAGGCATCGTACTTCTTGGCGAGCTTCTTGACGAGCTTCTTGTTCTTGTTGAGCCTGTGAGAGCATCACCATCAGCATTTTCCCCTTCCAACCCGCTAGATGAGCTGCAACGCACTTCTTCAAGTCCTCAACGGTCATGTACTCCAAGTCAATCTGCTTGGCCTGATCGACGTGGGCGGCGTCGGCCAAAATGCAGAGCGACATTCGGGGTCGGGGAACATGGGGCAACTTGACGGTACCGGAGAAACGCTTGTCTCGCTGGGGGTCGTAGTTCTTCAAGCCGATTTGCAACTCGATGGTCTCGATGAAGTTTCGCTTCTTGCCAGCGTTGGAGCCGTCTTCGTTCTTGGCCTTGGAGGCTTCCAAGGAAGACTCGTACAAGACGGTCT
This sequence comes from Naganishia albida, assembly GCA_001599735.1. Lineage (NCBI taxonomy): Eukaryota > Fungi > Basidiomycota > Tremellomycetes > Filobasidiales > Filobasidiaceae > Naganishia > Naganishia albida. The sequence goes on along the minus strand of BCHV01000014.1, from coordinate 438,533 downwards.
TGATGCTGGATCGCACGCTTGAAGCAGAGAGCTTGCTCATTTTGTTGGAGTTTGCCGGTTGTCGGTGGGTCGTCCGGTGTCCAAAACGGAAGAATGCATCTTGTCGACCAACGGATTTGACAATCTGCGTCGTCTGCGTCGTCGCAGAGGTATCGTCCAACGTTCCTGCAGTTTTCCGATCAGGTGCGCCCGCAGAGAAAGGGAGAAGATTTTAGCGCGTTGCAGTAAAGGCGCGAAAGCGTTTTCAAGCGCAAGAACTGGATTTCAATGATCTACACGTAGGTGTAGTAAAGCCAACTCTGGTGGGAACAGGTTCGTGCTCGTGCGCGTGCTCGTGCTGATGCATATGCCGACTCATCGTTGAAGTGAGGATATGCATACTTCAGGAAGTTCAGGCTTGTAAGCTCTTCAACGCATCTGTAATATGCAATGTCAATGATACAGCTTTAACGGCTTTGGGACGGGGTCTTGAGGCGCAAATATACGGTGATCATTTAATTCATGATGAAAGCCGATGATGCGGATTGTCCTTATGGACTCACACGAGCTTCCCGCTGTTGAAGGACTCGAGCACGAGATCGCTGTGGCTTCAACGTTACTCAGCGACGGCAGGAAATTCGGCCTTCTGCCCTATGAGGTCACCAAATAGAAAGCGGGTCGAATCTCCAAGCTTTCTCCAGGTGCCCGAGTGTATGCTTCCTCGTCGCCGAGTTGCAGTACTGTCAGTCGATCGATTGTTGAGAGGTTGAATGAGTGCTCATGTCTCACCTTGCGCTTCGGCCTTATGCGAAGCTGAAATACTTTAGCTGTTCAACAAATATTATTATCGACAAACTGTCGTATCCAGGATCACCTCCATCMCCCCGCCGCGCTCGCACAAATTTTGCCCCTTCAACTTCTCCCCGAGTCTTCACCAGTCGCCCAGAAGATCCATCGACCGAACCGCGAGATCGGGAGCCGACTCGTGTAAGAGTCAGACTGGTTAACATCCACTCAATCCGCAGTTGCGCAGCGCAAGTCTGATCAATAGGTCCGGGAAGGCCCGCGAAGCGGAACGCAGCGTCGAAGGATCCTAATCAGAGTAGGCGTTCTCTGCCCCACAAGAGGTGAATGGTCGAGCCACGACCCGAGCTGATGTCTGTCATAGGTCGTAGCGCAAGCCGAATCACAGCCTATCCGCAATGCCCAAAGCTCGGAAAGGTGATGGGCCAGGAAGGCCCAATACTGTCGAGAGCTCGACGCGCAAACCGTATCCGCACGAACGAATTGGGCGCCCTGCCGACAGGACTAAAACGCCTCGGGTCGAGGGTAGAGTCAGCACATCGACGTCTTTGTCCTTGAGCGAAGAAATTCTGTCACAAATTTCCAACCCGACCTCCGCAACGCCTGTCATGATCCCGGTCCCATCTAGCAACAACGTACCGGAGGAGCAGAAGTCGTCACACCCTCGCCCGAGCAAAGGAGGGAAGTCCAAACACACGGCTGCCGACGCCCTGCGAGAGGAAGGTGCATCTTCCGACCAAGAATCGACCGTCGAAATTCGGCATGCGTCGTTCTGGCAAGAATGCGTGCCTTCGGTGCCCGCTGTCTACTCATCCTTCATACTCAAAATCGAACGAGTAGCCGACGATATCGCAGGACCTCTGCCATCTTCCCAGAAACCGATACAGTTTCGAACGCTCTGCTTCGTCACAAAGGCCAAACCGCCAATAGAAGCATCAGATCCCTTGCCAATCTGCTCCTTGCACTCTTCGGCATCTCGGTTCAAATTTCATTGTCGACCCGGACCCGATGTGGACTTAACCGATCCGGCGAAACATTTCAACGTGCGATCGTATACGCTCAAGCTTATGACGATAATGGCGAGAACGCAAAAATTCGAGATTCCCGAAACGGAAATGCCGTATTTCCTCCTTCCGGTCAAGCACGATCCGTCCGGTATCGCCAACACACTGGACGTAAATATCATCGACTGGGAAGAGGTCAACGCTTTCGCAGTTGAAGACGGGCGGATGCTTAGGCGCGATGAGGTGGCCGACGTAGATCGTTTGCAGCGCATCGTGGATGATGGCCTATGGAGCTATCATTTCACGGATGTCTCCGCTCGATTTGAAGTCGTTGCCCTTCGTCGAGATCTCGGTGCATCGTCGGAAGTCGACGCGCCCAACGGGGAGAAGCAGAAGCAGACAATACAATCGCTGCAACCGAGGAAGTGGAAGGAGGCGCTTGAAGCGCAAGGAATCGACATTTGGGACGACCAGCCAATTTTCCAACTCGAGCCGTCTTGGGATCTTCACACCATGTTGCGTCCAACCAGTTCGCTTCGTACACGTTGTAAGCTCATCTTTCTGCCGCATTCCATCCGCCTCGAGATGGGTATCGGATGCGACAGCTCACTGATGCGATCTCCGACAGACATCATGCCTCAATTGATCAAGAAGTCTCACTTGACGCTGAGGTATCTTTCCTCCCCTCCCGGTACAGTATCTGAACTAAAAATTATGGCCCAGCACCTATCATTCGCTCTTTGCCGCTCCAGCTCTGGTACAGGCTTTCGATGTTGTCCTCGTGACGCAAGAATTGTTACAGAATTTCTGTCTTCGCAATACCAGTGCTCGACTGGCGATGGAGGCTATCTCCTTGCCTACGGCTGGCCTTGGGAGTAGTTACGAGAGGCTGGAATGGTTTGGTGGGTTGCCCGGAATCTCAAGCCTTATCATTGCTGATGTCGATTTATGTCGCACCCAGGGGACTCCTGTTGCGATTTTGCCGCCGCCATCTACGCATTCTACGCCTATGTTCATCAAGGTTGCGATACAGCTGAACTTCAAAAGGCCAAAGAACATATGGTTGTGAACCAGTACCAGGCCGCGGCAGCGAAGCATTCGGGACTCGTCAACTATCTGCGCGCAATACATGCCCATGCGAAGCTCTGGATACCCCTTGTCGTGTCTTCTGGTCAGGGAAGTGCCTTCAGTTTTTCGAATTGCAGTTCAGTCCGAATTGGCATCAAGGTGAGCACTGCTGTAGAGTCGACGACCTCTCGGAGATACTGAACCGTTTTGCTACGACTCTGAAGACCACAGCTGACGTTTTCGAAAGCGTTGTGGGCGCCTTCGTTCTCTGCAATGGGTTTGGCAAGATATTCAAGGCTTTGGGCAAGCTTGGCGTGGATTTCAAGGTTCCCATAAATTTCAAACGCCTTCGCGAGATACCGCCACCCGTGCTGGGGCCGCCTGCGGGCTATTTGGATGCGAAATACACACAATTACAAGAAACCATCGCTCATGACTTCGTTAACAAGCCTCTTGTTGAACTGGTGCTTGTGAGTGATGTACCGATGTAATCTTTGGGCAATCGGCCTTGTTGATACATATCTGGCGGCAGAGATCACCCTCGAAGTACGAAAGCGAGATCGATCTGCGGTACCTCTTGTATAGGCTAGGGTCCAGCATACTGCATCATCGTGAGTCTATCCGGGAGGTGAGAGGGACAAAGGTTTACAGCGGCGGTTGACAGTACTCGCCGAATGGCTGTATGCGAGACATCCTGGGTGGGACGTGTCTCTGCTGTCGGAAGCCCATGTACGTATCTTCAATCATCTTCCGGCCGGCTCACGCTTTCGTCGATTGATATTCTCCCTTACACTGAAGGACTTTTACAATCAGCCTGTACGTAGCTCTTCTCTGCATCTAAGCTCGACGTTTGGTTGAACCATCGCATCGTCCGCTCCCCCGCCGCAAAAGAACCAGACCGCGATGATTGCGAGCAGGACTGGTTTGGAAGCGGTCTTTCCCGTCTCAAGTGCAACACATGGCGAGAGCCTGGATGACGATGGTTGCAATTTCCGCGAGATTTCAAAACGTGCATGGCTTCTCAGACAGTCCGACGGTACTGTCACTCAGGTAAGTCATTCGTGCCTTACAGATGACATGCTCTTACGCCCGTGATCATCAGCGCCTCGATCTAGGGTTCAAATATCTCTTAGCTGTAATCCTGATTGACAACCAGTGGTCATGGTTCCGCGGACCGAAAAAGTTCTTCGACAACTTGTGCCTGCCTATACTTGAAGCTGTTCGGATGCCGGATCTCAAGAATATGCATCCTCGACAAGTGCTCGAACGTCTGATGCGGAAGAGGCGGTGTGTAGCCCTCGAAGTCAAGAAAAGCAAAACCGACGGCGGACCCGTAGTCGAAGGTGAGTGTGGGTCATGAATGCGAACTGTACAGTACCGCTGAAACATGCTCGTCTTCGACAGTATTCTGGCATGATCTCAAGATTGGTGAGGCGAGAGGGCCATCCAAGCAAACAGCGCTGGAGATTGCGTCTCAAATGGCTCTGCACTGGTATCAAGACACGGCCAACGCTGCTACCATCGCATGCACTTGTCAATGTTCTTCGGGCGTGAGTTTGACCTGATCAGCAAGTTGTTGTCCTATGCCTAAAAGATACCGTCTTCCGCTCCCCAAGGATGATCTTTAGGTTTCGCATGCGCTGGCTGTTCGCATCGGAAGTTGACACGATCACATGCGGCCGGTCAACTCATGTCAGAATGGCCGTGGTGAAGATGCGGAACATGTAACACCACATGAACACATGCATCTGAATACAACCAATTTCTCCGTGATCCGTTCTCCCCTTCAGACTTCGAAGTATACCAACATATAATCCTACCCTGAATCCGAACCGACTCTAATTCCAGATGTTGGCGAAAGGGTCTTTGACCTGGCCAGCGCCGCCCGCAGAAGTTGCCCCACTATATAACCCCCCAGGAGATGTCATGCCGCCTGCAGTCGAGCCGTTGGCGCTCGTGTTGGCCGCGCCGCCTGTTCCCCAAACGTCTTGCGACGAAAAGTAATGATTAGAAGTGGCGGGGGCATATGGAGCTGCTGCAGATGCAGAAGGTTGAGAAGAATAAGGGGATGAAACAGAAGGGGTGCGCGTCTTTGTGGGCTCATTCGGCTGTAATCGGGCGATCATGGGATGGTAGATGAACCAGATATCAGTCAGCGCAACAACACCGTTGCGAAGTATATCACAAACCTGCGAGACAGGCGCTGTCGCGCCCCAAACGTCAGCTCCGCCCAGGCTCAAATTCGCCATCCCACTGGCAAGACCGCTGGGGCCTGGTGCAGCGCCGCTCGGAGCCGTCACGCCACTTGCACCCGTCCATGTGGCGTATGCAGCCTGACCTTGCGGTGCCAGCGTGGGAGGCGCGTTGTAACTTCCCGTTTGACCAAAGACGGCGGGCTGTTGCTGTTGTGGTTGAATTTGAGATTGCTGTGAATAAACGGATTGTGACGGCGGCGGCGAGACTGCCGAATGGGTATACGCGGGTGGGCCGGATGGGGTCGAGAACAGAGACAGAATGTCATTCGTGCTAGTTTTCGGCTTTTGATTCGCGACGGTCGGAGTTGGCGCCTTGAAGTCCAGATCGAAGAGCCCTGCTCCAGGTGCAGCAGATGGTGCATTGTTGCCGGTCGCTACCACCGGTGCCAGTGATGGGAGTTGAGTAGAGGCAGAAGTTGGGGCCGCAGCTCCCGGTCGGTTCCCTGGAACGGCCGGCGCTGGACCATTCTGCGTCGCGGTCGGGTTGAGAGGCGGAGCGGAGTCTCCCAGATCTCCCAAGAGGTCAAAAGTGGCGGTCTTTGCTACCGGTTTCGCGGTGGGCGCTGGAGAAGGCCTTGATGTCTGTCGTGAGGTGGAAAGAAGCGGATGAGTTGTCCGAGTAGGCTGAGGCGGGGCAGCTCCAGCGGAAGGTCGGGCAATCGCGGAAGGCTGATCACGAGTCCGCGTTGGAGTTGCAGTTGGTACAGCTTCCTCCGCTGGATCATCCTGAGTATGGTTCTCTAAAACCGAGGGATCCTCCGGTGGCGCAGAGCGCATAGCCCATCTCCGAGATTCGTATTTTGAGCGAATGAAGGACTCGATTTTGCTGTCATAGTAGATTCCATTGATGAGCGTCTGTGCTTGTACTGGCACGACGAGCTTACTGATCCGGCGGAATGTGTCCTGGCTTGAGATGAGCTTCCCAGTAGATGTTTGCCCTTCGGTTTCCCCATTTTTTCACGTGCTGAACAGGGGACGTGGCGTTCAGGTCGTATACTCTTGATCGGGCATAGAGTTCCAGAACATACCTCAATTTGATCAGGTGTCCAGATATCAAGATCAACGGATTTGACTTGATGTGACGGTACATCAGCTGGCATATCAGAACCTTTGAAGAAGGCATACCTCGGCTGATGTGAGTTCCCATGGACCGGTGAATACCTGAGCACCGGATGCACACGAAACAACCGCTACAAAGCGCAATCCAAATGTCAATGCATCGGGGTTGAGTATGACGTGCCGACTCACATGTTCCACGAGGCCCATCTCGCATCTGCAAAATCGTATTTCTAAATACCGTGGCGGGAAGCTTAAACTCGCTATGCTTACCATTCTTCTTGCAATCTGCACAGATCTTGTTGTCCGGCTGTTTGACAAGTTCACGGAGGATCTTGGCGTGACGCTCGGTGGTCGCGCGGTCTGCATTATAAGATCTGGTGAGCCGAAACGATGGCAGCTGTAGGCTCCACATACCCTGGCGCGACATGGTGATGGACTGTGAAAACGAGGCGATGGTCCCAGTTTGACAGGTTCACGAGTCCACTGCAACCCTCAACAACGTCACTGTCGCAACGCGATCGAACCTGACACGCGCCCACGCCACGTCGCTTTGCTTCCGTCCAGCTTGACTTTCTTAAGCTTCAGCGAGGGCCGTGATCTGCTCTTCATCGGCTTGGTCGTCGGAGGACTTGTATTGCAAGACGCATCATTACGGAGGAGGCAGATCCAATACCAGACCTCCGATACCTCCCCGTGTGATCTCAGGCGGGTGTGTCGAGGAGAGTGATATATCCATAGCGCTCAACACTGGACTCTGCTATCATGGATCAAGTTGTTGAGGGGACTCCACTGGGTAGGTCGCCTCTATTCTTGTGCTACATAGGGACTTGCTGATGAGAATATTTGCGATTCTTCAGAGGCTCTCACGCAGTCATTTATCATGATTCTTGTGAGCGAGATTGGTATGTCTTTGTGTGCCGCTGGACCAGATTACGTCAAAGTGGAAAGATTGATCCTCAGCGATCTATCAGGCGACAAGACTTTTCTCATCGCTGCAATCATGGCGACACGGCATTCAAGAATGACTGTGTTCGGCGGAGCGTTTGCGAGTTTGATGGTGATGAGCATTCTCAGTGCGGCGATGGGCAAGGTCATCTTGGGCCTGATTCCAGCGGTACGTCTACATGTCCTTTGAACATCCCTGGATTATCCCGTATGACTAATTCTTTGATTCTCTCACCACATAGAAATGGACCCATTACATTGCGGCACTCCTTTTCCTCGTCTTCGGTGTCAAGATGCTACAGGAGGGTTTCGCTATTCCCGCTGGATCATCGCACATTCAAGAGGAAATGCGAGAAGTTGAAGATGAACTGGAGGAAGAGGAGGGCATGATGGATATGGATGGACGCAAAGCCGCGTTTGACATGGAAGAAGGACACGCCAACGGAAACGGTACGGCGATCTCGATGGAGGAGCTCGGTACACCATCCACTTCGAAAAAAGTGCATATTCGTGCACATCCTCTCTCAGCACCGTCACAGTCGAAAACTTCGACTGGCAGTGCTAAAGCAAAATTATCCGTCAAGGAGCTGAAAAACTCGACACGGAATTTCTGCAGCTTGTTCTTCTCGCCTGTCTTTGCGCAGGCGTTCATCTTGACGTTCTTGGGCGAATGGGGTGACCGCAGTCAGATTGCGACAATTGCCTTGGCAGGAGTCAATGTGAGTATAACTGCAGTAGAGCCGCCAGGAGATCGCGATGACTGACCGCGACGTATCGTCACAGGACATCTCCGTCGTCGCTATCGGTACCATCCTCGGTCATTTCATCTGCACGGGTATCGCCGTACTCGGGGGTCGACTACTCGCGACGAAAATCAGCGTGCGGACCATCACTCTTGTCGGCGCAATCGCCTTTTTGGGATTCGCGGTCGTGTATGCCTATGAGGGTTGGGTGGATGCAGAGGTCACGGCTCTGTAAATAGAAGAAGGAGGACTTGATGTTGGCATCGGAAGGGCTCAGTACATGCGTCAGGAGGAAGGCAGAGGAAATCGTCACCTGTGTTGAGATTACGGACACGGTGATTCATGTAATATGATTATGAACACATACCATTTATGCGCAAGCTTCGCCCTCGGTATTGCCATGCGCCATTCGGATAATGTGTTTTGCATGATCGGTATTCATTTACATCTTGACACTGTCACCTCTCAAGTGCTCTTCACCTCTTCTTCACTTCGACGGATCTCAGACCGACGAGCAAAGATAGACGCGTTGAACAGCTATTTCGAGTCACCTGCGAGCCGGAACAAGCCCGACCGAAGTGCTTCCGCAGGATGACGCAAGACAACGACACTGCGAAGTTCATCATTGATGTTCCCCGAAGTATGACGGGAACTCGATCCAGGACAGCTTACTATATATACATCGCAAGACACTACACGCCCGACAACGATCTTTCAACGTGCTTTCCAAAGCCTCTAGCAGCATCGCATACTCGCCTTCGCTTTAGTCCAAACCGATCTCCTTTGACCTCACCCACATCATGGTTCTCCTAGGCACCGTTTCGGCTGACAATGTCGAAAAGACCGACAGAGAGGCGAAGAAGGAAATTCACTTTGAGAATTCGCTTGTCTATGGCTCGCAGTTTGCAGCGGAGGAGCTTCCTCATGTAAGTACGACATGATTACGATAGCTTCGATAGCTGAAACGTACTCTTTCTTTCCCCGTCTTCCAGTACGAGATGAGGGATGAACCTATGCCCGCTGAGACTGCTTACCAGCTTGTTCATGATGAGCTTCAGGTAGGTCATCCGGCAAGGATATGAGCATTCAAGGCTGGAATGAGATACTCTAGGGGGATGGTTCAACGAGTCTGAATCTGGCGTCTTTCGTTACTACCTACATGGAGCCGCATGCTGTAAGTATAGCTGTGGCCCGGCTTTCGAGCAGCACATTGAAGGTCTGCCGATCACTAGGAAAAGCTCATGACGGAATCCATGACGAAGAACATGATCGATGCTGTACGTTGCGCCGCTGGAGGTCTGATCTGATTTACTTTTCATGATGCCTAATATATCTCGCCGACCCATCAGGAGGAATACCCTGCCACTCAAGACATCTCCAACCGATGTGTCAACATGATTGCAAGACTGTTCAACGCTCCCATCAATAACGCCGACGAAGAGTCTCTCGGGGTCTCCACGGTCGGTTCATCTGAAGGTGAGCAGAGCCGGGTGTGGACAGGAAATTCCTTTTGCTGAATCCGTTCCTGTGACTGTGTGATTTTAGCTATCATCCTTGCCACCCTTGCCATGAAGAGAAAGTGGCAGAAAGCACGAAAGGCCGCCGGAAAGCCTTACGACAAGCCTAACATCGTCATGAACTCCGCCGTTCAAGTTTGTTCGTACTTTCCGTCTCCACGATCTATGACTCGGTGCTGAGAAATTTCTGCAGGCTGGGAAAAGGCTGCCCGATATCTCGATATCGAGGAGAAGTACGTCTATTGCACCAAGGACCGTTACGTCATTGATCCTAAGGAGGTATGTGGAATCAGCCATTCACTGTGTGAATCATGAGAAGCTTACGATTCCTGCTACACAGGCTGTGGAGCTGTGTGACGAAAACACTATTGGCGTCGTTGGCATCCTCGGTAAGGCAATGTGACATGAAGCTTCCTTGTGCAGACCTGATCTCTACGCTTTCTACAGGAACAACCTATGTGAGCAGCACCGTATGATAGGTGCGACATACTTCCCTCGCTGACCGTGCGCTCCCGCGCTGCAACAGACTGGTGAATACGGTAAGCAAATTTGAAGCTTCTCGGGCGATCAACGAGTCTTAGCCCCCTTTCTCGGTGCATCTTTCAGAGGACATCAAGGCATTGAATGATGGCTTGGAGAAGCTTCAAGCTGAAAAGGGCCTGGATATCAAGATCCATGTCGATGCGGGTTCGTATTGGGATACAGCTCAGCCCGTGATATGGCTAACTTGCATTTTCATGAACCACGTAGCTTCCGGAGGTTTCGTTGCGCCTTTCGTCAAGCCCGACTTGGAGTGGGATTTCCGTTTGCCCCGAGTAGTGTCGATCAACGCCTCCGGACACAAGTACGCTTGCTGACACTCAGTTCTCTATCGTGAGAGCGCGCTGACGGACATTGCACTCGACAGGTATGGAATGACCTATGCAGGGTAAGAAATTCATCTCTCGTTGCCATTGGATGACTGAGCCCATCTCGGCATTTCACAGTGTCGGCTGGGCGGTCTGGCGATCCAAGGAGTACTTGCCGGAGGAGCTTATTTTCCATGTGTAAGCCGCGCCCTCGTCCCTGTTGAAAGTCGTGAGCTGATATTCTGCGGATCATCAGCAACTACCTCGGAGCTGAACAAGTATGTACTTGATCCCGCTGTAACACAAAGAGCAAATCTCATTACTCCATCTTTTCCAGGCATCTTTCACGCTCAACTTCTCCAAGTCTGCTTCTCAAGTCATCGGCCAGTACTACGTTCTCATCCGGAACGGTAAATCTGGGTTCCGTTCCATCATGCAAAGTGTTACAGAAACTTCGGACTGGCTCGCCGCCCAGCTGGAAAGTACCGGGAGGTTTGTCAGAATGAACCCTGGCGGAGGAGAAAGCTTGCCATTGGTAGCGTTCAGGTATGTCCTCCCCCTCCCCCCCCCCCCCCCCGCCCTGTACATATTCTAGACAGTGAAATCTAATACGATGATCTGCTCAGGATGAAGGAGAAACACCATTACGATGAGGTAAATGTCCGAGGCGAATTCAATCTTGCAACTCGCTGACAGACTGCCGCCATACAGTTCGCTATTGCGGCGCGACTGCGATCGCGAAACTGGATCGTTCCCGCCTACACGTAAGATCTACCAGTCAAACCCATATCTGACCTCTTAACTGACTTCCCGAACCAATGATAGCATGGCACCGCACGCAGAAGGCCTAAAGTTGCTGCGAATCGTTTGTCGCTTGGACTTCTCGCGATCCCGAGCTGCCGCGTGTGAGTCTCCTTAGCATCAATGACTTCTCGAACATCGAGGATGCTGATGGGCTTCATGAACAGTGGTCCGAGACATCGAGCAGGTTTGCGCTTTCCTGGACACTCAAGACAAAGAGACCATTGCCGCTTGGTTCAAGGATCATCAAACTGCGAAGGAAACTCATGCCAAAGGCCGAAGGGGAACCAAGCTGAACGACAAACATTCGCTCCAAGGCAAGCACGGCAAGACTCATGCCGTGTGCTAGGGTACTGCCCCAAAGCCTCCATTGGATAAAGAGAGCTAGTCTACTGCTGTCGGAATGACGGACGGAAAAGCGCGAATAATCAAATGTAGATGGGCTCAGTCGTGCTCCATATGCATGTCGAAACAAAAAATCATGTATGTGCTTGGATACAGGACCTGTCGGTGAAACTGCTGTATGCGCTTTTGCGCTGACCTCAGATTGAGTATAAGCCGTCCATACGGAAAGACGGAAGATCAAACAAATCGCGTGCCCGGACGGCATGCAGCGGATCCTCGAGACTGCTACTCTATACTTTGGAATGCTACGGGGGCGGACCCATATACACGGCAACGTCAGCAATTGCGTAGCATGTGCTTGGGGTGGATATGTGCCTTCGCACATCGTATACTTGCTCATTACATCGGTCACACGTCAAGTCTTCACGAATGCACCTTAAGCGACGATGGCGCTCAACGGGGTTCGATGTGTAAATCTTGAACTAGACGTTCGATGACCTGGTCCTGCAGCGCATTGACTTCTTCATTCAGCAGTGACCTGCAAGTGAAAGTAATGGGATTAGTTGCTGGATTACTCCTTCGATTGCGCTGTCCTAACCGGTCCATGGATCTATAATTGAGGCGATAACATTTACTGTTCCGCCCCGTTTTCTTGTTCGTAAATTCATCAATCTACAACAGATACCGGTAGATACATTAGTCTAGTTTACTCGCGCTTGGACACGTCCCCGCCACTTACCAGAGTCACACTCTCGATCAGATCGCCCGCAACATCTCGGACGATTTCGCAGAAATCGTTCTCGTGGAAAGGCTTTATGCTGGTCATCCCGCCACCAGCGGCCTTTGCGCCATGTGCTTCCTTTGGATTCTTCTCCTCCGGCAACCAGAAGCTAAGGTCCTTGTAACACGGCGGATATTTGGAGTATGGCTTGAAGGTGTTGATTTTGCCTTCTTGAAACTGACGAAGGAACCGTGAATCTTCAGACCAGAAAAGGCGGATGTCGGGGATGGAGAAAAGGATCATGGCGATGCGTTCCAGACCAAGTCCGAAGGCCCATCCTAACTTTCGTGGTACACCTGGATATAGGCGAGTTAGCAAGATCAATAGACGGGCAGCAGTCCACTTACCCGCGTTGTCCAGCGTTTTCTGCATCACAACTCCGCAACCCAAGATCTCCAACCATTCGCCATTCCAAAACACCTCGACCTCGTAACTCGGAGTTGTGAAGGGGAAGAACGCCTCTATCCACCTGACTCTCAATGGCTCTTCGTCGGTGCTCTTTGCCTTCAACCGTCCGAAAAGCTGGAAGATCATCGAATTGAGCGAATGCTTGAGGTTTTGCGCAATCTCTCTCGCCATTTCCGGATCGTGCTGAGGCTGATACGGATTTGATTCGGAAGTCATCGAAATGTCCTCTATCACGAGCGGACAGGCTGCCAACTCTTCTGCCATCTTCGCATTCAGGCCTTTGAGCTCTTGCAGCTGATCCCGCGTCCATACTCGTGCACCCTCCATTTGGTGAAAGACGGGATAATGCGAAGCATCAATTTCATCCCGTCGGTAAACGTCGGCGGAAAGGAGCCACTGATCGTGACCCGCGCGGAAAGTCTCGACCTCGTGAGCGGACGTGTGGGTACGCAACATGTGTGTTTGGTTGAGGTAATAAGAATCGGTCAGAGACCGTCCTGGATGGTCCGCAGGGAAGCCCAATTCGTCAAAGTTCATGTGAGTCGTGACGATCGCTGAAGCTGGCGAGATGGCCTTGAATTGCTGAAAGTGGGTCTCAATCAGATTGCGAAGGATTGATATCGGATGGTCTTGCTGCTGATGCAGGCGACGCGGGAGTTTTGCCAAAATTGAAGGCGGCGTATTGGTCCAGGCATCTTTCTTGTAGTCGGTGCCCTCGATCTTCTGTTCCAAGGAAGACGCAGATTCTGCTGCGCCCGGGGTATAGTCAGCTCATTAGGTTGTTTGTGGAGGGGGCGATCTCACATTCGGTTGCCAGATACCTGCGTGAAGCCCAGAATCGAGGCTGCTCAGGCGTGATCCTCCTACCGCTCCTGGACGCGGAACATATGGTTCTTGTCGATTGGGATGCACAGCTGATCGTTGACCGCAGAACTCCTGACGGTGAAAGACGCGAGGGCACGCGCCGAGCGCAACTTCGGAGAAAGGTGGTTGCACCGGGTCGAGAAGCCATGTGCGGTGCGATGTCTGTGACTCTCAACGGACGGCATCCGTCGTCACCATCACTCGACTCATCAAACAGTACTGCAACTTCGGTGCGGACCGCTCCGATCGCTTTACGAATAGGCGCGCCCAACTTTTCGAAGCGCGAACACTGGTGTCTCATTCAAGTGGGACGACAAGTGTGATCGTCAACTCGTATGCATCGTTAAGAACCAACCTCACATTGACAATGCCGCTGTACGAACTCGTCTGCATCGCCGCCCACAATCCCGCCACAAATGTATGTCGACAGGCTTTTCTATCAACAACGCTGACCAAAATCTCAATTCAACTCTTTCTCCTGCAGAAAGATCTCTATCAACTCGTACATAATGTCGCGTCAACAGTGCTGAGGACAGGAGGAGTCGTGAGGGATATCAAGAACTTGGGAGTCAGGCGTCTGCCGCAGAGGATGAGAAGGCATCAGCAGTATTACACAGTTGGAGAGTAAGTGAACGTTTCTGCTATCAAGCTACGGTATCGGTTGGGGGAGTCGTTGGTGTCCCGCGGAGAAGGACGGTTTGCGGGTGGGCGCTCCCGAAGCAGAGGGCAGTGGAATAAAGCGTTCCTAAAGGCTTGACAATGTGTCAGCGTCTTGGAAACAAGTCATCGAGCCTTTTGCGCGGTAGCTTGCGCATTCGAAATTTCGTTCTGGGGCAATCCAGAGTGCAAGATGGAGGGCATCAATTTCCGATGGACGCATATGATGCAAGGACGGCCGGCTAATGACATTTTTTTCTGCAGCCACTTCACCATGACTTTTGACMCCYCCCCGCCTGTTCTCGCAAGACTCAACGAGACTCTACGTTCGGACCCGGGTATCATTCGGTGGACAATGCTCAAGAAGGGTTCGACAATGTAAGTTGTCTTGAAATCGGGACACCCGGGGCGGCGAGAAGCTAACGTTCTTCCTCGTCACAGCAAGGATCTCGTGCCAAAGGGTACTTTCACCTCAAAGACGCAGTTCTCGCCACGGGACTCGCATCCATGATGGAACTTTATTATGCATCTTGCTGACTGTTGTAAAATCTATCTTCATATATGTATATATCAAACGCATTGAGCATTGCTCGATTTTCTGTCTCGACGATCGATGGGTAACGACTTCCCAAGCCAATCAGTGCGCATGCCAAAGCCCTGCATAGGTTGTCGAGATTGGGAGTGACAGGCTGACAGGCATGAAGACTGGACGAATGGAAGAGAATCCACGGCCTACTAAAGGCAAAGCAGATCCGTCAACCAGATATCGTTGTCGGATATCGGAACGAGATCATCGCTTAGCAAACTTCGATCGAGACAGGCGTTCGAAGCTATGGTCTAGGGTGCGTTGATCTTGAGATCACCAGCACGCAAGCGGCTAGGCCGAGCGTATGCGTCGAATTCCTGCCGGGAACCGAAGCAGGAGACCAGCAAATCACACCGAGACTGCAACATCAAGAAGACATTCTATTGTGCCTATTCTTGGAGCCTGCTTTTACAAAGATGTCCGGTGAAGCCTCAATGTAATCTATACATTGTTTTGCATGGTTTCATTTATTCCGTCGACTATTACTTCATCCTGGCATCAGCGAAACGAGTTATCAATGGTGTGATGGTAAAATCACTCACCAGACCAGCGGAACCGCTAGCAGCTGACGCAGTCGTGGGAGCCTCATCCTCGTCGTCCTCATCGTCTCCGAAGTCAGGCATGGAACCCTGGTTCTGTCCCATCTGTCGCAAGATATCGGTCAGTGTTGGACTACTTCGTATCGGACAAGCTTGTAGCTTACCTGCTTCATCAAAGCTTCAAAGTCAATGTTGGAACCAGCTCCTTCGCCACCTGCGGCAGCGCCAGCTCCTGCTCCAGCACCGCCTGTAACAACGGAAATGCGAGGAACATTAGGCTAAGGACTATGAGGGCCACTCCGAAAGCTTACCTTGTCCGCCCTGCATCTGGGCCATCAGCGACGCCATGTCCATACCGCCAGGCATGCCGCCAGCGCCGCCGCCGCCTATTGATAGCCGCGAAATTGCAGTGATCAGCGAAACCCTGGAGCTCTTTGACTAAGCCACTAGCGAGATCACGCACCCATCATCGAAGCGAAATCCATTCCTCCCATGCCGCCCATGCCGGGCATTCCTCCCATGCCGCCCATGCCCGGTGGGCCTCGACCTCCGGGTCCACCCATGCCTTCGAATTGAGACCTGCCGAAGAAGACGATCAGCGACTGACGATAATGCTTCGAGCTAGTGGAGCTCACTCATCGACGGCCTCGGCTTCATCCTGCTCGTCCTCGTCAACCCACTGCGATACAAAAAGGATCCCGATCAGCATTCAGTCTGCAGAGGAGGTCCTCGCAAAACACGATCTCCAAAATCACGACGCACCTTGCTGAAATCAGTCTTGATCCAATTGTTCTTGACCTTCTCCTTTGTCAATCGCGGCCAGAACTCTGCCTGCAGCTGCTTCTTTCGCAAGATCAAGACGATCGCTCGCGAGGTGACGCTCTTCTTGGTTTCCTCGGGGATGATTTCGTCGTAGAGGTCCAAGTCGAACTCGTACTCTCGCTCGGGGACACCCTTGGAGGCACTACGGAGCAGTAGCAAGGCAATAAATGTCAGGGAGGAGCCCGAAGCGGAAAGGAGCACAGGATACGCACTCGCCAGCTTTTGCGGAAAAGGTGATCTTCTTGGGTTCGATCTTCAACTGGGGTTCACCCTGAATATCCGGAGCTTGAATGGTGAAGTAGATGATGTTCTGTCACATGGGAATGATCCGAGATACGTTAGATGTCTGCTGTCGATTGGATTGCTGGACAGATCGAATCAATCAAGTATGCTGCTCACCTTTTCAGCTTCGCTTTCGGAGCTTCGCTGAGCGTAGAGAATTTCAGGGTGTAGAGGCGCCATTGTGAGTTTTTTTAAGAAGATGGTAGTGGAATCAAGGTTGCAGCAACTGAGATCGATGAAGCCGCCTTTCTATCGAGCTCGCGACAGGAACAGAAGACAGAGAGGGAAACAGGATACTGGAGCTGACGAAGGAGACTTGTTGGGGCGCACCCAGAAAATATGACGTGTACGCCTAGGTGGAGAATGCTAGAAAGGTCGATTCAACCTTGGGCAAGCAGATTGTCTCGTCCTTGTATGGATGAAGGCAATGCCGCAGCATCCCTCGAGTATGCTCCTCCGCCCAGTATCCTCTGGTGAGCGTATATCGACGTGCACCGCTCGAATCTGTAGTTGAGATCCAGCGGCACATAGATCAAGCAAGTTCTTGAGTTGAATTGCTCGCGACTCGATCGTTGCTGGCGTCATCATGGAATGGAGCGTCCCATCAGTCCGAAAGTTGAACAAGATATGCAAGTCCTGCAACCTTTTCACGACCACCTTTTGGAACGTATSGCCCGCATCGCTGTGAGAGGATGGCTGTGACTTTGCGGACAGTCTGAGTGTACGGCACCGCGCTCGGCATCAGGACCTCGATTTTGCTCCGCGATTCGGTCCTCACCGCCTCGATACGTGATCTCGGAACTCGAGTTCACGAACACGACTTCGTGTAGACGACTTAGAGAAGTTTCTAGGAAGAACAGACCAGTCGTATGATCCCCACACGAGCAGTATGTGTAACAGAACCGGGGTTCTTCCGCATTGCTGAATTCCACCAATCGGTAGCATCAGCACCTTGCCTTCGATCATGTCGTCACATTCCTTCGTCTTCGAAGACCAGGCTGAGTCATCAAAGTCACGTCGAGGCCCAAAACTGAAGATGAAGCTCAAGGAGACGGAAGCGGAAAAGTCAGAAAGGCAATGGCGCAAGGAACAGAAGAGGTTACGCAAGGAGACCAAGAGGGTCTACAAGGCGAATGGCATCTCGCCTTTGGAAGGACTCGCGACGACGCCACCACGGAACGCCGAAAGGGACGAGAGCATTACACCCCCGAGGAAACGGCGTCGATCCGACGATGATTTCGGTAGCGAACGACGCGAAACATACGGATACGACCCGAACGCATCGACTCGCCTGGCTGACTGGGATGGAGACGTATGGCAACCACAGCCGACAGGATTCGAAAAGCTCAAAGCGGCGGCCAGAACCGAACTCGAGGAGGAAGAACTCAGGCAAAAGATGTTTGACTTGATGGAGGATCAGGAAGGGCCGAACCCGTTCGTGTCGGGTCGATATCGTTCCCCACCCCGTGCGCGGTCGCCTTCGCCCGTAACACAACCGATACCGAAACGTTTTCAGCCGGGGGATGTACCAGATTACAGCACAATGGACGACGAAGAGTATGCCGAGGCAATCCGATACGGAATGTGGCGTCGGCAGAACAAGGACGAGGTCGAGCGCCTTGAGCGGTTGAACAAGCTGCAAGAGGAAGAGGACCGCAAGAAGGCCAGGGCAAAAGAAGCTCAAGAGAAGGAGGAGAAGCGGAGAATTGAGGTCCTCACGCGGGAAAGGGGCGCGCAAGACGCAAAACGAACTCAGCAAGAATTATCCGACTACAAAGCCAAGTGGGAGACTTTGCGAACCACCGCCGCCGCAGACGGAAAGTCAGAATTCCCGACGCTGCGGCTTGTCGACATGCCATGGCCGATCTTCTACGGCTCCTCGTTCCACGTGTTTGCACCTGGTATGCTGTCGCGAGAGAAGGTGGAAAAGTTCTACACTGCAATGATACCTTCGACTGGCGACAACTCGACAACTCCGACGACGGCCCCTGAGCAGGATCGGACAGCATTGAAGAAGATCTTGCGAGAAGCGATTCTAGCCTATCATCCCGACAGATTTGTGGGTCGATATCTGGCTAAAGTGCATGAAGACGAAAAAGACTTGGTGCGGGAGGCCGTCATCCGTACGAGTCAGATCATCAACGAGATTGCAGCAGACAACAAGTAGGCCAGATAATAGACAATGTATGCATTTGTATATATGTTATCGTACTCGTAATTGATGTTGTCTACAAGGTGAACAACTTGCCTTCCCATGCTTCCAGGACAACCTTTCCGTCCGCGATTTCTCCTTTGCCGAGAGTTCCCAGCAGCAACTTTGCTTTGTCGGTTTTCACAGACTCTGGAATGGAGAACTCGACGGTCTTGCCAGAATAGTTGAGAACCACCAGCACCTTTTGTCCATCGTGCTCCTTGACATATGCGAATACGTCTTCGCTTTCAAAGTCCAAGTGATCGAAGCTACCGTATACCAGCACAAGATAATCGTTGCGAAGCTGGAACAGTTCCTTGTAGAAGGCATTGACGCTGTTCGGGTCTTTCGACTGGACCTCTACGTTCCACTGCTTGAAGTCGTCGTGAACTCGCATCCATGGTTTATCGGAAGACGAGAAGCCAGCGTTCTTGGTCGCATCCCATTGCATGGGCGTCCTGCGAGACGACGGATGAACTGCGAACCGGGTTTCACTAAGGATCGAACATACCTGGCGTTATCACGGGCCTTGGCCCTCATCTGTGGAAGAAGGTCGTCCAGGTCCAGTTTGTCTTGCCCTGCCTCCTTCTGCCGCTTCTCTCGGACACTGTCAAAATTGATCTCATCGGCAATCCGTTCAAGTGATCGATGCAATAATCTCACCCGTCGACCCATTGTAAAGTCGCAACGTCCTTGTATTCCTCGAATCCCCAGTCTTTTGGCATGTTGCACATACCAATATCCTCGCCTTGATATATATAGGGCGTACCGCTCTAAGGGAGTGAATGTCAGGACCATTGGATGAAAGGCAAAGGTCTTGACAAAGGAGCTCACCAGAGTGAGTTGATTCAAAGCTAGCAGCTTTGCGCTCCTGGTCCTGTACTCCGGAGCATCGCTAGCGAACCGACTGACCAGCCGCGCTTGCTGTTGAGACAAGGGCACCCATCAGTATGTCATTCCAGAGCGCCATTCAGTAAACGTACATCGTGATTGCCGAAATAGATCGAATTCCAGCCATTGCCTTCGTACATCGCTTGTTGCCATCGGCCGATAATCTCCTTCAGCTGCGGGAGCTTGAAGGGACTCGGCTTCATGGGATTGGCAGGATCGCGCCCGTCCAAGTCATGCCTATATGGAGGAAAGCTCAACATCTCGCGATCAAGTTGATTGATGCGCACTTACATTTCGAATTGGAAAACCATCTGGAGTTCATCCTTCCTGATATACTGAATGAGGATTTTGGGGTCATGTGTGAAAGGCGTTTCGCCAACACTAAAGGTATTATCTTTCAGTACAGATGAGGCGTAAGACTCGGACCAGCACTCACGTAAGGACGTCATATTTCTGTAGCAAGCGAAGACGAAGACTAGCTTAGGATCACTTTCAGAGGGTCAAAACAGGTATCTGCCTCACGGAAAGAACTTCAGAGTTCATCTCCCGCAAAAACTCATGCATCCTTGGGCTGATGCTATCGGGTCAGCGCTACTGCGCTCAAGACACAGCAATCTGCGTACCCATTCGCGGTATGCTCGAAAGGCGGCTGGTATTTGCTATCGGGATCCGAGGTCTCGGCGTCTGGAAGGCCAGGGACCTTGGAGATCAGGTTGATGACGTCCATTCGGAATCCATCGACACCCTTGTCGAGCCAGAACTTCATCAGGTCGTAGACCGCGTGTCTGACTTCTGGGTTCTCCCAGTTGAGATCAGGTTGCTGGAAGGATGTATTTGCTTAGCAAGGGTACCACGTAGGATCGAGTAAGACGTACCTGACTGACAAACAGCCGCAAGTACCATTCGTCGGTCGTCTCGTCATACGTCCACGCAGGACCGGCGCCAAACACGGATTTCCAATTGTTCGGCGGGAAAGGATTGCCGTTTTCATCTTTCTTTCCCTTTTTCCAGATGAACCAGTCTCGCTTGGAGTTCTCCTTAGATGATTTGGACTCCTTGAACCATTCGTGCTAGCAAGACCGTGACCGCCTTTAGTTCGGTATTCGAGCACGAAGGACGGAACTTACTTCGCTCGAACAGTGATTGACGACTAGATCCATGATGAGCTTGAGGCCATGCTCATGCATTGTCTTGAGAAGCTCGTCAAAGTCCGCCATCGTCCCGTATGGCTCGTAGATATCCCTGAATATATGCCGTATCAGTTATTCGGCCATACCAAAGTTAACGGATTCAGCATTACCGATAATCACTAAGGAAATGAAGCGTGAGCCGACCGAGTTTCGAGTGACCAGAGAGACAGCTTACCTGATGTCGTATCCCATATCATGCTGGGGAGACTTGTAGATTGGGCACAGCCAGATTGCATTCACACCTAGCTGCTTCAAATAAGGGATCTTTGACGTGATGCCCTTCAAATCACCTGAAAGAACGGTTCGTCAGCTTGGAGTCCGTTCCCTGGCGAGGGAAAGTCCTCTCACCGAGACCGTCTCCGTTGGCATCACAAAAGGAGGCCTGGTCCGCGGTGGTATGTCAACCTATGGTTCTACGAGCAGACTGATACTCTTGCCAAATACTCACAGGGTAGATCTGTGGTCCGATAATTGTGAGTTGGTCAGCGTTGAAGCGGGAAGAAGAGCAGCTCGTCCTACATACCTGATAGACGATCGCTTTGAAATACCTAGCGTTAATCTTTGAAGTCCCTTGCGGCTCAGAATCCGAAAGACGACGTACCCTCTTTCCACCAATGCCGCTCGGCGAACGGGATTACAGTCGATTGATTTGGCTCAGACATTGCGAAGAAGGTGGTTCAACACTTTGGGGTAGGCGGTTAAAGGTAATGTTCGAGCGGGATGCTTTGTTTGTAAGGGTAGAGCAAAGCGGCCTATCACGAACGATGCTCGATACGAATGGAAACTCATCGCGCCAGTAGCCCGATTGCGAATCATCATCGATGGCTTCTCGGTCCGACAACCGAGAAACCGGGAAACCGAGGACTGGGTGGGCTCACTGGGCTCAGTCAGCTACGGACAAATGCGTCGGTTTGCATGCGAAACGCTGCAGCTTGCAGAGCCAGTCGTCGTCCTGCACTCTTGTGGACTGCTTTCCTGTTGACAAGCCGTCGTACATCGAGCGTGTCTCCAGCCGTTAGACGTCATGTCGAAATTACGCGAATGGACCTTTGTCTTGCTGGTCAGCGAGGAAGACTTTGAATTCGGCCGCCGAATCCATCTCGATCAGTCGGCGGGAACGTGACGAATCTGCTGAGTTGGCATCAAGGCTTCCTCCGTGCAAGACTCTTCTGTTCATGCTTGCGATACAGACGACATGTCCTTCTTCCCGCGGACATCCACTCCCTTAGCGAACCCATTCAATGACTCGCACACCTCCTTCGGCTCGCCCTACCCGGCAACACCAGCAATGAGCGCCAGCACTCCGCCAACGAGCAGTACGACGCCGTACCCTCACGCGTCGCCTTTCATCCCCTCCGAAGAGCCAACGGGACCGCCGATCACGAGGTCGAGGACGCTTTATTATCTTTCGGTGAGGGATAGTAGTACGACGAGGGCGAGGTCGCGGCGCTATCGGCCTGCCGGAACGGGAGGGTATGGAGATTCGGAAGGAGGGCTGAGGGGGTCTGGTACTGGGCAGTATGAAGAGAGGGCAGGGTTGATGGGCGATCAAGGAGGGAGGGACGGTCAGCTTATGATTGATGTGTCGGGCAATGGCCTCCCCCCAAAATGGTCAGTATTTCCGAAGAGCTTTCTTCGCTAACCGCTGACGTTCTCAAATAGGGTGGACACAATGGACGAGATCGAAGATATTTTGAGTCGTGCAAACAGGAAGCGTGAGTCCGTTCCATTGACTTCCCGCACTTCGCTCATCTCCATTCTCAGTCGGATCGCTCGAGAAGCTTCATGCAAAACACGTCTTGCCAGCATTCACAGACCGCTCAGCGGAGGAACGGGAGATCGAAGCCCAAACCGTCGACATCACAAGGGTACAAACACTTCCTCTTCTTCGCACTTGCGAGCTCATTCGAGTCTCCCACTTTCCAGGACCTGCGGAAAATGCAATCCCTTATCAACAATATCCGTCCAATTCCCGGATCAGATAAGAATGAGATCACGACTGCCAAGAACGTGCAGCGGGCGCTGGCGGTCAAGTTGCAGGATTTTGGGGCGACGTTCCGGAAGAAGCAAAAGGTGTATATGCAGCGTGAGCACTGGGCGGGGAACGTGGAGATTTGGGCTGATGTCGAATCCGTCGCCGTTCTCGACAGAACTGCAAGGTCATGCGATCAAGAACAAGGATTTGCTGACTGCGAGCGGTGCTATCACGTTGAAAGGACCAGAGAGCTTTGAGGAGTTGGAAGAAGACGTGCAAGCGGTAAGCAGAGTTCGGGCGAATCCTTCGACCCATATATCTCATCAGTCCTCGCACCGGTCTAGTCACATGCCCACCTCACCCAAACACAGAGACAAAGGCATACCAACGAATCCACCATTCGGCGTCGCGACGCCGAGATCACGCAAATCGCACAGTCTATTTCTGAACTTGCGGATTTATTCAGAGACATGTCGAATTTGGTAGTGGAACAAGGAACGGTGTTGGATTCGGTTGAGTATAATGTGGAGATGACTGCGCAGGACACGCAGGGCGCGGTAGAGGAGCTGAAGGTGGCGCATACGTGAGTATGAGGTTCCCTCCACCTTGGCTCTGTTGTTAACCGGTTTTGGGATAGGTATCAACGGCGGACAGGAAAGCGGAAATGCATCCTGCTTTTGCTGCTCATCATCGTCGGACTCATCATCGCTCTGATATACAAGCCCCGGTCAGCAAGTGTTATCAAGCCCACGCCCGATTCGACTCGGCTGCCATTAGCGGACGCGTCGGGATCACTGAACGACTACGATCACCTCGTACCTACCGCGACTGAACATCACACGGCCCTGCACCCGAGCGCTCCGAGAATACGTCCGCCGTCGTTGCCTAAACCGAGGCCGAGTCGGAGACCGAGGCCATCGCGCATGCGGACCAGAGTCCGTCCTAGACCGACCGAGAAGGGGTGAACGCTGTCTCTTGGATCACCTCGGCCGTCACGAATTGTATGCGTTCAGCTGGTCCGGTCCACATGACCTTCGCTCACGCCATATGAATATGGTTCAGGAAGTTACTGCAGGTCGCTTTCGCGCGCTTACTGGCATTGCCGAGTTTGGCTATCGCGCTCCCGTTCTTGCAGGCTTTTGGTGCCAGATCGTCATTCGTGATGGTTGTACGGCGTCGATGAAATTTTACAACCTGCTGATTTGCGCCCAAAAACGGAGCGAAGCTCGTTCTTTATGCGTCGATGCCAGTCCCCTCAAGCTGCCGCACCTCCAGCTCTGGCTTATCAGCCAGCATGCCCTGCCAAGCGCCTTCTTCCGCCGAACCGTGCATGACGAGGTTCACCATAGTATACGCGACAGCCTGATCTTCCGCTGCACCTAGTCGCCTCATCCTGCCGGCAATATGCGTGTATTCCCGTTTACGCTCCTCCATTCCTCCAGCTGCGCGAGATGCCTTCGACATACTGGAGACGTCCAGGCCGTTGAGCAGATATACCGTCGTGATTTGGGGAATGTCGAGTCCCCTGACGTGTGAGCGAGTGACCAAAAGGAGAACGCCTTCCTCAGGTCGAGTGGTGCCATCGACGATCATCGATGACGTACCAAAGGTCGACAGCAGATTCTGCAGTTTCGATAGCGAAGTGCCGTCCGGAATGATAGCGAGCGAGTGTCCTCTGTCGCTTGAAGTGCTAGTTGCGTGCAGCAAAGCGAGGTTTTCGATCATCAAGGGGTGGATTCTTTCCTTGACCGCCGGATCGTTGGGATCGGGCTGGACTAACTCGGTGACAGACGTAACAGAAGGGGCGGCACCGACATTCCGCATGTTTCCGGTGAGCGGTTCGACGGCGAGACAATAATGAACCGTCTTGACGGGTGAAACTGCCTGACCGTCCTGAGGCGATGGTACGGAGGGATGGATTGCGACAGATTCTTCCTCTGGAGTAGTATCGATGACGACCTGTTCCTCCTTTCGTATCCACCTTGCCCGCTGCACGAACCCCCTGACGACCGAGTTCAGGGTAGCAGAGGACCACACCGTCTGCACTTGTCGACCGGCTGTCGTCATCGCCCCCAATTTCAGTGTATCGCCAAGCAGGCGGACGATCGCTGGCGGATGACGAAAGAAAGGATGTCGCTGGCGCTCTCGATCCGAGTTGAATGTCTTGAATCGTCCTGGCAGAGGGCGCAGCATGGCATCGACCTCATCTGTCATGATGAGCTGCAGCGAACGAGAGAGCGAGTCGGGTGTTATAGACTCATCGCAATGATTCCGCTTGAGTCTCGCGCCATTCATAGGTGCAGGCGATTGCAAGTAGGATAGCAAGGCATCCGGCGTCGAAACAAGAATTTCTGGGATCCTCTGCCTCGTATCTGGTTTGTCGCCCGACATAAGGACCTCCGCCAACGGTCCATCACGTCCCAGATGTTCCTCTGGAATCGCAGACTGAATCCGGGAAATCCAGTCGCCGACCTGTCCGACAAGCGCTGCATGAGGAAGGAGCAGCAGCACGGAAGGCGATTTTGCTCGCGATGTTGGGCTGTGCAGAGCCTTTCTTGCAGCTTTTATACATTTCGACCGGGTCTTGAATGCGCGGGATATAGCGAGTAGCGCTAGAGCAAATGTCCTGAAGACGAAAGTGAGGACGGGAGGGCACAAGGCCGGGAGAACTCACTTTCCCCTGCCCGTCTTCTCCTTGAGAAACACGTCTTTCCCGCCCTTCAGTACGCTTCGGAACAGGTCCTCCTGCATTGAAGTTGGACGACGTATATGCTGGAATTCCTGCTTGAACGCATTGACGATGGTCCGAGGAATTCCCAGAGGCTGGAGCAAGGAGGTCAGAGAATCCCTCGCCGATTGATCGTTAGGTGAAGCTCACCTTGAAGACCTCTTCCATTCCGTCTGACGTTTCCCTCTTCACACCATCCTCCGGATCAACTGTGTCACCGCTTTCTCGTTTGAGACCATTGTAGCTCTCAAATTCCCGACTCTGATACGACGTTGATCCTTGGGATCCACGTTGCAAAGGCAAGTCCTGGACGGCAACATTACTGAGGTTCGATGTATATCGCTGGCCCGCGGGCGTCGATGAACGTTGAAGCTGATATGATAGCGAAAATCGAGGCAGACGACGAGATCGAAGATGTCCTCTGGCCAGCAGAGACGGAAGAGATGCCATCGCCAGGGCGGGTAGATGTGAGTAGCTATGTGAGTTGACAAGAGGATAGTGGCTGTGACTCCGAAAGTTTCAAGTTCAAGCTGCTCATGTCTCCAATTTCGTTTGTTTCCGCCCAAGACAAGTCCGACGATCATCCGACGCCACTATACAGTATTATCACCAGAACCTCTACATAAACGTGATTCCTGCCCGTTAAGATCGCAAATCCGCAGCTGGAGAAGTAGGAAACATGCGTAATGATGTTCATACTATCAATAGTTCCATATATTACATACCGCTGGATCCGTGTAGGATAATCACGCGAAAGTGCAACTCGTCAAGAGTTCCCTCATACACCAGATATATAGGCGGCCACGCCTTTGCAGAACAGCCGGATATACACAATGACAGAGTAAAGCTACAAGCTGTCCGTTAGCGACGAAAATATTGTTGAGCATACCTTTTCCTCTGCTTCATGTTGTTCGTATATGCGTAGTGGAGGACATTGCCGAGTCTCTGTACGTGCATCACATGACACAAAAGGTTCTGGAGTAGGTCTGTGAATAATTCTGTCCATACAATTTAAGGCCTGCCGATACATCATCGCTCTGGATCTAATAATCACAGCACTTTGAGAGAGCATCAGCCCCGAGGAAGCTTCGCAATTGTGAGCATGTTTGTCCTATGATACCAGTCACTGCTCCCCTCGAAACTGCTGCCGAACCGGTGGTGACGATGTTATTTCCAGAGAAACCGACTCCCTGTATGCCGAGGTGAAAGATTCAGCCCAGTACGAGATCTCACGGTTCAGGACGGGCCAACCTTCATCCAGCATGTATTGCCCGCGGGATGGTAGAAGTAAGCGACACATCTATGGGCCGCAGAAGAAACCAGTGAGCCACACCGTAGTGTGCCGGATATACGACTCCAGTCACTTACGCTGGCAACTGCCTGCATCTCTGAATGCACTGATCTTCCGTTCCTCCGACTAGAGATGTAGTATCATATCCAGGGAGATCCGCGTTGACTACCCGTGCCACAGTCGCCCAAGATATCGTGATTGGGCACTGATTCAAGGATAGGGCAGTCGCGCTCGAGTCACAGCAAACATTACCAAAGCGACTCGGAACTATGCGCATCCGACATCAGGATCTCCTCCCAAGTAGGAAGCAGACGTTGAATCACACAGATTCACACTTACCACCATTGGTTGTGGAGCCTCTACAGGTTCCGAACAGCCCCGCCACAGCGCCAGGGGAGACGGCAGCCGGAGATGTTGAACTGAACGCATAACCAGCTGGACTGAAGTGGTTGCTTTCCGTAAGCCAACGGGTCTGGCAGGTTACACCACGTTCCAACTCACTTTCGGAAAGCAAGCGAAATTCGACGCCCAGTAGAAGTAACCCACGCAGCTGGCATGCGCACGATCGGCATTAGTCTAAAATACTGTATTATCGTTCCGAACCAAGCCCGTAACAACGCACTCGGCTGTGTTTCTGCAGATCTGCATACATGCATTCTCGTTGATAGCGCTTATGGGTCCGAAGGCCATAGCCGACTAGATGCGACAACCGTGTCGTCAGTTTACGACTGTCTCATCGGGACTCGAGCTGGACTTACATCCCCCTCAATTATATCTGTTGCGGGATACCTGGCGACTGACAAGTCACTATACGTCTTCGGGCAGGTGCCATACGCTATTGGTACTTCACTGGGCGATTGTCTTTTATAAAGCGTACCGGCGCGACTGTTGTGGCGTCTTTAAATTTCTTCTCTTGTAGTCTGTCGTAGGTTTGATAGCAGTCGAGTATCCCGCACGACCTTGGTGGGAGTTGCGATTGAGGCTTGCAACACCCAGAGAATGCCTATCAGGTAGAGGGAGAGGCTTCGGCGCATGACGTGGAAGATGATAGATGCAGCTGATAGATGCAGCTGTTTATGTGAGCTAGACTGCGTCGAGTATGGAAAGCGCTGCTGAAGATTGATCAGGTATCCCGACTGACAGTATTGCTGATCATAGCTGGCATTCCGGTAGGCAGGTCTCAACCATCAAGCTAGCAGTTTATATCGGTACCTCCAGTCATCCGTATCCTGGGTGGCCCTTTTAAAGTTCATGTGCTCCGATGATGGGCTTTTGATCAGTCCTGGCGAGATTTTGATGGCTACAATTCTCAGTCTTAACAGCTGTTCTGGCGTCGAACATACTCGGCTGTTTGTTCTGGGGATTCGCGTTGTTCTTCGGAAGATACTGTCACTATTGAGGAGAAGCTGTAGTTAACGATCCGACAGACGATCCGGTGCTCCGGCGAGACATCGCCATTATAGTACCATTGATTCACCGTTTTCCCACGCTCGGTTTCCAGATTGATGATAGCTTTAATGATTGATGAGTAATTATTGATGCAGCGGGAACCTCACGCGCAACGGCGACAAACTGAAGCACGAAGCTAAACACAACGTCGCGCCAAGCAGTTCTTTCCATCAAAAGCTTAAACGGTCGAGCAGGCGCGTTATCGCATGACTCGAGATCTCTAGCTTCACGGCCTTGCATTGCTACTGTCCCTATCGCGTGTCATGCACGCAATATAGATACATGCATGATCGAGCAAGCATCTC
The DNA here is from genome assembly GCA_001599735.1 of Naganishia albida. Taxonomy (NCBI): domain Eukaryota; kingdom Fungi; phylum Basidiomycota; class Tremellomycetes; order Filobasidiales; family Filobasidiaceae; genus Naganishia; species Naganishia albida. The sequence goes on along the minus strand of BCHV01000014.1, from coordinate 410,206 downwards.
TGTCACCCTCGACGGGCGAGTTGTCGGGTAGGATCTGAACAAAGCCGCCAGCTTGACATGCCACTCGCGAGCGTTGTGCGAAACGCCGTTTTGCCAAACTTCAGAAAGCAAATGCAGGAAGTGAGAGTCGGTGGACAACACAGAACAATGCCTATTCACGAGGCTTGTTTTGCAATCAACCGCCTTCGCATTGTGCTACTTTCCGGCACAGGTTGCCGGAGACGCGAGTCACTCGTCGGTCGCATGCGCCGCTCAACTCTTCACTTTGCTAGCCCCGACAGCTGCATCGACGATACGCCACACTGTCTGTCCCACTAAAGCGCTTCCGAAGGGGTCATCGAGCACCCGTCCCTCCCGGACGGACCAAGGGTACTTTGCACCCGCAGCCATCAAGATGCTTCCAATGTTGCCGCTCGACGTTTCAACATTGATGGGATTAGAGAAAACAAATTCAAACTGCATACATCAGGCCTTCCCAGTTCTCGTCTTTCAACCAAGGAACAGGAAAGTTCCCAGGTGAACTGCGCGGACTGCAGCCAAAAGGTGCGCCGTTGCGGGCCAGCATTGTACAAAGCCAATGGGTATTGTAAAAGAGTAGCGAAATGAAGAAATAAAGGTCGAGCCCATTATACGCCTTGTCTCGATGGTCAAGGGTAGTGTTCCTAGCACAAAAGTCAGCGGTCGCTCCACTACGGGTACAAGCGGCGCACCTTGATCTGCGCCTCATACCGCTTCTCGATCTGCTTTCGTTGGAGTTTCTGTCAAAGCGGTCCCATTAGCGGGTCGCCGCAGAATGGCGAATGCCCGGACGGAACTCACCTGTGCGGCCGTCAAGAGTCCGCTCTCCGGTGTCCTGAGATGCTCGAATCGTCAGCCAACCGTGCATGGCCAAACGCCGCACCAACTTACCACTCATCCGCGGTCAAGATGACGCCCTCGAGCAACTCTTGCTTGTGCAACCCATGCTTCCGCCCATGTTCGTTCAACTCTTTCAGCACCTCGGTATTCAACTTTGGATCCCGACACAGATGCTCCAAATCATCCACATTTGCCGCGACACCGTGCGTCTTGGCAAACGACATGATATTCGCCGGATGCACGACAACAATCATCGCGGGCGCGTTGTGATCCTGCTTGGCGATCACACAGCCATTCGCGACGAGCGGGCACGACTTGTAAATCGATTCCAGCCGCTCGATCGCGATGTATTCGCCGTGGCTGAGCTTGACGAGGTTCTTGACACGGTCGATGATGCTGAGCGTGCCGTCCGGGTTCCACTGACCGACGTCGCCCGTCTTGAACCATCCGTCGGGCGTGAACGCCTCGGCGTCAAGGTCCGGGCGTTTGTAGTAGCCCTTGGCGATACTCGGCCCGCGGAGCCAGACTTCACCTTGTGGCAGTCGGTTCGTGGAGAGGTACCCGGCTTCGGCGGCATCGACGAGTTTGATTTCCGTCGAGGGGACCGGGCAGCCGGCGACGCCAACGTTGTAAAAGTGCGGGTGGAGGATAGCGGCCATGGCGACACTCTCGGTCAATCCGTAGCCCTGGATCAGAATGTTCAAGCTGTTCGTGACGAAACTCTGGGTCGACGGCGAGAGCGATCCACCGCCGCTGAAGCAGATCTTCAGGCGGCCTCCGGTTTGTGCCTTGACGGCGTTGAAGACGACGGCGTCGGTGATCGCGCCCATGCCGGGGAGGCCGGACCCCTTGAGTTTGAGCGCCTTGTTGAAGATTGATTTCTTGACGCTTCCGGCCTTGTCGACTTTGGCGAGGATTCCCTTGCGGATGGATTCCCAGACGGCGGGCACGCCGACGAGGATCGACTGGGCGCGATACGAGACGAGTCAGGTCACGAGGCAAACCAAGATTACACACGACGCAGGCTCACCGGCTTGAACTCCAAGATATCACCCTGGGAATCCTTGACACTCGCGTCCGTCAACGTCTTGATCTTTCCATACCCGATCGACAGCCCGGCAAACAGCCAACTGGTCTCGATCACAAATTCGAGGATATGCGCGAGCGGCAGAAAGGCAAGATAGGTATCGACGGGCGTCAGGTACTCGTACAGCAAGTGCCAGATGGCGCCGACGGCGGCGATAATGTTCTTGTGCGTGAGCATGACGCCCTTTGGTGTGCCCGTGGAACCCGAGGTGTACATGACGCAGAACACGTCGTCCGGGTTAGCCTTGATAGCGTCCAATGGCTTTTCCGTGCCGAGACGTTCGACTTCGTCAATGTGAATGACCTTCAACCCCTCCCTCTTTCCCCGGAGTTCCGCAAGGACCGATTCCGGAGGTTCACCATCGTACACGACGAGCCGAACCGAGGGACAGGATTCGATCACTTTGGTCAACGTCGGCAGGAGCTCGGCGTTGGTAAACATGCTTCGGACTTCGGGCTCTTGCAGGGAATGGGAGAGACCTTGCGGGCCGAGCGAGTCGTACGCTGTACAGATGGTGACGGCGGAGAATGCGCAGGCGTGGGCCATGACTTGCCAATTGACGCTGCGGCGGGCGTGCATGCGTTAGCTCCCGTACACAAGGGAGACCCCGGGAAACTCACGCAGTCGAGGCGTAAATATTGAACATTGTCTCCCCCTCGGCCCCAACGCCCAACTCCCTCAACCCACTCCCGACGCGCTTGACTTTGTCCAAAAACTGCTCATAACTGATCCACTCGTACCCACCGAGGACGTAATACGTCCACTTCTTCATCTCCTTGACCTTTTCCCCGCGCGCATTCGTCTTGGTGATCTCCTTTTCCTCGTGTACCATCCGCTTGATGGGCCGGGTCGCGTACGCGTTCTTGCGGCCGTGGGTGCGGGCGGCATAGAGGGTGATGTCGTAGATGGTTTCGATACCGGGTGCGGGGCCTGCGAGCGGGGAGAGCAGATGAGCCATCAACGGTCACGGATCACGTGCGATTTCTTGTACGTACTGGTCACCAACTCCTTGACGCAATAACTCCTGCGTGCCCTTGTCTCCCCCTGCGGCTTGGGCTTGTCCGCATCGACTTCCCACGACGCCTGCTGGTTGTGTTTCCTGGGAGCCATCTCGAGGTGAGGTGTAGGTGGTGATGAACTGGAGGGCAAGGGAGAATGACCAGCTGACCTGGATATAAGATCCCGGTACTTTGTCAATGCGGAATGCGGGGCTGTCATCTGTCCTCTTGGCGAGTGTGTCCAAGAACCAACAAAGGCAAGCCCGGCGCGGGTACGGGTATTGTTAATTGTCTCGCATCGGCCGCCGAGAAGGTGCGCTTTTGGCGTGCGCTAGAGTTTTGGATCGGCGAGGGCGAGGTCAAGGTGGATTGAATCATGTCTCTCACTACCGGTCTCCCTCTCTATTCCTCATACAACCACGATGAATACGACAACAACCACAACACTACTCCGTTCAGCGCGTCCCCTGTCCCGCGCGTTCTCCTCAACACCGGCGAGAACATCCCAAATCGGCAAACTCCCACTCACCATCCCTTCCGGCGTCACCCTCCACCTGCCGACCACGCTCCGTCTCCCAGACTCGATACCATCATCATCCGCCTCTGCCCGTCGGAATATCACCATCACCGGTCCCCTCGGCTCTACCGTCCTCCCCATCTCATCCTCCATCGTCATCCACCCCCCACCGACCGCTTCCTCCCCGGACCTCTCCTCGGGCTCATTATCGCTCTCCGTACAAGACCCGACCACGAAATCCCAAGCGGCACTATGGGGCCTCACGCGCGCCCTGCTCGCCAACGCGCTCCACGGCGTTTCCGAGGGATACCGTCTCCCCCTGCGCCTCGTCGGCGTCGGGTACCGTGCGGCCGTGGAACCGATCCCGGAATCTCTGCTCGCGATCGCGTCGAGGATCCCACCGCGGAGCGCTTCCCCCTCCGCCTCGGCCGCGCAGCAGCTGGAACCGCCAAAGGAGAGGTTGAACTTGAAGCTCGGATACGCACACCCGATATACATTGATATTCCGGCCGATATCACCGTTACCACTCCGCAACCGACGCGGATCGTACTCAGCGGGACGGACAAGCAGCGGCTCGGGCTGTTCGCGGCCAAGATTAGGAGGTGGCGGAAACCGGAGCCGTACCGTGGCAAGGTTCGTCTCCCGCATCTCCTTCTTTCCTGGTCTCGTTGTGCTGATCTTGAGTGGGATAGGGAATCTTTGTGGGCGATGAAACGATAAAGTTGAAGGAGATCAAGAAGAAATAGAGGGGATGTAAGACGACGGATGGGGACGCATGCAATATCCATCAATCCATTCACTGCCATACGATGGACTCTACAAGGAGCGGCGCGCAGAATCGGATTCGACACCGTGTGGAGAGCTTTTCCGCGACCGGAATACAACCCATCACGCGCCAAGGTACGCGCCTGCCTGGAGGGCGTCTCGCTCCGCAGGCCTTTCGACATCGGCGTGGCGGTCGAGGTATCGCACAAGCGGCGCGTGTGATCCTGTTGCTGTCGCGTTTTCGTGCAGTGAGTTCGAGGCGCGACGTTTGTGCACGCTGCGCGTAGAAAGGTCTTTCTTCTCGTGCATCGCAAGAGCCGAGAACGGAAGACGGTGAGATCGTAGCCGCGTGTGCCGCTCCCACTTGACAGGCGCGACGGCGAGCTGCTTTACTGTCCATGCTAAAGCAACTTCTGCCGCTTCTCACCCCTCTGCTCGATCCTGCTCGATGTCCAAGCTGATATCTTGCGGAACGCGCCAAGCCAACGACTGCTCTCGCAAGTCTTGTGAAGAGTCCATTGATACTATACTATGACAACGTCCGCAATGCGAATGATACAACTTGATCCTTTTTCCTCTTCCGCCTGAACGGCTACCACTTCTTCCCCTCGGCGCTCAACGCCTCGCGACGTGAAATGCTCGAAGCATCAAAGTACGGCGCCTCACCGACCGAACAAGCCCGGTCGCCCGCCCGTGCTTCGCTATAGTCGTACGTTGCCGAGTGTTGTGTTGTGCGGTTCTATAAGACAGAGGTCGGTCTGACAATCCGAGGCAGTGTATGCGAGAGTGATACTTACATCCCAGAGAGCGATCGAGTTCCTCGCCCACTTAAAGCGAACCATGTTATCAAAGCTGCTGTGCTGCAGGGTGAACAAGTAGTTGAGGAGGAAGTCGGATTCGTCCTTGGTGACGTCGTTGATTCGCTTCGTAAATGCCTTGTTGACAAAGAGGCCTTTCCAACCGGTAACAGCTGCGGGCGAGGGCTTAGTGAGCGTTCAAGAAGATGGAAGGACGGACTTACGATTTGTTCTGATAACGGGATGCACAGCCTGCAAGTTGTCTCCCTGATTGTACGGACTGCCCCGTTCCCCCGAACGGAGCTTGATACCGAGACGCCGCGCCTCGTCGTGGAAAAAGTTGGCATCGTGCGTCGCCGTCAACGTCTCCAACCACCTCGCCATCGCGGGGCTCAACTTGTCGTAAACATCGTAGGCAGAGGCCCACAACGTATCACCGCCCGTCTCCGGGAGCGTATGGATCTTGAGCATCGCATAGTCGCTCGGGATGGGTTCAAATGTAATATCGCTGTGCCATGCGTTGGTAGCAAAGAGGGACCGATCATCGTGCACGTGTCGAAGGCCACCGCCTTTGGCTTGCTTTTCGCTGCTGATCACGGCGATCTGGTCGCCCAGTTCGGAAGACTCTTCTGTCAACGGGTGGACGTGCAGGTTGGACGACGCGGGCTTGCCAGAGAGTTGACCGAGCTTGGTGGCGAGTGTGGCCATTTGCTGCGCGGTCAGATCCTGGTCACGGAAGAAGCAAACGCCGCGGCGCGAGACTACGGGCAAGGGGTCAGATGAACGGTTGATCGGACGGCATGGCAAGCAAGGCAGACTTACCGGTGATGGCAAGATCTCGAATCAGGTCATCGGATTCGAGGATTTCGGAGAGTTGAAGGGTCTTGAATTCTCGACCGATGGAGGGCGTCAGGTCGAACGACTAGAAAGGTAGGTCAGCATATGCTCATGTCGTGCAAGCGTGCGAGCTCACCTCGAACTTGTCCAACGATCCGCCATAACGAAGGGGCGCTTTGTTCCGCGACCTCGGTGGGCTCTCGCTCCGAAGCGACAGAGAGTTGAAGCTGGCTACGGGAGCGGTGGAAGTTGCTGTTCGCGATGCAGACATTTCGAATGGAAGGTGTAGTGCGTTGCGGTACTACGAATTGGGGGATGTTGAAACTGGCTCACCACCAGATTCGGATATCCTTTTCATCAGCCCATATATAGATGCGATGCCTCGCTTGATGCAGAAAATCGATTGGAAAGCATACGTCCGTGAATAAGCAAGGATCAAACAAGAAAGTTGCGTGACTTACTCGTATGTTCGGCTTCTTCTACACGAAAGACAGCGAGCGCCAGCTACAGCTTGGACTGTACGGACTGTACCCGACGGACAAACATGCACGCGCCTGTCGGCGCGGTCGGGGTGGGGCCGGCGGGGCCGTAAGCCTGCAGGGCAAGAAAAATCGGCAACTGGCTTCCTGCATCGGCGTCTTCGGCTTCATGGCCAGTTTTCCAAGCGATTTGTGCTTATTTCTTACTTGCGCCGGGGGAAAAAGGTATGGCACCATCCTCCATTTTGCCAATGCGTATGGCGTCAATGGGCCACCTTGTCAGGTGTGAAGAGTCGATGGCGCCATCGCTGGATGGCGCAGTGTCTAGAAATGTACCAGCATTCCGGGGAAAGAGCCGGGGAAAGCTCAGGGTTGCTCACCATGCGGTTTCCGCAATCATTCAAGTCTGTATCGGATGGCTTGAAGTTTCTGAAGTTGACTTCGGCGTGGACAGTGGTGGTCGACGACAGAGGACATATGCCACTGATATTCTTGTCCAGCTTGACATCAACGTTAAACACCAGGGGGTGTCTGCCATTCCCTCGCATCTATGTATACACAGTCAACGGATAGGAGAAATCGCCAGCGCACAGCTGTCAGTCGCGACCCCTTAAAAGAGGGTTGCCCCTGTTGCAGCTCAACTTATTTCAGAAGACTTCTATCGACAAATCCCGCTGAAAATGAAACCGCCTCTCGACGTATTATCAGATACAAGAAGCTATACAAGATCATATCTCAACCATCAAATGGATACATGGCATGTCTCCCCATCTTCCCATATCTTTGCGACCGCATCTCACTTGATCTCCTTCCTTGCGCTCGACTCATCCGTTCCCCGGCCCCAGACGACCTCTGCAAGCCGCGGCCTGAGCCCTGTCATTCGTGCCCATAGTCCCTTCCAGATGGTCGACTGGGGTGCAAACTCGCCCACGAGGGTTTGGTAGTCTCGGTATTCGGGATACTGCAGGGACGATGGATAAGCTTGCAAGTCTGTCACGCGAAGGGATACTGAGCGCACCTTGGACGAGCTGAGGCTTTCTGTGAACCATGTTGACGCCACAAAGAGCATGCTCATCTATCCGATGCGTCAGCCAGAACGACTCATAGCGTAGAGACGACGACGATGCGACTCACTGCAAACGGCGTAATCATAGGATTCATGATCACCATCCACCTCGACTTGGTCAACCCACTCGGCTGTCCACTCAAAAGCGGGAACAGCCCCTGCAGCAACCACATCACCTGCTCGCAAGCAAAGTTTGGATGCCTCGACCAGCTGAACAAACCACGGGTGAGGAACCCTCGCTTGATGTCCCTCGAAGTCCATTGGAGACGGGAAGAACCATGTTGCCACGCGGAATGTGCGCGTATCGTTTCGTCGTCCTGCGGAGAAGCCTTGAAAGCGTGCTTGCACGTCTGGTAGGAATACTGCTGGTTGTCTGCGATCCACTGAAGGTAGATGTCGAGAACGGTGAGCAGCGCCAGTGCAAGGTCCGTAAGATGTAGACCGAACGGAAGCGAGATGAACGTCGGCTTGTGCTCGTTCGCTGGTGTGACAAGGGCGTTGTGCACCGGGAGAGCCATCAGAAGCAGCAGTGCGGACTGTCCAATAGCTGCAACACACGGGCAGCACTCAGCGGTGATCACACAGAGACTGTAGAGGGCTTACAGATGAAGAAAAAAGAAAAAAGCTGGAAGAACCACGCAGGCACCATCTTGCGCCATTGCGTGTACCGGTAGTCTTCCTCGTTGCTGCCCGAAGAATCGGCGAGTGGAACATGGGGGAAGGGAAGCTGCTTACAAGCTGTAGAGACCCCTTCTCGCGGTATGGTACGTAAGACGGACACACCACAATACCTAGAGCGCGCATTCAGCACAGGCAGTGCGTCTTCGCGAAGTCACTCACCTGCATGGCTACCATTAACCACACTCTCGGGAGGTTGTGCGCAAACGCCGCCCCGTTCTCATTCAGTAATGGAAACAGCGCAAAGTGCAACGAGTAGATGACTGGAAACGTCGTCCACATCCGATCCACCTGACTGACATTCCGCATAACGACGCTGAGCACATAGCTCCCGATCATTACGGTTCCCAGAAGCGGGAGAACGGTGTGAAAAGGGTCCTGGGCGGTGGAGTAAAAGTGCGAGTAGGACTTGTACCACGGGACGTTGTTGCTCGGATTTATGAGGTGAAGAGCGATTGCTTGCGGTGCCGTTTGCAGGGGATGCGGGAGGTACGGCGCGATTCGTGCGAATGTCGATACGCCGTGTTTGGCCATTGCGGAGGCCATCTTGATGCTCAAAGGGCACGTTGGCGCAAGAAATAGCGGTCGGCGAATAGAGGAATGTCCAGTTGTACAACAGCTCGAGCCCTTTGCGTTTCATGATGTCTCGTTCCGATCGATCCGACTTTTGCTGTACTTATCGTACACTACGTCATTCCGCTCGAACAAGCTGCTCGAACGATGGTTCTCCCTTGAGGCTGTCGTGAAGACGTTCAGCGGATCATCCACTCTCCGAGCCCGAGATCTTGCCTGCCAATCTGCTCGCTGGACGTCGCATCCGGAGGACATGTTTGCATGGCAACGACTAGATATTTTAAAGATTCCTATACCCTCAGCTATGGCTACTACCCTCAGACCTACAGCGCGGAATGCAAGGCTGATCGGCAATGTGCTTCGGTGCCCCCCTGTGTGAAGAAGCAGGCTAGCCGGAATGAGCCCCGCAGGATTGGCGCATTCTCCGCAGAAGAATATGTCAAGGGCTTGGAAAACACAAATCAGCACGCAATGCGCCGCAGGATTGGTCGAGTGGCCAGCGTGGTGTTGCACGATATGGGTATCCCTTTGCGTGGTTGTAATATCACAGAGATTTGGTTTCCCAGAGCCTTCTTGTCATTCTTGGTAACAATTGCGTAAGGGGCTAGACGTTATTAGCAGCTGCAACAAACTCCGCCAGTCGTGAGGCTCCCTCGCAAATACTCGGCCTACATCGAGCAAGCAATATATATCGGCCTCATGTCAACGCCCGACCCTTCATCGCACTTGTCGAAACGCAGACATCCAGCATCCAAGATGACCGTACCGGTACAGCCTTACGCCGACCTCGAACCCACTCCCATGGCCATTGCGGACGACAAAGACGAAAAGGAACGTGTTTCATCGCTGACGGAATACATCCCATTGGGACGAGAGGAACTTTCCGATAAGATTCCACCCAACGACAGTTATGAAGGTGAGTCCGGCGACGGTGTGCGTGTATGTGTTGGAAGCTCACGCCTCTTGTTATAGGCAAACATAGATGGGACCCAGAGGTTACTTGGACGAGGGCGGAGGAACGCAAGTTGGTTCGAAAGATCGACTTTTGGCTGTTGAGGTGAGCTCCGCTTCGACATTTCCTGCTGGTCCTTTAGCTGACTCACTAATCCTCCTTCAGCGTTGTCTGTCTGATGTGTACGCAACGTGGGACCGGCACTTACTCCAGATCTAACCGTCTCTACGCGCAGTCATCGGTCTCCAGCTCGACCGAGGAAATCTCGGAAACGCCGCTACAGACAACCTGATGAAGGATATTGGTATCACCCAGAACGAGTATAACAACGGTTCTACGTAAGTCTCCTCAATGACCGCTTCCGACTCGAGTCTGACCAGCATTTGCGTGGGCAGGATTCAAGTCATCTGCTTCATGGCAGCAGAGGTAAGCGATAGTCGCCGTTCGTGTCATCCCTCGCTCATTTCCTTCATGCTTTCATAACCTTCAGTTCCCTTCGCAGATGATTCTGTCCCGGGTTGGATTCCAGCGTTGGCTTCCATTCTTGATGTACGGCATGATCTTTCCGGTTGATCGCGATGGAGGGGAAACTTACCTCTGACTTCCACCACACTCATAGGTTCGCCTGGGGAGCTGTTTCCCTGTTCCAGGTGCGAATCATCGAGTGAAAGTTCTCGATTCATATTGATGTCCGCTCCTCTTCTTTCCAGGCTTTCATGAAGAACAGGACCGAGTTTTACATTACTCGAGCGCTTATCGGACTTTGTGAAGGGTATGGCGATGTCGCTTCCTCATCCTCGCGTCAAAACGCTGATAGATATTCACATCTTGTGTTTTACAGTGGATTCATCCCCGGTGCCGTTCTTTACACCTCGTTCTTCTACAAGACTGGCGAGCTGGCCATTCGACTGTCTTTGTTCTGGTATGTCGAGCCCTGCTGTGTCCCTTCTGCGGTTACAGCACTGATTCCCCATCTATCAGGTCGAGCTTGAACCTTGCTCGAATCTTGTCCAACTTGTTGGCTGCGGCTATTCTTCCCATGCGAGGCGTCGCCGGCAAGACCGGGTGGTTCTGGTTATTCATCATTGAGGTGCGTCCTGGAGATAGCAAGAAACGTTATCCCGATATACTGATCAAGGATCTTCTTGCAGGGACTTCTGACTTGTGTCGTAGCCATCTTCTCCTTCTGCTGGCTTCCCGTCAGCCCGGTTGAAACCAAGACCCCGATCGTGCGCAAAGGTTGGTTCTCGGAGCGCGAGGAGATTATTCTGGTAAACGTAAGTTGCGGCATGCCAGGCTTATGCGTCATGACTAATACAGACTATCAACAGCGAATCTTGCGGGACGACCCCGCCAAGGGCTTGTCATCTGTCAAGAATGCCATCAAGTGGAAGGATATCAAGGAGACGTGGACGGATCCCGCCCTGTGGGGTTTGGTATTCATCGGTCTCATTGCGTACATCCCCCAGAACCCTGGTAAGCAGTACAATGTTCGAACCTTGCATGGCAATGCTGATGGGTGGCTCTTGCAGTCCAAGCCTACCTGAACTTGAGTTTGAAGCGAATGGGCTACACCACTTTCCAGTCCAACATGCTGGGTATCCCAAGTGCCGTCTTGCAGATTATCAGTAAGTCATCTGGCCTTTCGAGCCAGACAAGTGAATGACTTGATCTCCTCTGCGATGTAGCCATGCTCTTGCTTAGTTACTCGTCAGACTACTTCAGGGAAAGGACATGGTAGGTCTTGGCACCGGCGTCGCACTCGTATCGTGCTGACCTCGTCGACAGGCACTGTGTCTTTGGTGAAGCCTGGTCTCTCCCGTGTCTGGCTGCGTTGCTTGCTATCCCCGACGGCGGACGAGAATGGGGCAGGTTCGCCTTGATCACCTTGATTGCCGGATGTGGGTAGCACCATTTGAACCAAGCTACCAGAACTGACTCCTTCTGTCCAGACCCCTACTTCCACCCGATCATGACCTCGTGGATTAGTGAAAACTCCTTTTCAGTCAAGAAGCGATCTATCAGTGTTGCAACTTACAATGTTGTTGTGCAGTGGGGAGCCATCGTCGGTAAGTCGTTGTTCAGAACCGATGGTAAGCCAAGTAGCTGACCTGTCACGGTCGTAGGGAGTCAAATTTACCGCAAAGATGATGTCCCTTACTGTGAGTAGCCTTGTGTTTTTGCGCTTTACCTATCACTGACATGATCCCTATTCAGACCATCGAGGTAACAAGATTCTCATCTCGATCTGCTGTGCGACTCTCGTAGCATATGTCTTGAACTGGCTCTGGATCGGTCACCTCAACAAGAAGAAGAGTGCCATTTGGGAGCAGATGTCGACCGAGGAGCGAGTTGCTTACCAGGACGATTTGCCCGCTCGTGAGGCGGATGGCAACAGGCGTTTGGATCTCAGGTTCAGCCGATAGGGGGCTAAGAATTGTAGAGACTTTGAGTTGTCACCTGGCGACGGTCCGATTTGGAGGTGTACTTGTATTAGGTATTGTGCTGTGTATAAGATAAGACTGCCGGAAGCTGGTCGCTGGCTTGTTCCGTTAGCCTCGAATTTCGTTCTTGTTGGGCCAAATCGAAAGCCGTCCGTGAGCGTAAAGGTACGAGGTGGTCGTTCCTATTCGCTTTCCAGAGCTGTTGCCAGAAACCTCATCTAGAGCCGATATACGCAGAGCTTATGGAGTAGGTCGTCGCGCGCCATGTTGAACGACAGTCTACATTTTGTCTCACTTACGCGATCGCCGTTGGACCCATTATCAACAAGGTTTGTTGTCCAGCTAGCTCTACTCTTTCTTCATTCAACCTCGAATCCTCAGCCTCTCGGCAGCGAGACACACGATTGTGTCATCTTGGGCAACATGCCGGAAGGGCCGCTCGACACTGCCCGCGAAACGGGAGGTCCGCAACAGCCAGCCTCTACCACGACGCAAAGCCGATACCTGACAAGATCTGCAACGAGGAAGGGCACATCCAATCTTTCCCATCTCCTGGCGCCGAGACTTCCATCGACCGGGCGTCCGGCACGAACGACGAGATCATCCACTCCAGCAGCAATAACAACGGAGACGAAAACCCGGAAACCATTTATCGAGGCATTAAACCGCGTTGCATCCTCATCGGAAAACACACAACCTGCCGAGACACTCCCAGCAATCGTCAAGAACATCCACGATGTGGATCCTTTCAAGGCACCAACCTCTCCTGCAAGGACCCTACCGGCCAACAGGAAGCGTCAAAGCAGTAAAATCGCCGCCAGTCCTAGAGGACTCGAAAACTCGCCGAATATGAGGCCAAGAAAGGTCGCGAGGATGCCTAGAATATCGGGAATAGGGCTTTCTCCCGCACGACCTATCTTTTCTCGACCTCTTATCAGCACACACGTCATGGATAGCGAAGTGGCGAAAGTGGGACCGACCCAGAGTCGCGTAGAAGTTCGCTCACCGCTCGACGAACGTAGTCGACCGTCTGTAACAACCAGCACAACCACGAAGCCAGAACCATCATCTCCAGCAAAACCTCTGTTTCCAGCCAAAATTCTCTCTCCGGCAAAAGTCCCAGTCGGATCCGCCACACCGTTCCGTTATGGCACGAATCGCATACTGGATGTCCCCCTTTCGGCTGTCAAGAAGGGTGCGAGGTGGTCCCTGGCTTCGGACCTATCGGACGATTCGCTTTTGCTGCAGGCTTCTCCCAAGAAACCTGCCCAGTCGCTGAAGTCTTTCACGAATAGTCCAATACGAGAAGGAGAAAAGAACGGAACACGTCAAAAGCCGGAAGACATCGGCAAAGGGAAAACCGGGGATTTCGATCTGTCGTTCTTCGGAGAAGAGTCTAAGAACGAGATGGAAACTGGGAACTCAGACGATGGTCTCCGAGCAGAGAAAGAGGACGAGGTTGGCCGGCTCATTCGCCCCCTTTCTAAGGTTTCCCTAGATCGACATCGCAAACCGATACCACAAAAGACGTCAACAGCGCGAATCGTACAACGCGCACAGAAATCGCTATCACTACCACGAACAACCTCCTCCTACGCAAAACCGACCCAGTCCTCTGCTAAAGCGGCTTCTGTCACTGCCGCCGCCATCGATGCACGGACGTCATTGAAGAATGCGATTCGGGAACCAATACGGAAGCCCATGCCGACGCCCGCAACCCAAATATCGACCTCGGCTGCGACCCCAACTACTTTCGCACGTCCGTGCGGCGTACAGTCAAGGACTTCTGCCGTACCGAGTAGCAGTACCTCAGCTCCAGTCAAGTCCGCCGGCAGCACAGGATACTCCAATCTAACACGCGATCCTACAAAACGCAGTCCCCTCAAGCCGTGTCAGCCACCTAGTCCTGTTCGGCAGGCGGATCCGAATGTGGACAAGACGAAAGGAGTGACGTCCGGTACATTGAGCAGCAATGCTCGTAGGAAAAGTTTGACGATGGAAACGTCGAAATCCCTGTTCAACCTTAGCGCTGCGCTTGCCAAACTCACCGTCAAACGGCCTAGTCTCGAGGGCAAATCTCCGGACGCCGAGTCGTCGAGTATTGCGACTCAGCAAGATACGATTCGCCCCAGTGATCAGGCGCAGACGGCAAATCGGGAAGCATCCGTGGCAAAGCCGATCGCCATCAGCCGCATATCCAAAAGCACAAGCATTCACGGACGAAGCTCGCTTGGAGGACAGTCTTTCACAAATACGCCGGGGGATATTCCCGGGCGAAGCATATCATCCAGTCTGAAGGGACTGACGCGGGATGCTCCAGGCACTTCGAGTCAGTCCATTTTAAAGGGCGTGATAGCGTTCGTCGACGTGAGGACGGCAGAAGGGGACGATACCTCTGCTGTGTTTGCTGATATTCTTCGCGCTTGTGGTGGACGAGTGAGTACTGGCGGACTTCGGGGTTAGACTACCGCTGATGACATGTTCCATAGGTGTTGAGCAAGCCATCCGAAAGCTGTACCCACATCATCTTCAAGTCTGGCAAAGTATCTACGTTGGTCTGGTGGAGAAAACAATCAGCGCCGAAGCCGCATATTGTCGGGATCGGCTGGTTGACGAGATCAAGAGATTCAGGTCAGCGACAACCCGAGGCAGAGTACGAGGTCGACGTTGCGGCGCAAGCCGTATTCCAAAAGGTAAGTCGTCGCAATCCTCAACGTCCAAGATATCCGACTGACTCGGTCTGATACAGCGGAGGAAATCAATGGAGCCTCGACAGCTGCATGCCTTAATGGGCACCTCGATCGAATCCCTAGGTAAGATACTTTCTCTTTGGTTGACAGGTGTATCGCTGATAACGTCACCGTCCCGGCAGAGCCATCCTCATTGTCCACCAGCGATACCAACATGACTCATGCTCGACGCCAGACGATGCACTTTGGACAGTCCTGACCCGGTCCGTCACTCGTATGAGGCGTGCCTCCCGAGAGCTATGACAAGGTGGCCGGACAGGACGGACTGCTGGCGATCCGTCGCGGACGGACCTCATAAAAGTTACCACGTTGTAGACTTTAGTGTAGAGTATGCATGAATTTGATAACATCGTCCTATATATCGGGCAAGTTGATCGCCTTTGGTTTGTCATGTCCCCATGACATTGTGGCCTCTATTTCCGCCACAGCAGATACTCTACGTTGGGGACGTTACTCATACAACCGAACAGAAGGGAAAGAGATTTAGTGGTGGAACTAGAACAGGGAGGGTCAACGGGTGTACAGGTGAGTTACTGCCAGGACTTACGAGACGCAAGTTGGTGTGGGCAAAGACCATGCCGTAGTTGTCGGCCGTCTTGATGCATTCGGCATCCATGATCGATCCACCCGGTGCGGCGACGTACTGAACGCCACTCTTTCGCGCCCTGTGGACATTGTCCGGGAAGGGGAAGAAGGCATCCGACGCACACGCAACGTTCTTCAACTCCTTCATGTGCTCCTCCCTCTCCTCCTTGCTCAGGGGCGCGGGAACCTCGTCAAACAGGCTCTCCCACTGCGCACGTTCCGACGGATCCGCCTCGAACACGGCCCCGGTCACGAACAAGTCGATCGCGTTGGCCTTGTCGGCGCGCTTGGTGCCCTTTTTGAAAGGCAAGGCGAGCACGCGCGGGTGGTGTCGCAGCCACCAGTTATCGGCCTTGTCCCCGGCCAATCGGGTACAGTGGATTCGTGACTGTTGTCCCGCGCCGAGGCCGATGACGGCGCCGTTCAAGGCGTAGCAGACCGAGTTGGACTGGGTGTACTTCAGTGCCAAGGTGGCGACGGTCAAGTCGGTGATGGCTTGCTTGGACATCTGTGCGGCATGTCAGCGGTGTTCAACGTGCAAGGCGAAAAGACTTACCTCCTTGTTCGAGGTGACAATGTTCTGGAAGAGCGACTCGTCGATCTTGCAGTCGTTTCGTCGTTGTTGGAGCGAGATACCATAGACTTGACGGGTCTCGATGTCCGGCGGGACATAGTTGGCGTCCATCTACCGCACACGGGTCAGCATCCAGCAGTCCATGAGCGACAAACGGGACCATACCTGGAGAACACAGTACTTTCCTCCCTTCTTCTTGGACAAGATGTCCAACGCCTCCTGCTCGTACCCAGGTGCGATCACACCGTCCGACACCTCCCGGTTGATGATTCTCGCCGTGATGGCATCCACCGGGTGCGACAAGGCGATGAAATCACCAAACGAGGACATCCGGTCCGCACCTCGGGCCCGGGCGTAGGCCGACGCGAGCGGGGAAAGGCTCTCCTTGATATCCGCCACGCCAAACACCTGCGCCTCTCGGTCATCGAGCGGGATCCCGACGGCCGCTCCCGCGGGGGAAACGTGCTTGAATGACGCGGCGGCAGGGAGGGCGGGCGTGAACGCTTCCGCGAGTTCCTTGACGAGTGCCCACGAGTTGAGCGCGTCGAGCAAGTTGATGTACCCGGGCGAACCGGAGAGGATCTTGATCGGCATCTCACCCTGTTCGACGAACGCCTGCGCCGGCTTTTGGTGCGGGTTAGCGCCGTATCGCAGCGGGAGACGCTGGTACCCGACACCGGCACCGGCACGCATGTCTTCCGCCGAGTCGACGGAGGCGTACATCTTGCGGAAGTAGTCGGCGATCGCTTCATCGTACGCCTTGGTGCTCTCAAACGCCTTCAACGCCAACCCGCGCTTGGTCGCGTCCGAGATGACGTTGCTGGCCTTCCATTCACCAAGGATGACGTCGTAGTCTTCCGGGGAAGAGATAATCGAAACCCTGGCGTGGTTCTTCGCTGCCGCTCGGAGGAGGGTGACACCGCCGATATCAATCTCCTCGATGGCGCCGGCGAGGGTGCAGTCTTCCTTTTGCGTCTGGAGGACGAAAGGGTAGAGATTGCAGACGACGAGGGTGATGGGCGAAATGTTGTTGGTCGCGAGGTCGGCCAAGTCGGATTCGATATCCCGGGAGAGGATACCTGCAGAGAGGGCGTCAGCGTCAGTCAAGAGGAAGTGCCGGAGACACGTACCGCCGTGGACAGCAGGGTGGAGAGTCTTTACTCGACCGCCCAACATTTCCGGGGCCTTGGTAATAGACGAGACATCCCTTTCCCCCACCAATCAGCACAACCTCTCGTCTGTTCCGCACGCCGACTCACTCAATCTCCATTCCTGCCTCTCGAATCATCTTTGCGGTCCCGCCCGAACCGAGCAACCTGAATCCGAGCTCCTTCAAGCCCTTTGCAAAGGGCAAGAGGCCGGTCTTGTCATAGACGGAGAGAAGGGCAATGGGAGCTTGGGACGACATTCTCGGTTTGTGTTGACAAAAGGAGAAAAGGACAATAGGGTCGTCCTGAAGGAAGACTCCCATTCTCTAGCTATTAATCATGCAACACCAACCCCTATCGACCGAATTCGAATACGCTTCCGCTCTGGTCTTTTTTTCGAGATTCATTAGCGCCGAGCGAGTTAGCGAGTTTCGGGTTAGAAGGAGGAAGAACCGTTGGTGACTGCTCTGCTCGGTTTCGATTTCGATTTGGCCGATCGCTCGAGAGATTGTGATTGGGTGAACATCGGTAGGATATGCTGTTTCGTTGGTCGGGGCAGTCGCTGTCGCAATCCTGCCCGGGTCTGATCAACTTTCTCGCCAGTTCACCAAGCACTGTTTCATTGATTATGCACATATCATACACGAGCAGTCTTCCCTACCGCGATGTCCACGCAGCTCATCCCTCGCTTCGTGCTAAAGCTGCCTCACCGCTACAGCCCTCGTCGGATCTCCTATACTTCCACCATTCACCAACCTCAGAAGCTCATCGACCGCCGCCGCCAAACATCTTCATCATGCTCCCGAGGTCTGCGAACAAGGCGTCAGCGTTACTATCTAAGACGTCAAAAAGCAGGACAATCAACGAAGACTCACCGGGCATCCCGCCGCCTCCCATTCCCGGCAACCCGCCCATCCCCTGCATCATATTCCCCAACCCGCCCATCCCGCCCATCCCGCCCATCATCTCCATCATCTTACCCATATCCAATCCCTCACCGCCAGACGCCATATAGTCCTGCATAATCTTCTGCGCGCCCGCCGGTCCGGCCGCACGCATCTTGCGTAGCAGGTCGGGCGGGAGCGAGTTTTGGATCGCGCGCACTTGCTCGAGGTTGGGCCGTTGCCCGGATGCTTGCATGTGTTGCGCTGCCTTGGACCTGACACGCCGGAGAATACATTCAGTTTGACATCTTGCGAAAGAGGGGGGGAGCGTACCAATCTTTCTCTTTACTGGCGTTCGCCATCCCACCCGCCATCTTTGCGAACCCGCTCATCGCCCGGGCCTGGGTAAGCATCTCTTCCACCTCTTTCACGGACGTTCCGGATCCCCTCGCGACGCGGAACGCACGCTGGTTGAGTCCCGTAGGGAGTCCTTGGGCGTCCATTTTCATCTACGCCCGTCCACGAGACCGTCAGCCGAGTCTCGCCTGAAGGCAAGGCGGAACTCACAAAGATCAGCCCGTCCGAGTCGAGTTCCGCATTATCCATTGAATCCATTATGAAGATCATGCGTTTCAACTTTCCCCCGGCATCTTCATCAGAGACGCCCTCCATCGCGCCCGATAGGCCTGGGATGGAAGACATGATTTTGGATAGCGAGCCCCTGCGGATGAAGTGTCAGCGTCGTATCGGGAGCGGCGAAGCGAGGGTAGGAGGCGTACATGTTCATCAAGGTGGACAGCTGTTCCCTCCAATCGCG
The DNA here is from genome assembly GCA_001599735.1 of Naganishia albida. Classification (NCBI taxonomy): domain Eukaryota; kingdom Fungi; phylum Basidiomycota; class Tremellomycetes; order Filobasidiales; family Filobasidiaceae; genus Naganishia; species Naganishia albida. Next base: position 391,396 of record BCHV01000014.1, on the reverse strand, counting down.
CAACGCGAATTTCCCCTCTTCTAGCTTCTTCGCCATGGCTTTCTGCTTGTCGGGATTCGCCATTGCCACATCTTGCCTACAACTCACCCCATGAGCAAGCTGGAAAGGAATATAGGATGCGCGAGAACTCACATGTGTTCAAACAAGCCCTGCATGTCTCCCATCCCAAGCAGCTTTGACACGAACGGCTGCGGCGCGAATCGTTCAAGATCGTTCAGATGCTCACCAACACCGAGGAAGATGATGGGCGTCTTGGTCGCCGCAACACTACACACGAATCCCCCATCCGCATCAGCGACTATCCACCTCTTATGGGGGAACCCGACGGCTTACGCGGAGATCGCTCCTCCACCCTTGGCATGTCCATCCAACTTGGTCACGATAATCGCTCCGAAATCCGAACTCTCCTTGAATGCGCGACTTTGTCCCTCGGCGGCCTGACCTATCGATGCATCGAGCACCATGATCGTCATATCCTGCAGCATCCCATTCAGCAGGGGCAACGGGGAGTTGTGTGAAGAGAGCGCTTACAGGTTTCACAGCGTTACTGATGTTGACCATCTCCTCGAATAGCTCAGACTCCTGTTTGTGTCGACCCGAGGTGTCGACAATGATCACGTCGAATCGCTCTGAAATGCATGCTATCAACTTTTGAAACGTCGGGAAGATACCGTGAGAGGACGCACCTTTCCTGAACTTTTCTACACCCATCGCGGCAATGGCCACAGGGTCCGTCTCCGTGTATGACCCGTAGAACGGAATCTTTGCTTTCGTGGCATTCCTGCGAGAACGTCGCCGATAAGTTCTAACGGTACCAACGGATAATCGTGAGCGACATACTGTTTGAGCTGATCGAAGGCTCCGGCTCGGAACGTGTCCGCGCACACGAGACACGTGCGGAATCCCTTCCTTTGGTAATGCACTGCCAACTAGCAGGATGCACATGCACGTCTCAGTGTCCTCGCCACACGATGAGAGACAAGGGAAAGGCGCCGCACCTTTGTACATGTCGTCGTTTTACCCGCTCCCTGGATACCAACGGCCATAAGTACATTCGATTTCCCCTTGACGGGTTTGTATGGTTCCGTTCCGGGGTCTACGAGGGCTACGAGCTCGTCAAATACAGCCTGAGATGGTACACCAGTAAGGGCACGGCTGATTGCACGAGGCCATAGGGGACGTACTTTTTGCACAATCTGCTTCTTATTCGACTCTTTCAGTCCCTGAGCCGAGCCCTCTGCTTCTGCCAAACTCTTCTTGACCTAATCCCACAATTCAGTGCAAAACTCCCCAACCCCGTCACAACTTCGCTCACCCTCGCTCTAATCTTCGTCCTCAACGATGCTACCAATTTCACATTCACATCAGCCTCCAACAAAGCCGACACGAGTTCCTTGATGACTGCTTCGATAGCCTATTGATATACAGAACCGTCAGACCGCAGGAAAGCAGGGCGAGGGGAAAGAACTTACCTTGTCGTCTACCACTGAGGCTTTTGAGAGCTGCCCCAACGCACTGCTCAGGCGTTGCCCTAGATCAGCCAAGACCATGTTGAGCAGATGTATGAAGAGTGCTGAGGGATGTAATGTGAGAAGAGGAAGTCACTATCAGGTCGATACATGGCGGGCGAGTCGAGATGAGTCGGGTGCCTCGTCTCATCTCGATTGCATCCCGCGTGTTCGATCATCACGCGACACGACTCCTATTCATTTGGTTCATGCTTCATCTTCAACCCGGGTCACTCAGCTCAGCCCAACCTAGGATCCACCATGTCATCCCAGCGCCCCGTGTTGCCAGCGTCATACTTCTACTTCTTCTTCCTCGTAGAACCGGTATGCCAACCGGTTGTAGTATACACCTATAACTTATGCACCCTAACCGATAGATCTTAACCCTCGCAGGCGCTGCATATGCAATCTTCCTCCCTCAGACGTACGGAAGGGAATTGTTACCCCGCGGCATGCAGCGCCTAACGGATGATGTCGGGGGAAGCACGAGGGGCAGGTTGCTGGTCGGCTGTCTAGGGAATTGTACGCCGTGTTTCCCTCAATGCCACATGAAGCCAAGTCATCTCCATGCTGAATGTCCTCATACCAGGTTTCTTCCTTCTGGCTATGATCTCCCTGAGCCTATTGCCTATCATCAAGAAGGAGCTGGATCACCTCCCTACTGTACAGGAGAAAGTTCTCAAAGGTCTTTTGTTGCCGCTTGCCATCGCGGATGTAGGTACTCTTCAGTACTATACCGGATCTCACTTCGCTCACCATTTATGGACGTATAGATTACACAGTAAGTCTAGCTGAAGCCAGAGTTCCGGATGGAGCATGAATCATGTGCATCAAGTATCATCCTCTCCCTCATTCCGCTACCGAGGGATCTTATATACCGGCCAGACCTGTGGACGGGATTGATCTGGGGGAACATTGGCATCACCAGCGGGCTCTTCTTTGTTAGGTGTGTCTACCCGAGGGTCAGCGAGGGATAGCAGCTGATCGCTTGACGGAGGATAGATGCATGTGGTTCGCCGGTGTAGGAAGGGGCTCGGGCTTGAAGCCAAAGGCGACATAACGGTCGAGCTACTCAAAGAGCCCATAGTATCAGTCGCCGGGTGGTCGTTCACGTTGTCCACGCATATTGCATTAAATGCCTCTGCAACATGATTTTGTTGACGTATTACAAAGATCGAGTACAGTCCGGTAACCATACAATCCCAACAAGACGATAGACGATGTGGTTTGCTTAATCTCGGGGAGGTCGCGGTTCTACGAGACATGATCAGCTCGACTCCAGAAGAAAGACGGCGCGAATACTTACCGAGGACCTGTACCGAGAGAATCAGGTTATCGTAGCCATGTCCGTCCATCTTCGCGGCAGCCGTCTCGGCATCCCTCTTTGAATCAAACGCCACAAACGCGAATCCCTTGGATTCACCCGTCTCCCGGTCCCTGACGACATTGATACGCGCAATCCTTCCGAACCTTTCGAACAGACGACGCAGGTCATCTTCGTCCGCTTCGGAACTGAGCGAGGTGACACGGATGGTGGGCATGTCTTCTCGTTTGAACATTGATTCGCCTGCGCCTCGAGCACCGGCACGCATTGAACTGAATCAAAGCCTGTCAGCGAGGTATAGATATGGGATAAGGAGGATCACTTACGGAGGAACGTATTTGCTGGGTCCTGAACCGCTAGGTCCGGCTCCAGGTCCGTCATCGGCTCCAGGGCCCATGTCGCCACCAAGCATGTCACCCATACCAGCACCCTCGAGCGTTTCCTTGAGGGGACACTTAGAAGTGTAATGGTCACCTTTACAGAATCGACACATGATCCTCTTGGTTCCAACCACCGCCTTCGCCTTTGTCGCCGCATCCTCCTCGGGCTCCTTTTGTCCGCCAGCTTGAACCTTGAAGTTGATGTTCTCTCCCACGGTCGTCGTCGCACGATCCGGTCCCGCGCTCTTTCCCTTTTCCGCGCCAAACTTGGACCAGTGCTTCCTCTCGGCCACGGTGTGCGAGACTTCCGACGTCTGCAGTCTACGTCGGACCCGACGCGTCACTTTTACTTTTCGGTCTGACTCGTCCAGTTTCCATTCGACGATGGTGATGATTCCGTCCGGACCGACGGTTTCAGTAGGCTTGGGTAACTCGTCCATGTCATCGATATCGTCAGCCCACGAGCTTGGACTGCAGGAAAGGGGAAGGGTCATCAGCTTGGATCCCTCGATGCGGGACTCGAATTAGAAATCTCAGACTTACTCGGCAGCAGGTGCATTTGAGGCAGACATCTTCTGGAGCGGTTTCGTCTACTGTGTGGTGTCCAACGATGAGGATACGTATATCAAACGGTAAACGACGGCCTTGAAGCACAGACGACACCACCAACATCTTGGTCATCTGTCGATCGTTACGCCTGAGTTCCAAAAAGGAGTACTAAGCGCGACACTGCGCTTCTACCGGATAGTCCTGGCGCGGGGTCACCTTTGCCTCCTTTTTAGCTTGGTACGACTACCTCTGCTCTTTACCTGCCGTGGAAACTCGTATGCGGGAACCGAGATACGGGTCAGTCATTTGGTAAAGCGTCATGGAATGCGATAGAGATTCCGTTATTGGCCACAAGAGACAACCAATCTTTGCGACTCATCGCTTCGGCGCCTTCGAGTTTGACCTCCTTGCCTAGCGTGGCGAGAGGTCAGACCTTAACCGCAGGGACTTTACTCGGTGTTCTCGTCGGTCACGATCAAACAACGCATATATAACGACAAGACAATATATAAGATCCGACCAATCTAAGATTAAACCCGCTGATACATGCACTCTAGCGCCATCAGATTCTTTTTTCGATACCTTTCATGCAACGGCCTACAACTCATCAGGTTCGGGGTATTCCCTAGATGGCAAGGAAGGGATCAGTACATCGTTTAGAGGTCGAGCTGAAAGTGCGCTTACGACATGGTGGTTGAGTAGGCAGACATAGGACCAGTCGCTTCATCTCCCCATTCGCTCGGAGTGCTAAGCGTTTTCGATCAAGGTCAGCATGTCTCGAAACAAAACACGTCGGATCAACTCACTTGATGACTTCGTCAAAGTAGTGTCTCGCCATGGACCTCGGCGTCTTTGGCGTCTTTGGCAACCGACATCTCTCGCCCGACTGACCGATAGACCAGGCGATCAGACCCGTCCAACCGTTCTGGTGGTTGGCACCGAGTCCACGACCGTCGTCACCGTTGAAGAACTCGTGGAAGAACAGGTAGTCCCGGAAGTGAGGGTCCCTGTTCAGCTTGGGATTGCCGCCGTTGCATGCTCGTCGGCCTTCTTCGTCCCGCGCAAAGATGTGAATCAGTCGATGTTGAATCTCTTCTGCGGCACCGGCCAACGAGACGTACTGTAAGGGGAAGTTTAGCTAAGAAGGCACAGCGAGATGGGGGAGAGGACACTCACGTCACCACTGCCCGTAGGGCACTCGACCTGAACTTCTTCACCGTAGTACTGATAGAACCGCTGCAGACTCTCGATAATGAGGAAGTTGACAGCCAACCAGATCGGTCCACGCCAGTTCGAGTTTCCACCAAACATGCCCGACTTGGAGTCTCCCGGCCAGTACTGGACGCCATAGTCTTGTCCGTCGACGTTGATATTGAAAGGATGATCCTTGTGGTAGAGGGACATGGACCGCACACCGTAATCGGACAGGAATTCACTCTCATCCAGCATCTTTTCCAGGATTCGCACCAGCCGCTCCTTAGAACACAAAGCCAGTAGCTTTCGGTCGCCTCGACCGGAGACCTTGATGTTGGCGATGTTTCGCTGCGAGATTTCGGGCCTGTTCTCGATGAACCAGTCCATTCGCTTCTTGAAGCCGGGGAATCGTTTGATGACGTTGGGCTCCAGAGTCAAGGTGGCGTATAGGGGTATGAGACCGACCATGGATCGGACCGGGAGCTGCTGAGAGTGGCCGCTACCCCACGCAATAGCGTCGTAGTAGAATCCATCATCTTCGTTCCAGAGCGACATCTGTTCATCTCCACATCCGCCGCTGGGGAATGTCATGGCGTCGGCGATGAACAAGAAGTGCTCGAAGAACTTGGATGCAATGTCCTCGTATGTCGGGTTGTGCTTGGCCAATTCGAGGGCAATGTTCAACATGTTCAATGCAAAGAAGGCCATCCAGGCCGTACCATCGGCTTGTCGGAGGGTACCTCCGGTAGGGAGGGGTTCTGACCTGTTGAATGGGCCAACGTTGTCCATACCCAAGAAACCACCTTCGAAAACGTTGTTGCCGTCGGCGTCTTTTCGGTTGACCCACCTATCGAAGATGTTTAGTGCGGCACACTCGACCCTCCCAGAAGAGCTACTTACCAGGTAAAGTTGAGTAGCAACTTTTGGAAAACCCGCTCCAAAAAGTTCAAATCCTCTCGTCCAAAGAGCTTTCGCTCGATCTTGAAAACTCGGAAGGTGGACCAGGCGTGCACAGGCGGGTTGACGTCACTGAAGTTCCATTCGTACGCCGGAAGCGCTCCGTCCGGCTTCATGTACCATTCACGGGTCATCAAGTCGAGTTGCTTCTTGGCGAACCCAGGATCAATCATGGCGATCGGAATGCAGTGGAAGGCGGTGTCCCAGCTGAAGAAACTGAAACATCAGCAAGGCACTGAAGCATCACAGGGGAATGACCCACGTTGCGAACCAAGGGTACTCCCACTTGTCCGGCATGGACAGAATATCGTTGATGTACATGTGTTTCCATTCCTAAGGCGAGCCATGATTAGCGACTGGACGGTCGCGTCGAAGCCTTGCACTCACCTTGTTCCTAACCCACTTCCTCTCGGGCGGAGGGGGAGGCTGTCCGTCGTCTCCCTCGATCCACTCCTTTTGGATGAATTGGTAGTACTGCTTGGTCCTGCAGCAGCTCTAGTCAGTAAGGAACTTCGAACAGCGACTTTCTACTCACCACATCATACCTCCGAGAGCTTGCCTGAGCACGTTCCTCATGTCATCGGTCAAAGGTCCCTTGCAGACCCGATGATAGAACTCGTCGGCATCAACTCGTCGGTCCTCTACCGTGTCGTCGAACAGCTCCTCATCTTCGATAGACGGGTCTTGCTCCGCAGTGTTGTGCGTGAGTTTCAATCGCATGACGACACAACCGCCCTTGGCAGGCACCTGGGGGAAGAAGTAGTGTGCGGCGGCCTTGGTACCAGTCTTGTCCGGGTTGACGAATCGGATACCGCCGGTCTCCTCTGTCGGGCGAGGAGGGGGTTCGATGATGTTCTCGGCGTCCTCGGCGGCCTTCTCCGCCGAAGCCTCCTGCGTCTTGGGCGCGGGTCGGTGCTCGGGAATGAGGTAGTCGTGGAACGCATCTTTGACGTAAGGAGTCCTGTTCTTGCCGTTGTAGAGACGTTCAAAGTTGGTCTCGTTTTCGGTAAAGAGCAAATCCGGAGTGACGCTCGGCCCGTCGACCATGACAACGCCGCCCTTGGCAGGGGCAGCCGGCGCGGGACTGGGCGTCGCGTAAAAGTGCATCTTTTCCATCGAAGGGTGGTTGATCTCGACCACACCTTCATTAATTTGTCGCATTTCAGGTCGATCCTTGGGCATCTCCTTTTTCCACGACCAGGTGTTTCGGAAGAAGACTTGCGGCAAGATGTGCAGGTCGGCCGGTTCGGGACCACGGTTGTAGGCCGTGATACGAATTGACATTCCGTCCGAGTCTTGTTCGTCTTTGGCGTACTGGAGAGCCATGTCATTAGAAAGCGCTCAAGCGTAGCTATGGAATGAAGACTCACTTCAACAAAGATATCCCAGTATCGATCCTCGTCGAAGGCCTCAGTATCCATCAACTCGAACTCGGGCACTTCCCGACTTCGTTGTGCGTTCTCCTCGATCAGCTGCTCGTAAGGGTACGCCATCTGGGGGTACTTGTACAAGAACTTCATGTACGAGTGGGTGGGCGTTGAGTCGAGGTAGTAGTAGATTTCCTTGACGTCTTCACCGTGATTGCCTGTAGATGCCTTGATCAGAAACCGTTGGAAGCCAGAAACCATTCACATACCCTGTTGACCAGTAAGACCGAACAACCTCTCTTTCAGGATTTTGTCCTTTCCGTTCCAGAGAGCGAGCGAGAAACAAACTCGCTGATGGTTGTCACTACAAGGCATCTGATCAGATCCGCGCCATTAATGACGTCTGTTCTACTCACGAGATACCACCGATACCGTCTTCACCCCATCGGTACGCTCGGCTCCTCGATTGGTTGAAGTCGAACGAGTTCCACGCATCACCGTTGGCGGAATAATCCTCTCGCACGGTACCCTGCATATAGACGTTAGCTCCGTCTCACTCGTCCGAACATTAACTCCATTACTCACCCACTGTCGTTCCGACAGATACGGCCCCCATCGTCGCCAATGCTTTTCATAATGCTCCGCCTGATCAAGCCTGAACTCCTCGACACTCGTATACCGCGGTCCCATGCTGCGCATCAACTTGTCCCTCAACGTCTCCTCATCCCGGGCAACCCTCGGCGTATCCACCGTGTCGGAAACCGCACCAGCCGTCCGGGGTTCCGCCTCATCTGCGTTCTTGGCGGTGTTGGGGTCCGCAGTGGGCGTACCCGCTTGAGGAGAGGACTTGATCGATTCCGGAGCGGGGAGGTCTGTTGCCGTGGGCAGGGAAGGTCGTTTCGGGAGAGAAGTTTCGGCTTTCGGGGTGTCGGATTGAACGGCGGTGGTGGTGTTGCCGCCGGTAGGGGGGATATTTAGTTTCATCAGGTTGGCGCTGTTCAGTGCAGCTGTGGGTGTCGCCGTTGTCGGGGTCGAGGTACCCTTGGCAGGTGGAAGGGTAAGGTTCATCTTTGTCTGGCTGCCTTCGTCTGCGGAAAGGACGCTACTCAGCCCTAAAGAAAGGAGCAAGTAGGAAACAACGTACCAGGAGATGATTCACCGCTCGCTGGCTGAGAGCCACTGCCAAACAACCGATGCTGGAGTTTCTTTGCGCTGCTCATTGTAGCTTGAGAAGTGCTCTGGAAACCCGCCAGGACGAGACGCAAACCGAAGGAAGGACGCTGGTCAGTTTCGTCTGCACGGACAAAAAGTGGAGTCAACGCACGAGGGGAAGCCACGAACGTAAATGACGACGACGCACGCACTGATCTCAAGCGGGGAGGAAGCGAGGAAAGGAGAGGTGCAATGCAATCACGAACAAAGGCTGAAGGAATGAAAAGACGAGGAATGCTAGCGGGAGGAGATACCAGTGCAGTTGCGTCAAATCACGTGGAACGAAAGGGAGGAATCCAGTACAGCGGCTCTTTTCGGTCCAGTTCACGCCAGATCGCGGCCAGTTTCTCCCACTCCCTTCCCAACGTCAAGCACACTCATACCTCCCGGCTCCCCTGGGCAGCTGTCCACCCTCGACCAGCATCCGCGCGACCACTGCAATCCGCACGTCTTCCGCCCAAAACTGAGTCCTGGGACGCCGATGACGACATGAGCGCTTCGACAAAACCGGATAGTCGCGTTCGGTTAGGCACGGACAGAGAAGCCTCTCAAAAAGACGGGCAAGCGAGAGTTCAAGCGAAGCTGCTTGATTGGTTTCTGGCGAGGGGCAGGTCGAGGAGAGACGGGCCCCGGGGGTCGTGGTGACAACCCGGACTGGAGGTCGTTCGGACCGTGGATACATTGATGGTGAATGAATTTGATTGCATAACTGGTGGATATGGCTAGCTATGGAATGGCAAGTCTAACGGACACGGCGACTAACAAACCCGGCGAGCTCCCTTTCGCATCAGCGCACAGCGGAGCTCGAAGAGAGGCTGATCCCGAGCTGACCGATAGCCAGACGTACTTCTCTTGAGCTGTATCGATCTTAGATGAACCACTGTTGGAAGACGCGCCAAACAAGGCAGCAGCTCAATAGGACCGACGCGCAGATCTGATTTCTAGCGATACCATACGCTTTTACAGACGTAGCTTCGCCTACTCCAGCACCGCAGTCGCTACCATGCCCACCTTTCCATCCTGGACGACCCACAACTTGACCTCGGTACCATCCTCCTCTACCTTGCCCACAACTTCGATCTTCCTGTCCACATACATCGGACTCGTCGCCCGATACTCGAAACTCGTCATCACTTTGCCCCGTCCATCGCTCGATTCCCTCAACCACCTCTCGACGACCTCGATACCAACCAAAGCACTCAACGGTCCATGTACAACCGGCCCACCATACGGCGACGAACCATGTCCCTCGCGATCGCGCGACCAGGCCGCATCGTAGTGGATCCGGTGGGCATTGAACGTCAGTGCCGAGAAACGGAAGAGTAACGGCAGGGTCGGAGTGTACTGGAATGCAATGTCGTATGGTAGTTCTGGCGGTTGAAGGGATTCTATTACCCTCTTATATCAGCGACAGACACCTTGTTCGAGGAATCGGACGTACTGCTTGGCTTTGGCGATACCTCTCCGTCCAACCCAGCATCGAGCGCCGGACGGAACACATGTATTCTTACCTCCTTCGCCAACACTTGTCGGCGCGAGTCGGCCCCCCTGTACTCTTTTGCCTGGTGAACGAACACCATCCCCTTCTTCTCCTCGATCTTGGCAACACTAGTTTCCTCCACCAGACTAGATCCCACGAGAATCCCTTCGGTTTCTGGTATTTCTCCCCGCGGTTTCGGCCAATGGAACGATCCGCCTGCCCACATTCGCCGGGTATATGGGTAGGGCGGGTTGTAATCCTTCGATTCCCTTTCACAGATCAGCTAAACAGTCTCTACCTTCCGCGGGAACTCACAGTCGACGACCCATCTTGTCCCAGTTGCTCATTCTCATTCTTCGGCCAGAAATACACCAACGTATGTCCCTTGCCCAACGGCGTCCCCCACTCCGGTAGAACTTCCCCTCGACCCGTACGTGTTGGTAAGACGCGATACAGCTGTTGCGCGCGCTCGAGGTCGATCAAGTCGATTGACTGTTTGGGACGGGCCGAGGACATTTGGGTGATCCACGTCGATAGCTCGGATGAGGTGGCGAGACTGCGTATGAATCTTTGACGCGGGAGGTATGTGGTGTTGAGGGCGTGGCGGAGGAACATTGTGACGGGTTGGCAATCCTGAAGTTGCCACGTCAAGAGGATACGGGGGACCTGGCATCAGTTGTCGAAGTCGTGAATAGCTTCGTGGCCCGCGTCTGGACACTGGATACTCGGGCTGCATCGCGATCGATCAACGGCGTTCAAGATGTCTCTCAACCCCTACTGTAGTTGGCTGCGTTCGCGTCTCGCTGCGATTCGGGCACATGACCAGTCAGATCCAGAGCTGAAGGCGATGCCAGATGCAATTCGTCAGGCTGAAGAGCGGGAGCGATGAGATGGGATTGTCGGTGAGTTACCAGGCTCGATGCTGCATCAACCGTCGACAATCGTATTACCTGAATCCAAGGATCAAAGGATCAATGACCAAAAGAAAGCGCATCAAGGAAGTATAGGAGACCTTCCCGAGATCCCGAGTCAATCAAAGCGCGCTTGAAGTCCGCTCGTCCCTTGCCTTTTGTCCGGAAGTGCCTCTAATGTCACCCGGACGCGTTTCATAAGCCAAGCCAAGATCATTTACAACAACAAATCCATTATTCCATTATTGTATTGATTCGTTGTCGTTTGCCCACTCCTTCATAATAAAGGTTCGTTGCAGACGATCCTTCTATCGAAGATACTTGACGACATCGACACCGACTTTCATTTCGCTCAAAGGCACTCACGACATTCGTTCCACGCAACCCACGGCTTCGCATCGCGATCCAGCACATTCATTTACCCCACATTCCCTTTAACGCCACCCTTTGAACGATCCCGCCAGTCCCGTTGTTTACCCGTCTATACGAAGAAGATCAAGAGAGGACATCAAGACGCATTCGATTGATATCTGCTTCGCTTGAAGCATCCATCGCATCATCCACCTTCGTTTTCGTCTGGCGCTTCGACATTCCTTCGTATCCGTCAGTCTAACCATTTGGTGCTGGTCATTATAATCGTCGAGTGAGTACCTTCTGCGATCGTTCCATGCTGATCCGCACCGCTAACCATGCTGTCCAGCTAATCATACCACGTAACCACCTACACCGTTACCCTATTTTCAAAATGCGATACACCACTCTCATTTCCACCCTTTTCGCCATCACTGGACTCGTGTCCCCCGCTGCCGCTCAGACAGCACAACAACCAGTCTCGGTCGAATGCGCCGAATCATCAACGTTTGAAGGGTTCCTCAATGCGCTCCTGACGGTCCTGCATTATTCGGGAAACACGGCTTTCGAGGAAGTCGTCGCGGAATGGAGTGAGACTGAAGCCGGTTATGAGGTACTGCAGGGAATGCAGAGCTCTGTGTTGGGCCAGGAGAAGTGGACGATGCTGGTTCCGACTGATTCGGTAAGTCCTTTGACTTGCGATATCTCACCAGGCCGCTGATCGCGTCCACGTATAGGCACTTTCCGCCGCCGGCCTTTCCAATTCGTACACCAACGTCGCAGACCTCTACTCTGTCCTGACATACCACATCCTCCCCGTTTCGGTTCCTTCGTACGACGCCTTTACCTCGTCCCACTACATCGCAGAATCCCTTGCGCCCATCACCTCGTCCTCGGACGTCGGTGTCGATCTCGTTTTGCAAAAGGGCAAGACGTCCCCCCAGATCTCGGTTGTCGCTCTGAATGGAGAATCAACCATCACCAGCGAGATCGCGAAGGGCGACCAGGCGAACGCGCTGGGCGGATTGACGTTGATGAGCGTTGATGCAGTATGTGATTCTCTCGTTTACTTGTTAGAACCTCGCTGATCCCTGCCCGTCAGGTTCTCCCCGCCCCCGCTGCTCTCCCGCAAGTACTCACCACCTTGGCCAAAGCATCGACCGACGCTTCCTCGTCCGGTCTTTCGCTCTATACGACCGCCTTGAACAACACCCAGGCGCTGAATACCTTGGCCGGCTTGAACGTAACCAATGCACGAGGATTGACGATCTTTGCGCCTGTCGACGCCGCTTTCAGCGGGGAACAGGCTAGCACGAATGCTGTTGCGTGGCAGAAGGTTTTGGCGGGTCACGTAAGTGCTTTGATTGTCAATTACCGAGCGCAAGCTGACGGTCGTGGCCTGTAGTACACCTCGTCGCAGACCCTCTACTCGACCGGCTTCGCACCTTCCGCCAAGATCTTCATGTCCTCCGGTAACGCCGTCACCTTTGTCTCCAACTCTTCCGGAACATTCGTGGTATCGACCGATGCATCTCGAAGCAGCGCCAAGATCATTCGATCTGATATCTTGCTTCAAGGTGGTGGTGTTCTTCACGTAAGTCCTGAACGGGGTGGGGCCACCTAAGAGACAGACGAGCTGACTGTTCTCCGCTGCCAGGTTGTTGACCGTTTGTTGGCGAGTACCACACTCGAGAAGGCAAACACTACCTCCGCGGGGACTGCCAACGGTGGCACCCTCGCATCCGGAGCCCTCCCTTCGCTCCAATTCGGCTCGACTTACGCCGTCGGCGCTCTGCTGTCGCTTGCCACGCTTGCCGTCACAATCGGCTTCTAGGCGCGTTCATTCGGTACTACGATGAGCATAACACTCTCGTATCTCCTTCAGGGACATGTGTGGTTCGAATACCCTCCTGTCGCTCTGTAGGCTGCAACTGTGTTGCGGTCGCTAGTTACGTCGATACGTTTTTTCTAGTTCTGTCTGCATAGTTGTTGTTTTCCATAGCGAGCTTGATGCTTGAACATTCTTCATCATACATTGTCACGAAATACCGGGACTGCACGGCTGGCCGTGCAGTCAGACCTCAGAAGTTCAGTGTAGACCTTAGCCTTTTATCGCAGGCCGCAGAGCCCATAGAAAGGCCAGGATTGACAATGATCGCGATTGCGTCACGCCAACTGACCAAGTGCGAAGGCTTCGCAGATTCGCCAAGTTGCGGCAACAGTCGGGGTTGACCATGTCATAGGGGTATTACATTTCAACAGGCAAGCGCAACGAAGCTGCATATGTGTCCACTTGCTGTCAAAAACGACAGAGCAGCCCGCAACTCTGCAATGAGCCGATCCTAGCTGTGCAGGTAGCCCTCCACTCCGGGTCGACGGTACCATTGAAGAAGATGCGGCGTTGATCGATGGCGACAGTTACCTATACTCTCTATAGTGGCACATCTTTCGGAACATTGCAACGGATAGCGTTGAATGCGGACGGAACTGTATGGGTCGACTGTTGTCAATATCGCAGTGCCATGATTCCGGTACTGTGAAACTGACCGGCTGATGCCGCACTGGCACAAGTGCGACGGAGAAGTCCCGCTATTGTTCCCGTTGTCTTGACGAAAGACGCCAGAGTCCAACTTGTCTGTGGGGGCAATAGACGATAGTCAGGTACCGTAGTCATGAATTTCGTTTATAAGGGAAAGAAGAACTGGTTCACCTTCAATCGGCATGTTTTGGACGTCGAAACATACACGTAGCCTGCACTCATTGATGAGGCCGAGCAGGATCGAGCGCAAGCAGCTTCTGTTCCGCCGGTCAGAGTTGAGCTAGCCTAGATGGAGGGATGGAAAACGAAGCGGCAGTACGTCTAGAGCTACGTTCAAGAGAGTGCACTCACTGTTCCCGTGATATCCGTGTCACATACCGTGCTACATCGATGCTTGAGATTCTGTAGACCGGGCAATTTTGGTAGTTGATTACTGAACCGCTGGCCTGTTGTCTCTTGTAAAGCGGGTTCTTGCGCATCTCTTGACGTGCTTTGATCTCTTGCCATGTAGTCTGGGATGGTCTGAGTGATGGGTCGGCACCTTGCTCTCGTTTAGCTTTGGCGTCTTCTGGCGATAGCCTGACTCTCGTAGGTTTGGCGGTAGCGAACGGAAGGATGCAGAAAGTGGCGAAGATGCAAAGGAGCAGAGTGAAGCGCATGTTGAGGTTGCCGCTGGCGGGCTCGAAGACCGGAGTTGAGGGAGAAGAGGCATTTGGACGTGAGCTCGGAGCAGAAGCCTGTCCAGCGACCGAGGGGCTATGGGGACGCGAGGCTCTTTATATAGGACTTGCGCTCGTGCCCATCTTTTGCATAATAAAAAAATCAAGGCTGAAGATCTACAGGCGCGTGAGATGGGAGAATCGTCTTCCAAGACCTATAACCGGAGTTTTGGAGTGTCAAGCGACATGTACCCGGACGTGGGATCTGCCTTGGTGTCGCCGTCATTGATGGCCCATGTTGCATCTGATTCCCGAATGAAAGGCAGAACAGCTGGGAGAACCCAGATTCCCAGAAGGAGATCCGCAGGAACGACTCTAGAGTTGCATCAATTGATGGAAGATTGATGTTTGGGATCTATGGCCCAAGAACCATGAGGAACTGCTATGAAGAGGCATTTGATGCGTTGACGAAGTGATGGCATCATGGCTCCATCAAACTGAAACGCGGTCAGAACTCATCACATCGGTCGCAACCTGAAACCTGGTTTGAATCCGCATCCCTGAGGCTTCGGGGATGTCCGGGATTGCGATTGCGTTTCGCAATCTCGCCTGTCCCCAATAACTATCTGCCTCGTGTCAAGGACAGGAAGACCAACCTCGTCTAGCGAATCGATTGCCTCCTGAGACCCTGCGATACTACAGCGCCATGGCCGACATGATCACCCATAGCGAGAAACCCTTGAACGCCGAACCCAAGCCGCAAGAACTGGTCAAGAATGACGTCACGCCTATCGACCTGTTTTACCATCGGAACCATGGACCGGTGCCGCGAGATGCAGAAGCAGCTGTTCAAGGAGGAACGCAAGATATCGATTCCTGGGAAGTCTCGTTCGAAGCGGAAGCTGGAGTGCTGGAGGCTGGCGCGAGTCAGAAACGGCAGAGTCTGGCGGAACTGAAGGACAAGTATGACTCGATCGAGGAAGATATCGCTCTTCAGGTGAGTCCTCCACTATTCCCTTCGTTAGCCATCCTATGCCTATCTTCTGTACTGCATAGTGCGCAGGGAACAGACGCGATCTCTTCTCCCACACGGAACCCGCAACGGAAGGTATTCCTTGGCAAGAATCCACCATCGCCAACATTGTCTGGAAAGGCTGCCTCCTTCGCTCCGTCCTGGTGGACCTCTTCCCTTGCATCAGAGAAAAGAAAAGTCAGGATGATTGGCACGTGGTATTCGAGAGTAGCCAGGATTGTGGCGAGGAAGAAGGCGGGATCTTTGGAGGAAGCATCCCGGGAAGAATTGCGCTGTAAGACTTCACGCCTATGAACGATAGAACTCTGCTGATGGATGATACATTGGCCTCAACAGAGATCCCTCGGTGCCCGTCATTCTCGCCTGGAAACAAAATGGAGAAGATCTCACGCTGCAACACGGAGCACCCTTACGAGTGGTGGTTCCCGGAATGTACGTATGGCTGGCAGGTCGCCTTCTTTACCTTCGGAAGATGCTGATATGTCTCTGGAAAAAGTATCGGCGCACGCTCTATCAAGTGGTTACGCAAAATCACCATCTCGAGCAAGCCTGTAAGTCCTCTCGAATGTTGCAGCCATTGCCCCTGTTGAGCGTTGCCCTACATCATATTACGATAGTCGCAACATCATGCTCAACAGCAGGACTACAAGTCCATTCCTTATCCGCCAACGGAGGACTTGCCATCGGCAGAGGAAAAATCCAAACTCATGGCAGAGGCTAAACCGATGAACTGGAGTCCGCTGCAGTGCGTTATTACGGATGTCAATCTGAAAATTCAGGACGTCGGTGAGGGCGGGAGTGAAGGGAACGAAGGCGGCAAAGCAAAGGTCGCGTTGAAGGGGTACGGTCTGGGGGAGAAAGGTGAGCAACCGCTTGACCACGGTATCTGGGCAGCCGACCGCTGATGTCATGTCCCAGGCGTTCCCCTGCGTGAGATCGATATCACTTTCCTCGCTCTCCCATCCGATCAACCTTACGACGCGGCCATGGACGAAAAGCTGACCCAAGAAGCAGCGGCAAAGCAAGAACGAGCGAAAAGAGTACAGTTGTCATTCACGGGCGGCCACAAGAACTGGGGATGGAGTCGGTGGGAAGCTCAAGTCGATCTAGACGAGTTGCACCAGATGACGGGGGGAGAGACGAAGGGGCAATTGGTAGCAGTCGCAAAAGCCAGTACGTGAGCGTTTGCCAGCCTTTTTGATTGTATGCTTACCAGAGTTGATTACCAGTCGACGCAAATGGGCATGAGCAAACAAGGTGGCCTGAGTGGAACTTGCGGGGAGTCGGATTCGATGGGTGGAGTGTCAAGCTCGTGGGTATCTGATTAGGTATGTTCGCGTGCAGATCCCTCAGGACTGGAGGCCAAGACCGATGTCTGCTGGTCTTGTCGTGCACAGGCCTTCTCTCCGGGCCAAATCACCTTGTAAATCAAACATCCGGGATTATCGTTGTACATGAAAGTCAGAAATACATATCTATCACGATTCCTGCGCATACACTATTCTCCAGTCCAACAAATTATTTACAACTAGTAGGCCATTTCCAAGACAAACTGACAGTTTAGCCGAGGACCTTTGGCCGCGAAGGGGTCGAAGCGGGCGTCGTGCTGGTCCGCTGAACGCCCGGTACGACCCGTGTCGGAACCTCAGGCGAGGGTGACGGAGAAAAGGCTTTCTTCTCGAAAAAGTCTTGCAGCTGCCTGACCTTGGGCGAAGTTTTCTTTGGCGTGGCGACTTTACCAAACGAAAGGCGATTAGGCGATGCCACTCCGAGTGGCGTACGCTTGGCGGGCGACTGCACATTGACATGTTCCGCAACATTGGATTCGGGGCCGTCGAGATCGATCAGGTTGACTTCCAACACAGCAGGAGGGATGTTCTGTTCGTTAGCCGAGTCCCGAGAGGTTGCAGTACTCGACGCCTGGGATAGAGGCTGGTCGTCCGTCTTCTGAGGAAGCCCTGTGACTTGCGGAACGTCCCCCTGGGATACACCGCGGGTTTCGACTGTCGGTCCGTGCGAGGCACCGGTTTCCACGTGCGCCTTGGGCGATTCTGGGGCAACATCTTTTGCGGGCTCGAAGCTCGTGGCTGACTCTAGGGCGTGCGCGTTGCCCTGATTGTTACTTGCCTCTGACTGTTTAGCAGGTTGAGCAATCGTTTCTCTGGACAGTATTTCCGCCTGCACGTCGATAACCTCTGTAGGCGAAGATGGCAGAGGAATGGACGCCGCGATCGCTGTGCTTTCCTCGAGCGCCGCTGCTTCGACAAACTCCGGAGCAGGTGCAGAAAAGTAGTCCATCGCCGACTCTTCATTCTTGTTTGATGCAACATTCTTGGGAGCAGGGCTTGCTGGCAGCGGGATGTTGGCGGGTTCCAAGACTTGCATCGACGCGCTTGACTTGACCCTCGGCCGCGCTCCAATGGCCGTAGACGCGACGGTTTTGCTGTCCTTTACGACTCGATTCCTGCTTGTTGGCATGAATGCCGGAATGGGCGGCTTCAGTTTTTGCCTCGGTTTGCGCGGCGAGACGACGAGTTTGGCAAGAGGTTGTTGCGAGGTGGCTTCCCTAGGCGCCCCGGACGAGCTGCTGCCGGTCGGCTGCGGATGTAGTGGATCGACCGCGACCCTATGCACGACTTTGGCTCCGGAGCTTGCCGTCGGCGCCGTTAGACCACCGCTACGTCCAGTCCCGCTCACTGTCCTGCTCGCGACACGTCCGGCCTCAGTCGGTCTTCCTTCGCCCGCGCTCGCATTCGAGTTGGTCGATGCTTGCAACGACGATGTCGAAGTCGGTCGGAAGAACTGGCGGGTCTTGGTTACTCCCGCAGGGTTCGTCGTGATCGTCCTGGTTCCGGGCGCTCGCTTCTTTACCTCGTCTGCAGCTGATTTGGCATCTCCGGTAGCGGCTCCTAGAGCTTTTTGCGCACCGCCGGACGCACTCGAAGACGCCACGGCGTTCCTGGGCACATCCCGCTGCTCTGTCCCGCCCGTCGTCATCGTCCTCGGTTTCACTGCCGCCGTCTTACTCGCCGTGCTCACAGGCCTCGACCCGACGCCAATTGTCGCCGAATTCGAAAGCACCCTTCCCGCCGCCGGCCTGACTGCACCCTGCGGTCTCCCCAAGCCCAATCCCGTCGACGTCGATCCCGGTCGTCCTTCTGCGACCTGCGTCAACCCCGAAACGATTCTCGCCCTTCGTGCCGGTCCCGCAGCGGTGGTGAGTCCTGCCGGGATACCGCGTTGCGCCTGCGACCGAAGAGCCGCTCCATCCGGCGTCGAAGCTTGCGTGATCACCCTCGGCCGAGTGGCAGAAGTCGTCGAGGCCGCATCCTCGGACCCTTCCTCGTCTTCTTCTTCCGCGACATGCCCAGGCTCGCCAAAGACGTTGACGGCGGATGCGGAACGGAGCATACCTGTACGGGCGCCGGATGAGGACGGGGTCACCGCCGATGCGGAGCGCAGCAGGAACGGCCGAATTCCATTCCCGGACGGGGCGGTTTTACCAGACGCGTTGTCGGACGAAGCCGTCCTGCCGAGTCCTCGCATCGCCTGAAGCTGTCGATCTTTAGATGCAGCGGTCGTTGTCTGACGCGACGCCATTGGAGGACGAGCGGTAGGTTCCGAAGCGGTCGTTGTTTGCGAAAGCGGATGTCTTGTGCGCGCAGCCGGTGCGGCGAATAGCGTTCTCGAGGTCGACGATTTGGTTTGCGAGATGTCGAGGTATTTCTTGATCGTCGGCGTCAGAGGAGCGGTAAATCTGTGACGTGTCAGCGTGCACCAATCTGCAGTCGGAAGCAACTCACTGCTCAATCCTCTCTGGCCACCTCTCCGTATAAGCCTCCCACATCCTCTTCCCAATCTTGCGTACCTCTGCATCCTTCTCCGTCGCCATCCTCCTCATCGCGACCTCCAACTCGACGACTCCCTTGACCCCGACCAGATCCTTATCCCACTCCTTGACAATCTTCTCCAACGCGCCTCCGCAACTCCGTCGACACGCTTCATTCTTATCCTCAATCCCGGGCTTAATGAGCGTGATCAAGCTCGGCACGGGACAATGCGTCACGATAGTGAGGAGACACTTTTCGGCGCGACGGAGGTAGACTTTATTTGGGCGTGCGAGGAGCCGGATCGTTGGCGGGATGTAGAGCGGGATCAGGGGCGCGAATTGTGGCCCGAGGCGCGGGGCCATGCTGGTGAGGAAGTCGGTGGCGACGCCCGATAGGCGGCCGCGGTCGGAGAGCATCTAGGCAGGAGGGAGGATGAGCATCTCCAAACGAGGTTATTGACGTGATTCCGAGCCATTCATCGCGATTCAACCGCTTCGCACAGGCCGTTCCGGAGAGCTGTACCATCGCGTTATGAAAGTGAGGCCTTGTCCGTCGCTCTTCTCGACTTGTATTGTTCGAGAGCCCTCGCTTACCAGCCGCCAAACTCACAACCTCCTGACATCGAAGATCGTCTCCTTGCTTCGTTTGGGCTCCTCACACCCGTTCCTGTCGTCACTCTTCGTCTCGCAAATAACGACTCACACATTCAACCACCCTCGCTCCGCACCCCTTCACGCCGACTCCCTCGACATACACTCCACCAAACCTATATCCTCCTCCCCTCGTAACCGCGGCGAACCTCAACAAGCCGCGCTCAAACCGCTCCCACGTATCTTCCCTTTCTTCACCCTCGAGCGCGTCTTGCAACTTATCCAGCTCGAATTGAAGGGTTTCCACTGTCGTGCACTGCGGGCGGTCAGTGAGGTTCTCGGTTGTGCTGAACGAACTCACTGGAATCTTGTCGTCTGGTCCTACGGCCTTCATCTTGGTTGGTCGCTCTAGAAATTCAGATAAGAATGGGAAGAGCGTGTTGTTGATGTTGATGTTGATTCTATCGGCGACCCCTTTGAATTCGGGCGCACCCGCTTACTAACGGCAGTAGGCTGTCACCTTGTTCGGGTCCATCGACGTCTTCATCTTGGTCTTATCGTCTTATCCGACGCAACTTATTCAGCCACGAGCGCAAGCTATGCACCTCACACGTCTCCTTCCCCGTCTCCCACGCGCGGTAGCCGGTCCCGCCGCCCGACGCGCGACAACCCTCTCCACCGCCATCCCCCGCGCGAGCGCATCGCAGACACCGTCCTCGCTCTCCCCAACACCGGCACAACAACCGGCACCGACGAGCGTCAAGGAGCAGCTCAAGCAGTCGCTGCAGAGACCGGTTCAACATGGAACGACGGAGGATGGTCTCCGTATCTTGATCTTCGGGAAACCCGTACGTCCCCCTTTGATCCCTTTCTTCTATCCGCTAATCCCTCGTGTAGGGCTCGGGCAAGGGAACTCTCTCGGCGCGTCTCGTGCAGAAATACGACTTGCATTTCGTGTCGACGGGGGACGTGTTGAGGAGGGAGATTATGAACGGTACCAAAGTGGGCAAGGAGGCAGAGGCGATCGTCGCGTCTGGTGGTGAGTCGCGCTCTCGCGGGAAGCTCGCCGTCTCAAAGCAAACCATGCACTCATGGTCGTCCGACAGGTCTCGTATCGGATGAATTGATGCTCGAGATCATCCAAACGGAGTTGGACAAACTCCACGGAAAAGTACGCCCTCCCTTCCGCCCTCTGTCATTCCGACTAACCCCTCATCCACAGAGCTGGATCCTTGACGGCTTCCCCCGCACCCTTCGCCAAGCGGGTCTCCTCGACTCGGCATTGAATGAAGAAGGTCGTCCACTGAACATGATCATTCACCTCGCGGTGCCCGATGCGGTGATTATGAAACGGATATCAGGCGAGCATCTTCTCCCCTCTCCCATTTCCGCAGAGTCTGTAAGTCGAAAGGGGGGAATGAAAGCTAATGGTTTTCGTGTGGTGTAGCGCGTTGGGTGCATCTACCGTCTGGAAGGGTGTATAATACCCAGTTCAAGAGCTCGGCGCCAAAGGTCCCGGGGTTGGACGATGAGACTGGGGAACCACTCACCCGTCGGCCGGACGATCGACCGGTACGCGCTCCTCCCCCCTTCTTCACTCCACCAACTGACACCCAACGCTCTCGCCTCCACAGGAAACATTCCAGCGCCGCCTCGAGGCATTCTACGAATCCACTTCCCCACTTTTGGACTACTTTGCCGATAAACACCCGGAGAGCCTGCACGAGCTCGCGGGCGCCACATCAGACGAGGTCCGCCGCGCTTCCCTATTCCCCTCCCCATCCGAACTCGGGGGGAGCGCCAACGAGATTGAAATCGTCGATGGTTCCCATCGGCTCGCTCCCTCCGGGTTCTCGTACCACTCTACTCCGCAAGGCCAGGACCTGACTTTAACCCTTGCCGCTGCCCCTTCCGACAATATTGCCGGCGTCGAAAAGATTTGGCCGCAGCTCGAGGCGTTGATCGATCCGTATGGAATACAGAGGGAGCGTTTGAAGCCCGTGGATGAGGAGGAGGTCAAGCATACGAGGGAGGTTGCGGACGACTTGAGGGACAAGTAGGGGTTTGGAGTGGTTGTATAGCGATTGTATACGGATGTTGTACGCAGCACGTCGCTCGTGAATTGTTTGCTTTGGTGCGGTACAGCCTGCGCTCGGGCCCAGCCTGAACGCGGAGTGCGAAAGAATGAAAGGTAGGACAACATGCGTCATACAAGAAAGGCAGAGACGGGGCCTAAATCCGACTCTAGCTTTACATGATGTTGGCGCCCACGACCGCGGCAACGGTCAAAGCGATCACCACAGCCACCGAGGCACCGCCAACACGCACGGCGCCACTGATATAGTTATCCCCCGGACCTTGATCTGCGCGAAGCAAGAAAGTCAATCAGCCTCCTTGCTCAACCCATGCTCCCTCGATCTTGCCAAGAGACGAAACGTGTACGAGACTTACTCTTCGCACCGGTGCTTCCTGGATCAGGAGCAGTCACTGTCCCGTCGGAACCTGCGTTGCCTCCATTCAGCGTCGTTGAGAGGGTCTTCAAGGGTGTCTGTGATGTTGATGTTTTTGATGATGTGGGAGCAGCAGTTATCTGCAAACAAGGTCAGTAGGAGCTTGGTGCGAACAAGGAAGGACACAAACATTCATAACGGTCGTGTAAGAGATTGTAGCATTCTGCGTTCCAGACAGCTAAAGACTCATTGAATCAGACACGATCAAGCAAAGGACTTTGATTGCACTCACTGAATAAGTCACCACTGTCGTTCTGCTCGGCGCCACTGTCGTCCCATTTCCCGTAGCGCTCCCCGAGGTTGAAGCGGTCGCAGGCGCAGAACCAGATGACTGTGCTTGCGATTCTGATTGACTAGAGGACGGTGCTTGACTCGAGGACTGTGCTTGACTTGACGACTGGGCCGACGAGTCTTGTGCGCGGGCTATGCTCGCGGCGAGGATGGCGAGCAGGGCGAAGAGGAGTATTCGAAGGGAGAAGGAGCGCATGACAGAGAGCCTGAATGTGGTGGGGAGACAATGGTGGCAAAGGACGGGGTGTTGGTTCATGAATCTACGCAGTCAGCTCAGTCATGCAACGCGTTCCATCGAGTTTCACAGCCCGGTTCTTAGCGCGAAGCGTTAGATCCACCTCGGATCGTGACCTGACTATCAAGATTGCCCATATGCGATGAACGTTCAGAGACAACCTGGTAGCTCGATAGACGCTCGTGCGGAAATCAAACGAGATAGAAGGAAGCGATGTCATCCCCGTTGATATATACAGTACAAACACACAATCCCAGCCCCAACAAGAACAACAAGGACGGAACAACGCTACATTCATCGGCACACGATTACATTCCGAGAGCTCCATCATCTCGCCAGATTACTCTATCACCCTATTCGCCATTCGACATGCATCTCCCTCTTCTTCTTTCGTTGCTCATTGGCGCGCAGCGTCAATCGGCAGTGAGGTGTTCCTGATCGACACAGTCGGATCAAGGCGAGGATTCACTTGGCTGATCCTTGCAGTCTACCAGAGATGCAGGTTGTCGGTCCAAGGCAATTTATCGTATTAAGGAGTTGTTGTAATAGAGTGCCGGCAAGAAAGATTCGGATATGATACAGCGAGTTTTGGTGTCGAGGGCAATCGGAGAGCGTCGGGTCCACGAAAAGGCGAAGCGCCTTACAGAGCGGTCGTCGAGTTGAAGTACTTGACGTACGCAACCTCCCAGTAGGCATCGGTGAATGCGCTACCCTTGTTGAGCACGTAGTCGGAACATGTGGCGTAACCAGTCATGGCGGCACACGACTGGTCCTGACCGGCGTAACCGGCATAGTTCCACACATTGTCGGCTCCGGCCCAGTCACCACAGAAGGTGGTGTCAAAGATGTTGAAGTGGTCGTAGAAGTACTTGTACGGGTCGCACGCGGTCGACGGGAAATCAGCGACGGGCGTGCCCCAGGTCGAGGGCATGGGCTGTTCGGCAGTGATATCGGCTGGGATATTGTTTCGGTTGAACCACCAGATCTTGATACCTTCGGCGTCCCACTTCATGGCGACGACACCGCCACCGACGGCGTTGTAGCCTTCACCGTAGCCGTCAGTGTGGTACGTATCACGCACACCACAGCCCTGGTTTGAAGTTTCGTACGAGGCGCAGTTGAACTGGTCAAAGTTTCCGGTCGTCAATTTGCCTTGCTGTTCCATTTCGCTTTCGACCATGTGGCATCCCGAACCGGTGTGAAGCGAGATTTGGTTCTGGCTGAAGGCATTGACACCCTCGAGGATGTCAATCTCTCCTCCGTACGGCCAGTTGGGACCGTTGGACCACCAGGCGGGCCAGGTACCGCATCCGTGGGGCATATGCAGGGCGTCCATCAAGACGAGACCGCCGGTATAGACCAGGTTGCCGTGAATTCTCACCGACTTTCGACCGCCGGAAACGTGTTCGGTCGTGTCGACCTTCATGATGGCGTTACCCTTGTCGTTGATGGAGATCAAACCCTCGTTCCAAGCCGTACCGGCGTCAACGTAGTGGACGGTACCGTGAGTCGGGTCATCCCATGACCAGAAGGACCAGTGGTCAAAGAATGAGTTGCCCGACCAGTTTTCCGTGAGCGTCCACTCCGAGTTGAAACTTGATGATGCGGTCGTGGTTGCGGCCGGTGCAGAGGAAGACGTCGAGGAAGCCTGCCATGTCGAGGAGGCATCCGTGCTGACTCCCCATTGGTTTCCCGGGGCGGTCGCGGAAGCCGACGACGACTGCGTGAGCGAGGCCGTCGCGTTATTCGGTCGAGCGACACACGAGTTCTTCCTCTTCTTGACCTTTCGTTTCGTCTTGTCGGATCCCGAACGCTTGACGGGTTCCATCACGGGAAGGTGTGCCTTTTTACCGCTGCGGAGGCCGTGCTGGAGAGCACCGCCGCCGATTCGGGCAGAGGCGGGTTGCGCCGAGAGGGCCGAGAGGGCGAGGGCTGCCAGGGGCAAGAGGGCGAAGGTGTTTGTGTGGATCATCTTGGAAATCGATAGAGATGGATGATGGCTGATAGAGTATCACGTCAAGTGATGAGATGACTAGGAGCGTCGAGAAATCAAGAGAGAAGGGAACATGGTCAGCTCAAGTTCATAAAGGTTAATGAAAACAGCCATTCAAACGGGTCCGCATACGTGTCCGTGAACTCGCCTCGGCGGGACATCCCTCTTCGAAGTCCACGGTACTCGGTCGTCCTTTCGAAGACCGTTCATGCCGAAAAGGACTCCGCAGATCGATGGAACGGAATAGGAAAGGATACTTACAGCAAGGATTGAGAGCGGTGATATGCTCTTGTGATTCTGCTTGGCGGATAGCTGTCCGTCCTTTGGGTACTGATAATCTGTTCACAGAACCCGAGCTGTGGTAACGGTATAGCAAGGATGCGCTGAGTGATTGATGTCGTTTCTGTGAGGAGCTCGATCAACGAGTACCTGCCGTTATACGAAGGGCGAGAGGTGATAGGCTAGATCGATCTGACCGTTGCTTTGGGGAGAACCGACGAAGCGTTGATATATCACGTCGAAACGATGTGTGACGAGAGCGATAGGGTTGAGAGAATCACGCAAGCAGACGAATGGGTGATGTTGTTTGAGCGATTGTGTCACGTCAAGTGAACGTTGATTGTGATGAAGTTTGGGGGATTGAAGAGTGGGTAGACCAGGTATTCCTCGATGACAGGAGAAGATACTGGGATCTGGTGCAGAGGGATATCGCACAAGAGGTGATCTCTTTATCCGATGATGAGCAGGAAAGTGGAATGGACGAAGGAGAGAAGGAATGACGGCGACAACCCCAGCTGGCTGAGCGCTATTGTTCAACCTGAGATGGCTTGATCGCGCGCGCGACCAGCCATCTTTCTCAAACGCAAACGCGTCCACAACGTGTTGTCACGCGGCTGAGCGTGTTTTTCGCTCTGCTTTTTCTGGTATCAAGCGGCCCCGATAGTTGCTGCCTGCCTGCCTGCGCAATCGCCATCGGAAAAACGTCTGGTACAAGCGCAGTCACAAACCACTCGGAGGGAAATGACCAGAAGGAGATAAAAGACGGAAAAGCTGGGCAAGAAACACGTCCGACGCGAGGTTGTTAGCCATTCCGCAAGCTTTGGCTTGCTGGGCTCGGATGCTGCGCGGTGAACGACGCGTCTGAGACAGATGCTTTTTTGCGGTTCTCTCACATGCCTCGGCGGCTCGGCATGAGAAGGGGACTGCGACCGACTGCGTGCGTGTTTGAGGTTTGGTTAGTAGCTGGCGCAAGTCAGCTAGAGTTCTGCAGCTCGTTCTGCCGAAGATGGGAGATCGTCGAGTGAAGGAATCGTCGAGGGAGTGCGGGCGAAAGAAGAGGGTGGACAGCTGGATGAACTCGGAGAAGCTGGAACGTGCTTCGCTTTGCACGACAGGCCAGGCAGCTTGCCAGGCGCATGGATCAAGCATCGCGATGGATGCAGAGTGCAACATTTCTTCCAGCTTCACCCTGAATTGAAGGTGGGCAAACAATCTCAAACTGCGAGAGTTGATAGGGAACGCTACGCTCCAAACGCGATGGAGATCAAGTTACAGACGGGACTTTACGCAAAGCTATATTCAGACATCTCCCTGCGTCGCCACATCGAAGGCATGAGCTGCGGCGCAGCAACCCACCGGGCGACCTGGTTGCGTTTACCTCGGTGACTTGTGAAGATGGTCTGCCGCGCGCAGAGAGGCGGCTGATCACTGGTGGGGACAGCTATGCTCGAGGTCTTGGAAAGTCTCTGTCAACAGGATCTTGCGAATGGCAGAGATCATCCTGATCTCCTCTGTGTCGCCGTAAAGCTTTGACCAAGCGCCAGGCGACCACCTTCCGGGTGAACCGTCTCAAGGGACCCGGCGCTAGAGAACATGCGTCAGTCGCGGTGGGGCGCGGACAACGACATTGGAAAGCAGTCATAATACAGCTCCTCTCCTTTTGACCTCGCTGATTGAAGACGCCGCCGAGCTGGCGGACGCATATGTACTCTCGCGACGGAGGACTTGCCTAATCAAGCTCGGGCTACATGCAGGTGCCGCACAAATCTAACTGGAGTCCGAGCGTACAGAAGCGGATCGTGGGGAAGCGTACATGAGCGACCTTTCCATTATGCGTCGTGACAATGGGCGCTCAGACTTCAGGTTGGCGTTGCCGTCATTGGGCCGGGAACGACAGCAGAATGCGAGACTTCTCTGAAATGGAAATGCTTCTATGAAGCAGTACACGCTCCCCGAGCAAGATTTGGTCACCTTATAACGAAATCGCAAATGCCTCGCCATTGAACAGCTCTAGGGCTCGTTGTACCCCAGAGAAGCAACGAAAGACTACAGCGAAAGCAAGGACCCAGGTCCATATTCCTGGGATACTGTTGGCAGCATCATTTCGACGATCCGGACGTCAGCTCCCCCTTCTTGAAGCCCGCGTTTGGTCCCTTGAAATGCGATTGATAGCGCATGCTTCCTTGCAGAACACTAGTACTCGCGCCTGATATCACTCAAAGAGATCGCGAAAATCAGCTAAGGACGAAGCTGCCCGAGTCGGAGTCGCATTCAGATAGGGGCGGTTTGCATCTTCAAAGCGCTAGCTTGCGGATGTCAACGGTCGGTGGGTTAGGTGTATTTCCATGCATAGCAACGTCAACGGCGATCCGTTCTTCCTCTGGTGGATGAGCGCCGCGCCTTTGGAGGTTGCGAATAAACTATACGGTCTTGTTCGCGTCAGCTTTCGATCATTCCCTGGTCGTCGAAAGGATGGGAGGACACAGTATGGACAATACCCGAGTCGAAAGCGGGCCGCCTGAACCCCCGTCCAGATGTCGGGATGGCCATCTCCGGCGGTACGGCAATAGGCAAGCATAGACGGTTTGAGTATCGTGAAGTAGTTGCGCAGACCAATCATTAGACTGCGGGCGACATTCACGGATAATAGCATACACCGGAAGTCTTGTCTACCCTCTACGCTTGCTAAACAGCGCTAGCTGTCTTGTGACTTCAAGGAAAGAGGTCGAAGACGTCCTTCCCATGAGGGAGGCGAGGCATCTCCTGCCTTTTGCCACCATCGCGCCATCAGATTCGACAGTGTGAAGTTGTGGAATGGCACGATCCAAGCGAGTCCAAGTACACATCGTGCCGACAGACAAATGTCGCTCGACTCCGCTCCCGACTTACTGCATAGGATCCGCCGGCCATGAGATCGGCAGGGGATTCACATCGCGCACGAATCTCAGACTGGGTTGTTTGGATCTGCCAGTAGATGAAGGACGTCAGCAGAGTCGATTTCATGCCGTTGCGCACTGGCTGATGCGAGACTGAACTGACGAGCCTCTAATCGGATCGCCTTCGAGTTCATCTCTGCTTTCGTGGCCCGAAGACGTTTCGTGAGAGTTGAAGCCCGACTATCTTGAACATACGGCATGCCTTCTTCGTCCACTTGGTCTGACCGCATTGGATGCGATCTCCCTTCGACGCCATTCACGCCTCGATAGCCACACAGCCTCAGAGGATTCGACACAACTCACATTTATAACCTGCCCATCTTTGCCCAGCATCTTGCCTAGCCAATGATCCTCCATTGGGCTAATTCTCACCGCTGTCCTTCCATTCCATGATACAGTATTCGGCGTTGCCAGGGTCTTGGAAATACTTCACGATAGCGTTTCTCGTCATCCCGTATCCAGACATCCCGCGAGACTGATCGAATTGGGGCGATATGAAGATCTTCAGTTTGCCAAACATGTCGCAAACGTCCACAAATACAGCCCTGCCGCTGAGTAGGGGTGAGCCCCTGTTGGGTGGTCTATGAACGAAAGCGATGACATACTCATACAGGGATCAGGAGGAGATCGCGTGCAATCGGTGCTGAGTCAGCTCTCGTATCATGTCGATGTCGAGCTTGAAGCAGAGTTCATCATCCTCTCGTGTCTTGCGCGCTCTCTCTCTCTCTCTTCACCCCATACCTGATCACTTGGGACAACAACAGAGTACAGCTCCAGCATGGTTTGCAAGAAGTGTGAAAAGGTACGCCTTTCTCGCGACTATTCCCCTCCTGTCCGCTAAACCAATCCTCCTGACCAGAAAATCACCAAACTCGCCACAACAGATCCCTTCAAGGCCTCGTCTTCCAAGACACGGACAATCGGCGAGAACAAGCTTCTGTCATCGAAGAAGGCTGCAAGATCATCGCCGTATGCAAAAGCGACGAAATGTTTGGATTGTCCGGCGACGGTGCAGCAGACGGGGGGGACCAGGTGTCACAAGTGCGCGTATAAGAAAGGTGAGTAGGTCGACGTGATTGACGAGCTACGTTGGCGCGGCACGGTAGGGGGCTTGCCGGGAGGTTCCGGCTGTGATGGATCAGCGGTGAAGAGGCCAAGGCATCCCGGGCTTTCAGTGACGGAGCTGGCTTGACCCCGACACGTTCAATGCCGCTTGGATCCGCTTGCCGTTGTGGCATGGACAGTCTTCCGAGCCAGAGTGATCCATTCGCACTCAAGGTACATGTGCTGATGTGTTTGTCCTTCTAGGTCTCTGCGCCATGTGCGGCACCATGATCCTCGACACCTCAAGTAAGCATTAACTTACGCACTCGCAGGATAGAGCTGTACTTACATTTTGGGGGTACGCAGGATACAAGCAGTCTGTGGCATGATGCAGCGCTCCATCACCTCACTCTATGCCGCTTTTTGCAATTCAGCGGACTCCGTCTTTAGCAACAACAGCAATCATCCAAATACAAACAGGTTCACAACGCACAGATCTGTCTCTCACCAGTTGAAATGCAGGACCCAATTAGAGGATACCACGAGGGAAGCGATCACCCGTTCCTCCTGTGCCTTCTTTGGCAGATTCCTAGTATGTGTTCACCTATATCACAAGATCTCTTGCGCTGAGCATCGGTCGCCGCGACCTTGCCAGTGCCTCCGTTGTATCATCCATAGTGTATAACCATTCGCATGAAACACTGTCGATATGCTTCGTGGACACCGCGGCGCTTCAAGCATCCAGATCAAGACTTGCTGGGCGTCCGCTTCCACAGTGCTCATCGACAACACAGGAAGGCTTCTGCTACGACACGCTGGAAAACTCGCCAGTTTATGTATCGGTTTTCGAGGAGCATCTCTTCGCCTTCAGGTTCTGAATGGGGACTTTCAAGCTATTCACTTTCGCCGCCGGGGTTGTCGATAAAGGAACCATCCAGGCCTGATCGGTGCCGGACTGAAAGGAGTCGGATTCTGCAAAAGAACTAATACCGTAATCGGATTCGTCAAGTCGCTTCTCAGATCTCGCTCACGTGTGCATCTATAACACCTCAAAGGGTCCTCACAGACACCGCAAGGGACGGAAGCTTCTCCCTTTGGAGCCAACTGGAGTCTCTCGCGAGGAAGCAGGATATAAAGARGGTCGACTCCTCAACAGTCGAGATCCCGGGCTATGATAGAGGTACTATTCGTTGATTTCGGATCGCCCCGACCGCAACGTTCGATCTCCAACCCCGCTTAACATGCGCAATTACAGCGCCATACAGCCCGCATTTTCTACTTCTGCTACATCATTCGCAGATCCGGCGAGTGACATGCTCGACCCGTGGATGACAGCTCATAATACCGTGAGCATCGAAGCGGCTGTTACTATGGCAGACTATACAAATTCTATCCTTCCCTCAACCTCTCATTGCTCATCTCATTCCTCAACCTCTCATTCCTCGCCGTTTTCACCTTCCTCGCCTTACTCCGATGTCGCGATATCCCCGGATCCCTCGCCTTCCACGTATTCGTCATGTTCTTCGTATCCCGCCCTACTTCGCCAACTCAGAGGGCCGCCAGGATCTCATCAAGTAAATTTCACCATGGCTGGTCCTTCTCACCGCCTGTTCCGACCGCCTCGGGTCGTCAAGCATGTTGCAAGGCCTGCTCGTCAGCATAAGAATCGTATGCTGCATAGGGAACGCATTCTTTCCGCGCAACAGACCTCTGTTCCTGGGGGCATTGACCCTGCTCATACCATGTGCGACACCACAGTATCCGTCTCAGCACTTCCAGGCATATCTGTGGAAGACGTTCGACTCCAGTCGGGCCAACTGTCGACCTCCTTAAACCGGGTCGATTCACCCATGCAAGAACAGGACTTTTTCGATATCGATACTCCAATGTCCGATATCGACGAGGCGCGACTCGCCCATGAC
The DNA here is from genome assembly GCA_001599735.1 of Naganishia albida. Taxonomy (NCBI): domain Eukaryota; kingdom Fungi; phylum Basidiomycota; class Tremellomycetes; order Filobasidiales; family Filobasidiaceae; genus Naganishia; species Naganishia albida. The sequence continues at coordinate 360,302 of BCHV01000014.1, read as the reverse complement.
ATCCAGACGTTTTGCCAAAGCATAGAACCGCCGAAGCCGGATCTCTCCAAGTGTTGGCGCAGCTCTTTCCTATTCTCACACCTCGATGCAAGATACGACTATTTGAATTTGCAGAGGACCGAGGAAGGCAACTATTCATGCACTGGTAAGACGGCTTCTACGATCACTGGATAACATCGAAAGACTGTTGCGATACTGTTGCCTTATGCCTCCCCAGATTACCGCCTCAAGGCAACGACCGAGATTTCTAAGCTCGAATTTGCCTACCAGGCAGGGCGTCCAAGCTGGCAAATAAGCGTCTGGACGACCAGGGTATACGGACCCTTTTCTTTGTGGCGGGCAACACATGAGGGAGCCGCCAGTCACAGCATGGAAGTCGAGTATCACTGTTACCCGCCGGGACTACAGATTCAACCTTACAGACGGAAAATAGAATTACAAGTTGCGAATCCAGACACATTAGTGCTGCCGTGTGGGTCCTGCTTGCAAATTGACCGCCAGTCGAGCTACCAGGCTGCATACCTTGTCATGGAATCTCTTCAGGCGGAGCCATCCCTGCCGAACGCGATAGAACTAGCCGAGTTGATTCGTGGAGCGTGCGAAATCAGCATGAATCGCATATCTTGCGGCGATCACACTCTTTGTCACAGCCCATCAGTTGTACTCGAAGGTCTCTTTGGATGACCGTCTGGGTCATAGTATACATGTCCATGGAGATAGGTTGATGAAATATGGGGTCTTCGGTATATATCTGGCATATAGATATACTCTCCCAACATACGTTCCTCCATCCTCTCCCGGAGCAGCCTGACGCCCCTGTCTATCTTTGTATCACTCGTTATTCAACGACAAACCTAGAATCATTGCCGTCTTGCCGTTCACGACAAGCTGCTGCTGCTCTTTCTGCTAGTCGAGGGACCAGAGAAGAGCCTCTGTGATACTGGAAAACGTGCCTGTCAGGCCAGGCAATTGAGGCAACGGTAGACCCGCTTTCGCCACACATCCAGTATGAAATAATGGGCGTTTCTTTCGACTGGAACGAGGGTAAGCCCCGTCTGCTAATACTGTGACGAATCGTGGGGCTGCCAACTGTTTAGTTTACTTTCGTTGATTTCATTAATGGGGTCCTCAATTCATTTAGAAGCCCGGAGTGAAGAACCATACGGGCAGAAATCATGCATTATTGGTACAAATATGTAAAGATCATTTGGCCACATAGAGAGGCGGCTTGCCTTTCCTCGCACCAACTATCCCTCATTGGGAAGCTAGCGGCCACCGGGGGAGCTTGCTATTTCGCGAACGAGGAACCCCATTTCTCGGACGTGGAGATCGTCTTGACTACCTTGTCAAAGGCAGGGTTATTGGCAGGTGAGCTCAACCGATAGAGAGGTTGAATGGCTCGGACCATGGTCGTTTGCACCTCCTCCTGTTATTGTGAGATAATCATCAGTAACCATTACGAACGCGGTTGAAGAAATGGAGCCTACCTGTCGCTGAATGTCTTGGGGCGATGCATCCTTTGCCGGGACAGCATTAATAGTCGCCTCGATGCCTTCGGCCAAGTCATCCAATCTGGAGACGACGGATGCCTCGGCAACAACGCTAAGTCTTTCCAAGATCATGAACGCGAGCAGCTTGACATCATCGACATCCTTCAAGCTGGCAATGACGTGTCTGAGCACTTCACCAATGTCGACTCGGGAAAGAGAGGTTCGAAGCTGGCAGGAAAGGTGTTAACGATATTCAGCATCGATACCGTTGCATACGCACCAAGGTATTGATAGTCTCGTATGCTGCCTTTCGATTGTTGATGCCATCATCGGTTTTGACTGGAGAGCTCGGGAGTAAGATCGAAGGTGACACGAGCAATTCATCGCCGCAGACTTACCGACCCAAGGACCCATCTGATATTCGCGAATCAATTCCTTTCGCGGTACCGTTTCTCGCAACAATCCTGGCAGGAGCGAAGGGAGCTGATCTTGAACAAGGTGAGGCTTGTTTTGCGCTGCCGCGTTGACGCTCGACACAGCTAGCCTACGCACGACCTGAATATTACAAGTTCATGTGAGTTGAACCCCCATCTCCGCTCATAGCCGCACTTACCAGATCTTTGTCGTCAAGCAGCTTGGTAAAGTCAGCGATGATAGGGGCCAAAAGCTCATCGTGGCTATCGTTTTTGTCGATGAAGACGTATCGAATAGCTGCAGCGATTGTCGCCCTTTTGGCTCCGGTGGCGGAATTCAACCGCGCCTGCAGAACCAGATTCCAGGTCAGCAGTATACAGCAGAGGGACAGTACGCCAGCTTACGTGGAGCTCGGGCAAGTACTTGGCAGGCCGAGACGTCGTCAATTTGCCAATGCATGCTGCCTTTACGTTGCGGGCTCCATCGTCTTGACCCTCGCTGTCCTCTCCGAGAAGCGGTGTCCAAAGACTATCAGCAAATGTCTCAATATGAGGGGAATCGCAGTGGATGATAGCCTAGAATCCGAGGTGAGATCAGGTAGGAAAGGTTCCACGCTCGACGAACCTCGCGAAGCGCGTGCAAGAACAAAAGTCGGCCGGCGGGAGTCGACGCGTTTGCAACCTGTTTGACAATCATGGGCAAGTATTTCTGAGACTTTCCAACGGCAATGTTACCTGTGGAAGCCCGGTTTGTTAATCATACTCATTCGCTGCAAATTCCCTCTCCCACTCACCAGCAGCAAATGCGGCGGCGGTTTTGATCTGTTCGTCAGCAGAACCAAAGAGTTCAAGGACATTCTCGAAAACATTCCCGTGCACGGAAAGATCGCTGTTCAATCTACATCAGCCAGCAATCAAGCAGATGTGTTGCTGTGCAAGCCTACGTGTCTCTTCCTATCTCGCCCAGCACGAGGAGAGAAAGGTAAAGCTGGCCGTTCGGCTCGGGAGCCTTCACCTAGTGCAAACATGGACGTCAATGGTGTTCGCAATCAAAGAAGCTTGCCGACTGACTTGTACCGGTTTGATGAACTGTGTCAAAATCCCTGCAAAGTTGTCATGAGAATGCTTGAGGATGACTCCGATGCACTTCGCTGCTGTAGCATAAGTGATGGTGGATCCCTCGCCAGCCGTGGCGATAGCGCTGACTGGTTGGCGTACGTCGAACAGCTTGACAATGTTGGGTACCGTGCGGATTGACGAGTCGGGATCAGCGGCCGTGTATGTTGCGAAGAAGTCTAGTAGGGCCTCCAGCGATGAACCATGAATGGAAGGGGACTTGACCAAATCGACGACGGAAGGAAGTAGGTCCGTCTCCAACGAGGGCTTGTTGGAAGACTTCGGCGTTTTGAGCATTCCCGTCAGAACGCTGAGGGCGTAAGGCAGGTTCGTGAGATCCGAAGCGGAGATGAATGTGTTGAGGTCGGGAATCAAGCTAGCGGCAGTCTTCTTTGGCAACTGATCCCCTAGTCTGAGGAGTGTCGCCTTCAATCAGGTTAATCGTCGTCGAGAGGACATGGGCCACTTACCTGGTCAAGACGTGCTTCAACGTCGTCAAAGCCACAGGCTTGACCCCCCTTGGACTTCGTTTAAAGAGGACAGGCAATGCGTCCAAAACAGTTAGGAACCATTTGTCGAAGACATCTCCTTTGCAAAGCTGAGATTTCGCAACGCTGCCAATGACGTGCAACGCTGCCAGCTGAGTAGCTTCGGTGTTCAATCTTGCAGTGACGAGTGGCAAAGCTTGATCGACCTGATCAGCGAGAGCGTCGGCTTCATTGACGAGTATCTCGCCCAATGTCAAGGTCGCCTTTTCCTTGACCTCAGAGTCGGCCGATGTCCCTGCCAAAACCTCACTAGTCGCATCGAAAAGCGCCTTGATGACCTGAGCCTGAGTGGAAGGCAGTGGAGCAACCGTAGACGAGATTGCAGCACTGGGCCGCATACCGCGGGCGAGACTTGCTGCAGCATTGAATGCCTCGATACTGGTTCGCTGGTACTTGTCCGACATTGTTTTGACGATAAAAGGCACGATTTGCGGCAAGGTTTCTCCGTAGACGGCGACAAGGTGAGTTGCAAAGTAAGCGGCGAGGAAAGACAGCACCGTTGCGGCGAGCGAGACTGCCGTTGTAGATCCCGTTGAAGTGGCGGTGACAGCGGTGGAAGCGAATGCCTTTTGCACGCTGGTAGCCACTGTCGATGCTTGAGCATCGAGGCCGCCATTGGAGACTTCAACGATTGCCTTAAGCAACTGGAAGCTCTTTTCCTTGGTTTGTATTGACTTTGTGAGAGACTGCTTCAGCACAGCACGTGTTAGACTCGGCAGAAGTTGGTCTAGAGGTGTGAAGCTGTATCAAGCAAACCATTCTGTTAATCAGTTAATGCTCGGAAGGGTATACAGAACAGCTTACACGCTCTTGTCGTTCGCTACTGCGATGCTGTCCGTTCGCTTTCGCTTCAAGCCCATCGGGGCTTCCAAAGCCAACATACCCTCGGCTGCGCCACCTTTGGCCTGGGTTTTGTAGACGCCCGTCTGCTTGATCAATACTTCCAAAGCGGTAAAGACTTCCAGCCGAACGCTTTCCTCTCGTTCGCTCAGACGAGTGATAAGCAACGGCGCGACCGACTTGTAGAAGTCGGCGAGTAATTCGGCACGAGTTGCAAGAACGGCTTGTAGCAATCGAGCAGCCGCTCGCCGAGTCTTCCAGGAGGAATCCTCGTCGTCCGAGTACCTGGACACCACAACGATGATCTTCAGCGAATGATAGGCTTCTCAAGCTGGATCGCATGCACGCACTGGTCATCGAATTCGTCGTCAAACTCTTCCGCTTCATCGTCCTCCATTTCATCGTCATCATCCTCATCACCTGCAAAGTTCTGGAAAGAACAACATTTGGCGTGTGTCTGAAGCATTCACAGCGCAATGCACTCACAGGGTCGTACTTGAGGAGGCTCGAAGCCCGTTCGATGATTTGCGTGATGAAAGGTGTCACTTCCGTAGGCGTTCGCAGCACAAGAGTCTCGAGCGTCTGGAATTATTACCTTGATTGAGCTCAGAAATAAAACAGCGAGATGTCACTACTTACGTTCAATCCAGCCTCTACAGCTTCGTCATTTTGCTCGTCCTCGTTCTGCGTCAAGGCGACGACTCCAGGTACACATCGGTCCAGAACGTCCGAAAACTTCTTGCCGGTGGTCGCAGATCGCATGAGGGCGCCTAGCAAGGATGCATAGGCGATTCCGGCGATTTGTCCACCTTCTTCATGAACATCCATCGACTCGTCCCCATCCGCATCCGCGGCACGGAGGTTGGCCAGCAGCTTTGCTTTGATGTCCTTAATGATAGCGTTGCTAGTCATACCTGCTACGATAACGATTCCTTGCACCGCTCGCTTCCTGACATGCGCACGGGGTGAAGTGAGGAGGTTGAGGAGAGTCGTCATGGAGGATTGCTGAAGGTTGGAGCGGGATGCAAGTTGAGTCGGGAATCGGGTGTAAGCAAGGCTGAGGATTTCGAGGAGCTCGATGGTATGCTGCGTCGGTGAGGTGATCATCTACGCGTGGGATAAGACGGGATGAGGCAGTCAAGATTCCAATCAAGATATAGCCGGAATGCGCGAATAGGAGATTCAGTCTAAGATGCATGACTATTTGTCTGAGTGCAAGAACCCAACGTACCGCATCAAGCTGTTTCAAGCAACCATCAACGACCTTTGAGATGATGTCCCCGGCGATCGCGCTTGTCGGTCGAAGCTCGAGCAGCATCGTCTTGAGAGCTGTTCGCGTGATGACGAGGGGTTGTAAGACTCACGCAAGATCCGTAGACGTGATTCACATACCAAGAGTCGCAATGTCGCCAACTTCTTCCTCTTCAGAAGCGGATGAGGTGAGCAACTTCTCGAAAGTCTGGGTGAGAGATGTTGGGCGAGTCGCGATTGATGCGAGGGTTCCCAAACTGTTTGACGTCCATCAGCCGCAATTACTTCCCCTATACGATATCACTCACCATCCAGTTGCCAGATTTCGCACCTCGGTGTTCTGATCCTCCAACACAAGCTTGAGTACCTCCCTAAACAAGGAGAGTTCTGCGTGTTCCTCGAGCTTCAACGGTACAGACGACGCCTTGTTCACTTCTTTCTGGAAATCGATGAGGGCCATGCACCGAAAATCCGCGTCTTGCGAGCGCATCTTCTCGAGCATTGATGTGAGATTGAAGGCAGACATCTTGCTGAACGTAAGACCCTGATTCCTTGAGTAGAACGTCAAGCAGATGATGAGCACAGAACAGACGATGGATCTGAAACTTCCCCTTCTCGCTGATGACGAAGATTCGCCGGCGACCGAGAACACCGAGAACGATCGACGTCAACGGACGGACGGACGCGACCTGATGTTCGCCACACGTTTGTGCGCCTTATCGGGATGGCTGAAGCAGACAACGACATCATCGCAACGGCTGTTGCAGCTACCAACTATCGGCCCCAACTCATATCGAATGAACGACACCAACCTCCATGTCTACTACCTCGACCGAAACTTGTCTGGGTTCCGCAAATACCTGGAAGGAGCCGAACCTCTTCCCGATGCGCCGTCGGGATTGGCGTACAGCCGCTCCCACGCCGGACCTAGCAGTGGTCCGCGGAGCTGGAGCCAGTCGCACCTGAACGGGATATCTCTCAGGAAACCGGACCCGAATTCGCGTGATTCGTTCGGGAGAACCGTGCTTCATCTCGTCTGTTCCACCTCGCCGAGCTCGCCAACATATTCACGTTCGTTCGACTTTCTCACGACCTTGCTCGCTCATCCCCATATCAATGTCAACATTACGGATTCGGAGTCGGGATATACCGCTCTTCATCGAGCGATGTGGAGCGGAAACTTAAGAGCTGCGCGAGCTCTTTTGGAAAGAGCCGACACGGACTTGAGCGTTAAGGACGCTGAGGGATTGACCGCGATGGACCTGTACAACAGTAGCTGCGCAGGGACCAATCCTCCGGACACAGATGCCAGGGGAACGGATTTATATACTTGGGGTTCCAACAGTGAGTCTCTCGTCCTGTCGGCCCTACTCCCTGGTCAATGACACGTGCATCAGGAAACTGCACTCTCGGGCTGCCGGATCCAGCAGATAGGGCGCTCCCCGAACGGGTCAACCTGTTGACAAAGATGCAGGCGGCTCTACGGCGCGATCTCGAGAACCCAACTGCTCCAAAGGGTGGGGCTCGGCGTCGACCCGAAAGCAACAGAGAGTCCGACGAGGACGAACAGGAAACCAGCACGCCAAGCTCATCATCGCGCTCGCAAGCTGACGCATTGCGCGCCAAGTTCGATCAGGTGGGGATCAAGCAAATCGCTCTCTCCAAATTCCATACCGCGATTCTCACGACGGAATCAAGAGGGAATCTTTCCCTTTCCGGCGTGTCCGGGAATGTCTGTCGGTTGGGACAACGCGGTATTCACAGTCAATACCCCTTGGTGCCGATCCAAGACGCAAGTGGAGGGTTGAACCATGTGCAGGTCGATCGAGTCGCGTTGGGAACAGACCACACGTTGGTCGTGACGAGCAAAGGGTATTTGTACAGTTGGGGCGGGAACCGGTTCGCACAACTGGGATACGTCATTGACGACGGATCGGAAGGGGCCGGCACTGCTACAACACATACACCAACATCTGGTAACTTTTCGACTTCCACGTCCACCGAACAATCGCTGGTACAACCCACTCCGCGCCGGATCCTCGGGAACTTAAAGAAGGAAGAGATCATTGGCTGCGCCGCTTCGCGGCTCTCGAGCGCTTGCTGGACAGCGGAAAAGGGTGGACTGTGGACATGGGGGACGAATATGGGCCATCTCGGTTACGATAAGGCGATGACCCAGGGTGGTGTCCAGATAACACCGCGGAAAGTGACAGGTATCAGTCAAGGGATTGTCGACGTTTCCATGACAGTGAGTCGGAAAATAGAGTATTCTTTCAGCAAATGGAATGCAGCTTATACCTTGACTGCAGGATTACGCTATGGCGTGTCTGACCGACAGCTATGAGGTTATCGTGCTACACCATGACGCCGTGATCAGAGTCTCGTGAGTATTCGAAGGTCCTGCAAAGGTGCAGCCACTTATCTGTTCTTTTGCGAAGATTCCCCATTCAGCGGTTCCCCGCTGGGTTCTCACCTTACCGTCCGCCATCTCAAATGTCCAGCAAACCAACGATATCAAAGATAACGTCTTGCGGTATCACCTTCGGCGTGTTGTCAAGTCTAGGAGACGTCTTCACCTTCAGCTTGGGCAATCCGATCGACATGGATATCAAGGACGGCGGGAAGGGCTTTGTCGTCAAACCGCAAATGGTATGGGCTCTGCGAAAGAGGTTCACGGCTGTGAAAGATGTCGCACTTGGTTCCGACGGCACTGTGATCATCTGCACGCATTCGGGGCACGTCTATGTACGACAGCGGCAAGGCAACAAGTGGAGCTTCAAACGAATTCCACACCTGCAACGTATCATACAAGTTGGCGCGAACGAATCTGGCTCATTTGCGGCACTGAGATCAGACGCTTCGCCAGGTTCATTCGACATCGAAGGCCCGTCATTGGCGGAAGATCTCTTGAATCTGATGCCCCACATGCGACGGGAAGTGGAAATTCCACCATCGCTTATTGGTGGAAGCGGGATGCCAATTGGCAGAGCGGTCGACGATGACGACGAGGAAGAGGAGGATGATGCGGTGCAGAGGGATATCGACGTCGGCGGACGAATTGTTTCGGTGATGAAGAGCTGGAATCCCACGGACGAGATTCATACACTCGGCACCGACGTATATTTCGTAGTCCACGGCAAGCGAATCCCGGTACATCGCTTTATACTGCGCAACAGGATACGAACGTTCACGGAAATCCTCCGAGGCGCAGTGCCTACGCGATTGCAAAACCTGGTGAACGCCAATGTGGATGACGTGGATCCGCTTAAGCACGAAATCGCGTTTCCGACTACGTCTTTTCTCGCCGTGCTTCTGTTCCTCCAATACATTTACTCGGACGAGATCGTCGCCATCTGGGACGGAAGAATTCAATCCAGGCTTCAGGCAGGTTTTGGCAATTGGTCGTACGTCGAGACCACCGCTGTGAAGCGCGAACTCGTGGAACTGGCGGAAGCATTCCAGCTCGACCAACTACGATCGTCCTTAGCGTCGACGGGTAAAGTAGCTATTCCACCGACATTGGCATCTACCTGGACGGCGTTCTTCAATGCAAGTCAAACAACAGGATCAGAGGCCCACCGGCAATGTGATGCCGTCCTGCGGCTCGCAGACAAAAAAGTCTATGTCTCATCGCATCTCCTGCGCGCTCGGTGTCCCACTTTCGACGCCATGTTCGACGATGCGGAATTTACCGAGCATCGGAGGAATGAGGATGGGAGTGGACATATCGTCATCGATCTGTCAAACCTGAAATGGCGGTCTCTTCGGCTTGTTCTGCGCTGGCTACACGACGGAGACGACCAAGAGATATTCGATTATCAACGTATGTCGATCCGTAATCCTGAGGAATCTTTGAAACTGATTCCTGGGTTCGAATTTTCAGATCAAGACACCTTGGACGACTTCTTAGACTTTGTCTTCGAGGTCTTGGCAGTCGCTGTAAGTATATTGCATGGTTGACGGGGGCAACTCTCACATAATTTGCAACAGAATCTACTTTTGCTTGGACGGCTCGTCCTAGCCTGTTCTCGGGTCGTTCGTCGCCATGTCAACACCATGAACGCCGCGGCTCTCGCTTCGGAAGCAAGTTTCCATAACGCACAAGATCTTAAAGCGAGCATTTTCCACTACATCGCCTGCAACCTCGAAGCCATGATGGAAAACGGCCTTTTGGACGACATGGATATCCGGATTCTGAACGATTTGACGGTCTTTGTACGGGATCGACAGGCGGAGAAGCTTCCGCTGACACGCAGTGGTATCCTCTTGGATATGGCTATGGAGAAGTATAGGGACTGGATGATCTTGCAGGATTTCCCTGAACCCAGGTTGCGAATTCCTCGGGACATCAAACCAAAATCTCCTAAATTGACATCGACGGCAGTTCCCACCGCTTTCTCCAAGACGAAGGGCAAAGCGAAGGTTGCACCTGCCAGCATCCGGGCCAGTCCACAAATGTCCAGCAAGACCTTCAACGAAGAGCTGGATATGGATGATCTTATGCTTCCGGATGCGGCTCCCGCCGTCACCTCCGTTTCCTCGGGGCTGCCGACGGCGGAGACAGCCCCTAAAAATTCTCCATGGAAATCTCAGGCGGTTGAAGCGAAACGGTTCGTCTTCGGAGCGATCTGTCAATTGCACTTGATTGATGTCGATTCTCCTTTTTAGTGTCGATATGCGCAGCATCATGGCCCAAACTCAAACCGCTCAGCCGCAAGCAAGTAGAGCAGTGCCCGCAAGGAATATCCCAAGCATAACTCCTACGCGACAAGCCGGTTTCAGTCCTGCTGACAGCCCGGTAGGATCCTATTCGGCGAAGACGCCGCTTGAGCGACCCCCGATGTGGCGCCCAACACCCACGACACCCGCTGCGACAGCAGGTACACCGGGTTCAACGACTCCCGTACGGCCTTCTCCGTCGGTCCAGCAATCTTTCCCGTCGTTATCATCAGCTGTCACGCCTCAGTCGAAAACCTCCGCGAATGGTGCACGGCCAAATGCTACTCCCATTCCCGGACGAAGTGTTAGTGGACAGCATGCGGAGAACGGACAAGGTAGTCAGCCTTCGAAGAGCAATGTGATTATACCTACCCGTCAAGCAGCGACGGCTTCGAGAAAGAACAGGTAAGTAATGGATTTTGGTTAATCTTATCCTTGAATGCTGAATCAGTTTTTAGTGAACCGGCATGGACCATGGCAGCACCATTCGCAACTCCGCCACCACCGGTCGTAGTATCTCCCACCAACTACGCAAACGCTACCGTCTCCCTGCTCGAGATCCAGCGACGCGAGCGAGATGCGCAAATGCAAGCGGAGAATAAACCACCGCCGATGACCATTCTCCAGATTCAGGAACAGGAGCGAAGAGTGGAAGAAGCTCGTCTGGAGCAGGAGCGTAAAGTCGAGGAAGCTCGTCAAGTGGAACTCGAGTTTGAGAGGTGGTGGAAAGAGGAACAGGCTCGTCTGAAGGTCGGAGGAGATCCAGCCGCGTCTAATGGAGGTAGCAAAAGGGGGAAGAAGAAGTTCGGATCAGCACCAGGTGCAGGCAAGGAGAGAAAGGACGGGGGGGACGGCAAGAAGACGGCGATTCCCAGCGATCATTCGCGTCGCAAAGGCGAACAGAAAAAGCAATCGAATACCCCAACATCTCACCCGTCCGACGGAAATCAACAACAGCATAACAAAGGCAAGGAGACCGGAAGTCACGGCAAACCGCGCCGGAACAACAACGCAGATACCACTACCACCTCAACACCGGCAACAAAGGCAAATCCTGCTAGAAATCAATCATCTGCGCAGCAACAGCCACAAAGAAACGGCAACGCAAACCATACCGAACCCAAACCCGCAAACGATAGGCAAGCAAAACCCAGACGGGACCGGCTCGTTTCCGGACGGCTCAGCGTGATCTCATCTGCAGAGAAAGCATCATTCATCAACGTTGCTGCGCCCGCCTTTGTGCCCCAACACGCCCCGGCTCCCCCAGCGTTCAATCCACAGGCAGCCGTGTTCCTTCCGCCGTCGATGGCTGGGCAGCGATAATCTATATGCGCAAGGAGCTGTTGTAAGCAGGATAGCGCACTTCTTATGTTGTAATAACAGCACAATAGCATGAAGGCATTATATTCATAAGTGCCAGGATCCTTCTATCTATCTACTTGCATTCCGGGGATGACCCGGCAGGAAAAGGTGAAGTGAAGAAGCGATAGGGGCAATAGGAGAAACCGAATCGGAGAAAGTTGTCGCGGAACATCGGGCGTTTCAGGGTGCGACACGGATTCCCGTTATTCTGCCTTCACCCGAAATTGGGCGACAGCGCATCAAGTGCCTCAGGTTGGTTCAGGATATAAGGTGAAGCGCTGTCGTTTCTCCTCGTTCACACCTGCCTGTGGATTCGCTAGAACGTCTCTCCGAAAGGCACACCGTATCATTCGACTCACGACTCTTTCAGGCGCACCGCACGATCCGTGACATGATTCTATCCGGTTCTCCCGACAAGTCTTTCACGCCTCGCAACGATGAAGTCGCCGCTGTGGCAGATCCGTATCGGTCGAGGTTGATAGATCCGTCGGACCTGTCTATCACATCGATCATCCGTGGCCAATTCATCGGTATGATCCTGATGGCGGTAAGTTCTTCAGTCGAGGAGCCGAAATTAGCGATTACTGAATGATGTTGTCTGCTTTCCTAGATCTTGCAAGGCTTGAATCTATGCGAGGTCAGCGTCATTCGCCAAAAGTCGTCAACAGTCAGCAATCATCAGCCATCCTGATATCGTGCCTCCCTCACAGATGGCTCGATACCTTCATCTCTTCAAGTCCGAACGACTGCTCCGCTACTTGCTCGTCTTTCCCATCTTCCTCATCGCAACGTTTCAATCGGCTCAAATCTTTTATTTCACCTACGACCTCTTCATCACTCATTACGGAAATCTCATCCGATTGGCGTATCACGACTGGGTGAGTGAGCTTCGCCTAAGATGAATCACATAGGCGGCCAAGATCTGCAAGGCATTCCGACTGACATTCCGACGTCAGTGGGTCGAGTCGCAACCAACGTTGACGGCCATAGTCATGTTTGGAGTGCAAGGTTACTACGCAAAGCGACTATGGGCCGTAAGTCATCCCTGCCTTCTGATCGGCATCCGCGATATCCCCTGACAAACATTTGATGTCTCGGCGTTGAACAGCTCGAGGGACGTCGGAAATGGTTACTCTGCTTCTATTGCGTTGTTCTGCCTGTCGGCTTGATGGCAGGAATCAGGTTAGCTCTTGGTGTCTAGCTCACGGACTCTCAGAGCTAAATCTGCGACCGATTCACAAAATTGATTTGCCTCCCGGCTTATCGATTCGCCTGCACAAATGATAACGCTCTGCGTGATCCCGGGAACGTTACAGCCTGACGTACTGGTCCTCGGCAGCTCCACAATTCAAATCGTGGGCCGAGATCAATCAATACGACGTCAACCAGTTTGAAAAGCTAGCCCGACCTTTCCGTAGGTGGTCTTCTCTGACGTGGTCTCCCAGACGCATCGGGACGCCATAACTGACAGGCTTCATCTATTAGGCATCGTAGCTTATGTGGTGCCCATGTGCATCGACTTGAGTATCATGTTTGGGATGTTATGGTCGCTCACCCGTGTGAAAAAAGATGGCGACGCGCAGTGAGCATGCTCGTTGTGCTTCCTCGCATCTGCCTTTCCTCACCCAAATGCTATCGTATCGTGTACAGAACACAAAGTCTTGTCCGACGGCTCATTCGCATCGTAATCGAGACTATGGCCATGCCTACCCTTTGCATGACGATGACCGCCAGTATGGGCCTATACTACGTAAGTCTGGGATAGCAAGTTGCACGCTGCAGAACGCTCAACCGCTTTGATCGTGAAGGGAGATGCCAACAGCAATGAGCGACTATTTTCGTACTGCCAGAGTGCGTCGATAGCCATCATCCTCGTCTCTCAGCATGAGTAGTCAGCAGATGACCTCTTCTCTTAAAGGTCAACTGTCGCTCGCCTCGCTTTTGCATACTCTGATCAGCAGAAAAGAAATGCGAAAGGCCCTAAACGGAACTACTGGCGTCCTCCCGACCATTACCATCAATCCGCCGTATACACCATCTGCATCCTCCCGAGAGCATCGTTTCAGCCGAGACAGTCCTAGCGGGGACAATCCTAGCGATAGATTTGAGCACAGCGACGTTGGTGATCGCAGGAGCATCAGCACCTCATCAAGGGCAACTCGACTTTATGAAGACAATACGATTTGGGCCACCGGGAAATCCAGAGACAGGCAAATACTCGTAAAGGCAGAGTCAATTGACGCAACCGCTACCGATATCGAGGCTGCCCATGGAACTGATCCAGTCCCTGCGACTTTACGAGTCATCCAACAATCTCGACAGGTACACGGCCATCGGATCGACCAGGGGGCATGGCGAAACGCAGGTCAGGGCAATTTATTGCCAGCGGCGCTCGGCCTTTTCTTCTGCGCAACCAAGACTACTACAGCCCAAGGTATGCTGCTTGTATGATGAATCCACTTCGATGCGCTTGACCTGACATGGATATAGACAAAGACCACAGCAAGAATACATTCGGCAGCATGAACCCCTCACCGCACATTGATTCTCGAGGGTATCCAGGACTATCAGGCGGAAGCTTGTCAGAACGCCTTACAGTAAGCACTTCCGGGGCCCTGAAAGACAGAGAGGAAGTTGACTTGCAAGAATAGGAGGTGCCCGTGCTGTCCAAATCTGCAAAAACAATTCCTTCAACGCCTGTGAACTCTTTGGCAAACATGACCGGCGGTAAGGATGGGGAGATGTGCAATTTCCCGAGACTAGATACCGCCGGGAGACAATAGATGTATCGACCTAGGCACTTTGTTATGCGGAGGCGCGACGCACGGATTTGTTTGGGTGACCACGGCCTTTTATGACTTATAGTTGTATGGTTACATGTTCGACTGCTCTGGGTTGTAATTCTGATTGGGTTTTGCTAGATACTAGTGGGCTATGGACTCATGGACTTATATATAGACCTATGACCTCCGGACTACTTGGCGTACTGTAGTCAGGGACAGGATGAACCTCCCTACCAGATTCCGGTATGGAGCACAGCGCGCAGCCGATCGCGAATATGTCTGTGGCGAGTTCAAGTTGCACATGCTCATAGCATTTTGGGGACGGGAGTAATTACTCGTATGGCATGGTAAAAGAAGCAGCAGGTCATATCGAAATCACACGCGAAACAACACATTACATCAGAACTGACTGATGCCTTCCATTTCCACTTCAAGGTCGCCGCCGTGCGGTCGGTGCTTCCCCTTCGCGCGACTCCTCCCTGAAGATATTGTGGATTGCACCTTGTCCTTCGAATATTTCAGCGTCCTTATGACCTGATTCTGCATGATTCCCGAGTTGTATTTATGAAGTGCCTTGGACTCGTCTCTCCACTTCCGAAATCGAGACTGGCCGGATTTGCCAGATCTGTAAGATGTGCCATCGGGATCCTTCGGAGATGTCGGTCGCGAATGCTGACTTGGTTTGCTGTTGCCCGATACATCGCTGAGTCCCGAGTCGTCGCTTGGGATCGAATGCGAAGCTGAGTCATCGCTTTCCGTGTCGCTCTCGTAGTCGATACCATCGCTCTCCACTAGACCGGCGTTCGAAGGATTGCCGTTGTTTTGACTATCCCTTCTTTGTCCATCAAACATCTCGTTCACTTTCCTGCCACGTTGTCGAGCTGCGCTGAACTCGGTACTGTCCCCCAAGTCTTGCGCCATTTCCCAGGCTTCATAGACTCGCCGGAGTCTGACATTCTTTCTGGTAAGTTTCTTGTGTGCGCGACTGATTCCCGTATACAGCGCGATGCGAATCGTTAGCGCTGAGAGATGGCTTTCCGGATCCTCCTTGCCCACTCGTATCGCTTGTATGCGCTGGAATTCCCGCTCCGCGGCTTCGTTGATGTCGTCTGTCCGATAGATGGGCAGGGAACGCTCTGCTTCCGAGTTGTCAGCGATGTCAGCCAGGCGTAGTATCGCAAGCCCGACAGTAAGGTCCTTCTTCATCTTGCCCTTGCGGTCGACTAGTCGTATGATCAAAGAGCAGGAATGTCGATATTCGACAGCCAGAATTCTTCGGTGCCGCCGATCCACTTGAAAGTCGAGAACCTCAGATGTTGGCGGCGGCTCGGACAATCCGCGCCGCTCATGATGCGAGGGTGTAGTAGGTGCTGCTGTCTCGCCCCGGTCTTCGCCAACGATCTCGTTATAGTCCATAACTATCCCGTCGACATCGGATGATATTTCGACAGCGGCTTTGTTGATCGACCATGATCTCGCCGTGTTGACGACCAGGCTCTTCACCTTGATTGTGGCCACCTCGTATCCGGAGATTTCTGGCGGTAGCTTCACGTCGACTGGCTTGAACAAGAGCGATATGCGCACTGTAGAATATATCTCCATCAAATTGAGCTCATTTGCGACAAGGCAATGCTTACAAAGGCCATGACCTAGTCCTCCCACGATAGGCATTGTCCTGTTACAGTCCTTGTGAGCCTCGTAAATTCGAAAACACGACCCATGTGTCCACCCACCTTGTGATTTGCGATGTCTGATGAAACATTTCGGCAAGATCAAATGCTATCAGTCCGAGAATAGGATCTACGATGGTATCTCTTCAGCGGCCGGTCGTCAGACAGGCAGACTGGCTGCTTACCGTGCTCTCTGTTTTTCTCATGCCTCACGACAATAACCATACGAGCCACGCTGAAATCACGAATGAATCTCTCCGCTCGGGCGTTCCAATATGGCTGGGGAGTGAGGTGTTTCGTCCGTGTACGGAACACGAGCTTCCCATTCAAGATAACCTCCGCATAAGCACTTGGAAGTTTGTCTGACTCCCAGGCTCCAGAATCGATCGTGTCCGCCAGCGCTATGGTTTAGGATGTTAGTCTAGCGTGTCTGAAGTTTCAGGGAAAATGCTCACCTGGAGGTCCACCTGCAACACCCAACCCAGGCTTATGTTTGATGGCAGATGTTAGGGTTCCCCCAGTCCGCTCGAGTTCCAGATCGATCGCCTGGTGTATTTGGAATAGCAGGACTCCGCTGCGACGTTCCAGCGTAGGTTTTTGTGTGGCCTCCATCGCTTCTCTCGCCCGTTCACCAGTGAGCCAAGCGATAGATTCCAGCCTGCGCTTTTTCCTTTCGTTTTCCCACTCGAGAGGCTCCGGCTTGAAACGCTCGAAGAACTGGTACAGAAGCCCAGGTTCCTTGACTTGACCTCCTCTACCGGTCCCGATATCCGCTTTGCCGTGCTTTTCCTTTTCCCACTCGTCTTGTGCGAGACCGTCCTCCTTCTTCCCGTCACTAGGTAGCTTCCAAATAGGATAGAAGGCATAACTCCAAGATATACTGCCCTTCGCGGTATATCCTTTTCGTCTCGGCTTCAATTCGTCGTCTCGATGCAACAGCTCCTGTCGATCCGCCTGTGTGTCACTAGTGATACCCAAAAGGTCTGCGAGATCCTCGGATACCATACCGAGGGGATCATCGGCAGACCATCGATCGCCGTCGTACACGATCAAGCGCAAGTGCTCTCCTGATTCAATGGCCTCCGCAGCGATCAGGATGTAAGCGTCTTCCTCCCACCGAGGGTTGAGAGTGTCGACGATCGTTCTGGAACTCCACAGGGGTTTGCCGTACTTGGCAAACGAGATGACGCAGTATGGATCCGAGGAACCGATGGTATCCGCCTTCTTGAGGCCTTTAGCGCCGTGGACTCGGATATGCATGACGCCGATGGCTTGAGTTCTCAGTGCGGCCTCTTGTCCAAGCAGAAGTCGCTACAGTACGAGAACGCGTCAGTGCGTCGGCGCGAAATCCGCTTCGCTGCGATGCTCACGTCAACGTCCAGAGTGTACGAGTTGGGCCGCACAAAATTGTCGCATACTTCCCGGATGGACTTTGCAACTGACAGGCGAAGGTTAACCTCACTACTGCGAATGCGATCACGCCGAAACGTACTGTACGGCTTCACCAACGGTAGACCAAGTACGTCCGGCGCATACTCCTTGATGGGCTTGGCGGCAAAGTCGAACTCTGGAATGTTGGGCAGCGATATCGTAGCGGTCCGCACAAAAGGTACATCGGGGCTGAGCAGTAGTCTGATATGCACCTGAAACGGTCGTGAGCGCTCTTGATGCAGTCATCTGGAAGCGAGACTTACAGTACCAGTGATTTTCAGCATTGTCACCCAAATCGGAACCTCGAACCCCGCGAGGCCTTTCACGCCCATGCCCATAAAGATGAGAAAGTGTAAATCCCATCCTTTACGATTCTTCCGCCCATCATAGGAAAAGTCAACGGCAAGATTGATATATTGTCCCTCATCACCATCTTCTGCATCGTTCTCATCCCCTCTCACTGCCGTTCCCTCGGCTAAAGCCTCTCCAGTCCGCATTTGACCATCAACACCTTCAGGCTTCAACGCCGTCTCGCCCGTCTTGTCCGATCTCGCAGCGAACGCACCCATACCTTGACCCCTTCGTCCGCCAATGGTACGCAGGATCCGATCCCGCTTGCGACGCTCTTGGACTTCGTAAATGCGCTGATTGCGGTCATTGATTCGTTGCGAATCAGCAGATTCGGTTCGGGCGTGACCGAGGTGTGCGGCGGAGACGGAGCTTAGAGTGCGTGAGTGAGGTGTCATCTTGTGCAAGCCCAGAGTGGAGAGGATATTGTTCGAGGCATGGGCGGGGGCAGATGGCGCTCTCGACAGATGTTCGAACCACTGCGCAGTAGGGATCAGCATTTCTGCAAACGAGCCTTTGCCCACTATTCTCACCTCGGGATCGGACATCGGTCGGATCGAGACGATCTTGATAGGTTCCTCTCCGAGACTGGGTTCCGTCACTCGAATGGAAGACTGACAAAGGTGAAGAGTAAGAAAAGGCAACGTCCTCAGGAAGGCACGCGACTTACGACGAGTGGCGGAACTTGTTGCAGCATCACATCCTCCAGTAGATCAATGAAAGGCGTGAGCAAGTCGGTCGTGAGCACAGGAAACAACGCTCTGAGGATATGATTCCTATACCAACAAGCTTCAGCTCCTCCATCCGGTGAAACTCCAAAGCATAAACTCACAGCCATTCCGTCGTCTCCTCCGCCATCACCAGGGCAGGCGGCACATTTCCCTTGACCTTTTCCCTATCCTCTTCCGGATCTCTGCGCCTAGCTGCCTCTCGTCGTTGCCAATCTGCCCAGAGGTAGTAAACTCCGCCTGAAGCGATAAGCAGGGTGACCAAAGAAGCGCCAGCATAGGCCATGATGATGAGGAAGGCGATCAGGCTGATATTACCGATTGATGGGATTGGCAAGGAGCCGATCCGTTGAGGGGCAGATATGGTGTTCAGAAGTGCCATGGGGTCCGTCGTAGGTGCTGATGATGTCATCGCTGCAGGAAGGGTTTGCGGGTTGTCAGAGGACGGCCCTCTTATCTGTGCATTGATATTCCCGGTCGGCCCGTTGCCATTCTTGCCCTCGGGCTCTGGCACATCTTCTCGTGTCCTGTCTTGATCCGATCGTGCAAGGTGTTCACCGACCTCGCTCCGAGGGTAGGCTTCATGTTGCTCGGCACCGGGAGTCGCGATTTCGTTCGAATCGCCTGCGACAGGTTCATTCGTCTCGGGCTCCTGAATATCACATGTACGTCGCGAGGAAGGTGTAGGAACGTAAGACTTGCGGGGTGGCAGACGAGGCGGATCGGCCATGGGCGGTGACGTTCTCGCAGTGTCGATATCTCCGCAAGTTGGCGATGCAGCCGTCAGAGGTCTTGCAGGTAACGCGGGAGGTAGCGTTGACATCCTGACGGTGCACGTGGAATGTCGACGCTCAGGATGTCGATATGATTCGGACCATGACTCGAGACTTATAAGGTGACTGGACGCGGGAGGCTATGCCCTTGGAGGAGAAAGGAGGCAGCAGCAAGTCGAGATAGGTTTGAGACATGTTCGATCAGCTGCAAAGTACGGATCCTATTTAAGTTGGCCTATTTTCGGAGGCTGGGTCATACATATACACTACTGTATATAGCCGATCGTTTGGATCTATGCATAACACGGCGATACTACAGCTGCTTCTCGTTCATCGTCTTGACAAACTCCTTGGCTTCACTTCCACCACCGAAGCCCTCGTCCCGTGACTCAACCTCTGCCTGCGCGACCTCCCCCTCCCCGGCAACCGTCTTCCCCTCCTTGCCCACATTCAAGTCCATTTTCTGCCTCTCTCCATCCCCAAAGCCCCCGCTGAGACCCTCTTGATCGCCGTTAAACTCATCAGCCAACAAGGCTTCCTCCTCAGCCGTCAGCTTGAACTCTTCGAAGCCAGTCAAGCTCAACGGATCGGCGGATCCGAGGGGTGAACGCGCGTGGACCTTGGTCGCAGGGTGAGATTCCGGCCGTGCGGATTCGGCAGCGGCGACGAGGGCGAGGCGGCGTTCGTTCAAGACATACTTGATTCGAGCCATTGATTTTCGGCACTGAACGGAGGGGATACGGCATAAGCGATGCACCGAGAAAGCTTGAGACCTAACACCTACCCTAAATGCCCTTTTCGTCACCAATTCCTTGTCCATCGAGATACCCAGTCTTCTTCGTTCCTCTCGCTGAGTGGCCAACACGTTGCGCTCTCTTAACAGAATGTACCAAAGCGTGTGCAAGTCCGCAAAGGACTTTTGACGCAGTTCTTTGGCAGTCCACGATCGACCTGGATGACCCAGCCAGTCTTAACTACCTAATTCGCATGCAGATGTCGCATTTCCCGGACTTACCACTCGACAAATTCGCTTCATCCCCAAAGATTGGCTCCACCGTGATCATCCCCTCCCCCTCGGACTCTTCATACACACCCTCCGCGATCTCCGCAGCAGTCAACCCCATTCCTCCCAACGGCTGTGTCAACCTCGGATCCACCCGGAAGAACTTCCACAGCGGATGATCAGGGTTGATCTTTTCGGCATCCGAACCCGGCGTGGTCGTCCTCGTAGGTGGTCGAGTGACGATAGGCCTTCCCTTGGGCGTGAACCGAGTTGCGCCTGCTCGATGCGTCAGAATTTCAGCTTGCGCGTCCAGACGAGCAGTCGTGCCGGCGAGGGAGGAAGTCGGAATGGAGCCGCTAAGATCAGCAACTTCCGAGGCATTGGGCACGGCATGACCTCCTGTGGTGTCCGAGTGTTGATCCAGCGAGGGAGGAATAGAGTTGTGCGCGGACGTGGTCGGAGTTGGGTGGTTGGGTATTTGTCGCCCGGGAGTATGCATGAGTCGTGCACTTGTGCCGCAGGGCTTGGCTGATAGCCTAGAGATGCTTCGCCATATCGGAGTGGTGGTGAAAGTCATCTTGAAGGGACACGAGCGGGGCTTTTGCACACCTGTTCAGACTTGTCAACCAGATGTATAAGTCACCAAGAAGCAAGAAGAGAGACTCCGAAATATCGATCGCGAGGACAAAAATGTGCGGAGATGGGCGTCTCAAAAACCGTTCCTTTCTTTGCTGTCGACTTATTAGGGTGTCCTGGGTCCGGCTAGCCAAGGAGCCTTTCACCAATGAGGATCACATTATTGGCACAGTGGATTCTCAGCAGTCCACACTACATCCCCTATACAAAGTACCACAAGTCCGCTGTTTTCCGATGAAGGTCAGAGACTATATTCCAAGCCATTCCTCCGTTACCTGACGACAGAGCTCTGTGGCCCCCGTCATCAAAAAAATGTTCTGCAAGTTGTATGCTGCTTCTCTTGCTACGGCGGGAATACGAGGCTGGGTAGACACGTGAGTCACGAAGAGAGTGGCCGATTCGACAGCAACACATACCTCCTCCGTTGCCTCTTTCGCCGCGGCTATCCTCTTGCTCACAGATTCGAGTACTTGGCGATAATGTTTCACGGCCAGTGGTAAGATACCTGTTCGTGGCGGATCAGTTCCAAGCGGTCAACGGGGACAAGAAGCACGACTCACCTAGACCGTGGAATCCCCTGCCAAAGTTGTAGTCCACCTCTTCCGTAATCTGTGCAGGCTCGAGATATGTGACGTTGCTTTGCATAAGCTTCCGGTACCGAGAGAGGAAAGCCATGGCCTGTGAGGGGTCCATGAGCATATCGCGAGATGACTGAAGGATTCGAGGAACACGTACAGTCGTGATTTGATGCAGTCTATTGTCACTCTGCCTTTGCATGCTTCGTCCCAGATAGGCTTGAGCCAGACAAAGACAGATTAGAGGGTCATACGGATTGTCGTCATAGGCCTGAAGGAAATAATCTAGAAGAGCATGCAAGGAAGTCGATCACCAGTGGCGCAAGCGGGCAAGCAAACGGCTTACAGATAGAGCTCTGATAACTTTTCGCCGTGAGCAGAGCTTGACCGTACATCATCCAAAGAGCCGGCTCTCGTTCCGTAGGCTTGTCCCAAGGAGAGTGTCGCATGGGCTCTCGAGCTCGGGTTTCCTGCTGTGATGCTGCTTTGTCTCCGTTTTCCGCGTCCAGATCGTCTTCCATGTCATCTTCGTCGTCCGGCTCATTTTCGATGTCGTTGTCGTTGTCTTCTTCATCGCTCTCCAGCTGTAGGCCTTCCATTGCTAGACCCTCGGTTTGCTGCCGGATCTCGTTGCTGATCGCCTTGCCAGCCTTTCCATCTCTGTCACCTTTGCGTCTCGGGGCAATGAAGAATCGGTGTTCTCGAGAAACAACCCATCTTGCGATCTTGTCGTTCCAGTAAGCGTCTCCGCCATTCGCCACAAAGTCCCACGCCCGAATTTCTCGAATCAAGAACTTTTGGAGGTTAAGATTCCCGAAAGAGTCCATCGCACGGATTCCAGATCCGAGAGCCGCTTGAAGCAGCCAGAACGGCTCCATCTTGAATTGATACATCCTGGCCAGGTTTCGCGCAGTGTTCATGATGATGGATTGATCTTGTAAACGCATTGATGCGGCTTAATCGATGGCCTTCAGCATGATGCCTTGTTCCCTGTCAAGTGAAAAAGACACACCTAGTATCGCCAGCTGTAATGTCAAGCTATGCTTCATGGAATGAAAGATGGTCGCATACTGGACATGCTGGAGGGTCTCCTGGGCCTCCAGATCATCCCCTTCTTGCATCAAGAAGCAAGTATGCTGCGATGACACTGTGATCAGTATTGACAAGAATGAACAGACTGAGTGTGAAAGCATACTAGTATGACGATACGCAGCCACGTCTCGGCATCGAGGCCTTGGAAACTCGCTATGACTCGCTGAACGTATTGCACCTGTTCTCCTTCCGTCTGATCGTCAGCGTCGACTGAAAATGCGATAAAGGGTTAGGCTCGCTCTGCGAACAATTCTCGGCATCCCTCACTGACCCTCCTCGTGTTCCAGACGTGTCGCCATCGCCTTGACATCCTGGTCCAAGTTTCGCAAGTCCGGTCGTTTTCCTTTTGACCCTTTTCGGAGGGCAACCCACTTGGTACTCTGTTAACAGCGCCCGAAAGTCAGAATCGACGCGGTACAAGAAGAAATCGCGTTGCTTACCCGATCGACAGGAAACATCACAGGCGCCTGTCGCATACCGGTGATCATCTTATCCGCAATAGTCATGTATCTTCGTCTGGCCACGGGGTCTCCAGCCAACGCGGCTTGCTCATCCGCCTTCAAGGTGATCAGATTGACACGAGTCTCTTCTTCCTCCAATTGTCGGCGTTCCAATCTGCCGAGCCGTCCTGCGAGTTTGTCTTGTCTTGCTAGTCTGGCCTGACGGTCTTCCGCAGATTCGTTGATGAAGGCATCGTCCATGCTTTCTTCGCCGTCAGTCGGCAAGTTGACGGCATTCGCTTTGATCTGACGTCGGGCCTCGCGCACTATACACAAATGATTTGACCATAAGCATATACAGTCAAAGCTTGACACTTCTGACCGGCTCACCTTCATTCACCAACTCGAGCGCTCGAGCTGGATTTCCAGAGTCTTCGTAAGCGTGTGCAAGCTTCACCTTGGTATCCAGGTCATCCGGCGAATACTGCAACACTGCAACGGAACCCCTTCAATTCCTGTACTCTTTACAGCACATTACTGCTCACCATGTTCAAAAGACTCGATTGCCATGTCATAACGCCCAAGGCTGTGTTGACAGATACCCAGATTAACAACATGCGCGAGGTCTGCCGTCTAAACACAAACTGTCAGCGACGGCAGCAGGGCATCAGTTTACACCATCACTCACTTCTTCTTCTCCCGAGAGATCCAAAAAGATCTGCTCAGCCTTCTCATAGAGCCCTCTGTCCATTAGAGCGACACCGATATCTGCATGGAGAACAGTGAAATCCGCTGCGTTAAGGACTTCATCGATGTGGATCTGCACAAGCAATTCACAAGTGAGAAATGCTGAGCCGAATACACGGAAGAGTCGGGAGCCAATCGACCCACCTTGGCGTCATAATCGTTGCCCAACTTTAGTCGGGCAATGGCCAGTCGATGTCGGAGATTGATATCCATCTCGTAACCTTCACTCGCCATTTCTTGACCTTCGGGGGCATTGTCCAGTTCAGAAGCCGGTTGCACGTGCATCCGCCGAATGGTTCCCGGAGGATCAAACTCCCTATCGTCGACTTCCATATCCCAGTAAACTTCCCGCGACCGACCGCCCAACCATCTTTGACCTCGCCGCACGATGTTGATCACATCCTCATACTCGAGCAGAAGAATCTTGAAGTCAGCCAATGTGATGATAAAATCGACGCTCATGTTGTTCTGCATGGTGCTAGAGCTGGGTCCCGCTTGATTTTCGCCAGATGGACCATCGGGAAACGTCTTGATATGGTGATCCATTGCGGCTTCAAACAGCTGAGCCCCTTCCGGGATCGAGTTGGTTGCGGCGAAAAGCGGAGGCAGTTCCGCGAGGATGTTCATGTCATGCGGCAAGATCTGTAGCAGACGTCGGAAGACTTTCAAGGCCTGGTCATACAACTGTTAGTCGGCAGAAATGCGCCAAGCTGTTCAGCCACTCACAATCTCGTCTTCGCCAAATTCCTTTGCCATCATCGCCTGTTCCCAGAGAAGATCGACATCGCTCGGGTCCACGGCCGCAGCTCGTTTCATGCAGTACAGAGCTTGCTGACGCTGGCCGGACACCCTAAGGAGATAAACATCAAGCAAAACCCAATACAATCTTGCGAGTAAACTCACTTGGATCGTTCGGCTAGATCTCTCCAGGTATCCACATCATGCATCAAATGCGCGGCCACCAGTCGACAACCAATCTCCTTTTTCTCGTCCCCTTGCTCTCGATGCACTTGTGCAAGAAGCATCCAAGCCTCAGACTCGGTGGCATCCAGCCGAATGATTTCTCGATAGTTGCGTTTGGCTTCAGTTAAATCCGCCGACGCATAGGCGACGTTGCCAGCCTCGAACAGGTCTTGCAACTCCTTTGTACGCTGCCGTTCTCTTTTTCTCCTCGTACCAGTCGATGGCGAACCCTGTCGGCGATTACGCTTGCGCCTTCTAGCTGAGAATCCTTTTGCCAAAGCTAAATCATCCCGAATGGCAGCCATATCTTCGACGATGGCAGCGTCTTCGGCCGAAGACAGAGCGTTCCGGTCGTAGAGATTGCCATCGCTCTCGCCAATAGTGTTCAAAAGAGCGCTATGGTAAAGCAAGATGATAAGCTTTGGAAAGGGTGGTTGGCAATCAGCAACGTACTTGAACGACTCATCCTCTTCTTGATCCTGGCGAGATGTCCCGACGCTTCTTCCTCTGGATGGATTGTCTTGGTCTGGCCCATCCTCATCGTCTTCATGATCTGCCGAATCTTCAGCGGATTCGTCAAAGTCTGTAACAAGAATGATTAGTATCAAAGACACCAGGATTCTATTATAAAGCTCACCTTCCTCGTCATCCAGCGGATCATCCTCGAGCTCCTCATCTTGCTCGTAGTCGTCGTACTCGTTGTCATCGTCGTACAGATTCATGCCGAAACGTTGACCGGATTGCGGGTTTACCTGATGCCGAAATCCGGAACTGAAGTCGAGGGGAGATGACGGTGTTTCCAGACTTCACGGATAAACGCTACCGCTTCAGTAAGCCAATAAAATCGACAGCTTGCTAGTGAGCTGGGATGGCAGGTACTTGGCTGTCTATGGACGGCAAGTGGGATGCCCAGAGACGAGAGAATCAGAACAGACAGGAAGTGAAGACCAGATCAGCATGAATGGCAGCTTCAGCTCTTCATCTCGATCGTACAAAGTAAACAGATCTTCAGGACTTACAGTAAGGCCTTCCCTGTCGTATAGCCTGGAGCTCGGTATCCCAGTGACGGTCTTACTGTACACGACAACTCATCTGCTCTTGCGATCCAACGGGCCCGAGGACGATGGAAGACCACATTCATCTTGCTTCGACGTATGTACTAGATTGTATACTCAATGGTATAGGCATCGGCAACTTCGACAGCCAGCCTGAAGTCGCAAGGTCACCACTAGCCAAGCTGATATCTATGCCCTATCACAGGTGGCCGGAAGGAATGAGATGGCGTAGTCAATACACAAGCACCAGCGTGCAGCGGATTCTCTTTTGTAGCATGATCATATCATGCCGCGGGCAAACTGAAAGACTACAGCTGGGACGGTACAAGTCTCCATGAACCTAGTATAAAAGCTATAACACTTCCAGTCCACCCACGATCCCAACAAGGGAGACTTAAAGGTCTCGCTTGAGGAGACCGGTGAAGGCCTTTCGTTCCTCCTGGGTTTGGAACTTTCCGTGACCGAACTTGGAAGAGGTATCGATGAACTTGAGGTCGACCTTCTCCAAGGCGGCTCGGGAAGTAGGAGGAGCCAACGACTTTCGCAAGACGGTGACTCGCTTCTTGGGACCGGCGGTGCAACCCTTGAGCATGACGAAGGGGTTCTTGACGAGACCGTAGTGGGGGAAGCCACCCATCGGGTTGATGGTCTTCTTGGTGATGTCGTAGGCGGTGGCACCAGACTCCTCGGAAGTACCGTCAGCGATTCGGTAGATCTTCTTGTTGATCTCAGTTCGGTGATGGTAACCGTTTTGACCCGCTCGGGCAACGGAGAACATGACCTTGGACGGATGCCAAGCACCGATACAAGCGACCTGAGTGAGGTAAGGTAAGCACAAAAACTATTGGAACTGAGGCATGTCGACGAACCTTTCGCAGACCCTTGTGGGTCTTTCGGGGCAGCTTCTTGGTTCCCCATCGGTGGGTGACACCTTCGAAACCGTGACCCTTGGTGACACCGATGACATCGATGCACTCGTCCTGCTCGAAGACCGAGGTGACATCGACAGTCTTTTCAAAGTGGTTCTTGGCGAACTCGACCTTGTCGGCAACGGAACCACCGTTGACCTGGATCTCCATCAAGTGTGCCTTCTTCTGCTTCAAGCCGGTCTTTCGGAGCTGGGTGTGGGCCAAGACTCGGACGACGGTGCAGTACTTCCTGATTCGCTCGAGTTCTCGGGTGACGGAAGCACCGTTAGAGTCGGCGTGCTTCTTGGCGTACTTGGTGAAGGCCTTCTTCTTGGACTTGTACCAGTTCTTGTAGAATCGTCGCTTGACTTCGTCGGACAAGTGTTCAGCCCAGACAGTGGTCAAGGATCGAAGACCTCGGGGGGTCTCGACGTAACCGACAACACCAACGACGACCATGGGAGGGGTCTCGATGACGGTGACAGCCTCGACGACTTCACGCTTGTGCATCTCTGCAAGGAATGAATCAGCAATGTTTGGCTAGGAGTCAGGGGCATGACTTACTGGATCCGGGTCGGTCAAGGTCTCGGACGATGTGGGTCATACCAGCCTTGTAGCCCATGAGAGCGGTAAGATGAACAGGCTTGGAAGGATCATCCTGTAAAAGGCCCAAAGTGAGCCTCCCAGTCCAATAATCACTTCTGTCAAGCACAGTCTTGCATCTTCCCAGTCCAAACATGAACTCCAGACATCCGGCACACCATCGCTCTTTCAGCTGTCCAGCTTGCGCCATCTCTCGTTGGGCACCTCGTTTCTGCCCCGCATCCCTTCAAGACTGCCTTCCTCCCGACGAGATGGGTTTGGCCAGCAACCTCCAGAGTTCCGGTTGGTGACAGGATGGCGGGAGGACTTGCAAGGGGGGAAGATGCTACTGTGCAAGACGATCAACGTCCAAGCGGACTCAGAGACATACCTTGGGGAAAGCCTTTACTCGTCCCCTGTGCCTGGCGGCACGCTTTCGGGGCAAGAAACCCAGGGAACCGTGTCGGGGAGCTTCGTACTTTCGGTGAGACATCTTGACTTCCACGAGGATGCTTGAGGGGTGACTGGTGGGGTGAAGGACAAGACGGCGGTCTTGATGGCTAGGTGATGTGGCGAGACGATGTCAACGCTGCCTGGAATGGTATGGGACGTTTGCAGCGGATGCCTCGGACCAGGAACACAGGGGAGAATGCGATGATTTGCGCTTGGCCTGGTAAAAGCGCACGGAACCGATCTTTGCTGAATGTCTTTGTAATACACTCACCTTGGGTATTTTCCAAAATCAATTTCAGGCTTTTCGAAAAAAAACTTTCTGCTCCTTTTTAGTGTTCTCGTCTGGCCCGTTTCTGGCTGCCGTTTGTTGCCGTCAGTTTGGCTCCGGACCGATCGCTTTGCGTGGCTGACTGTTTCGATTCGTTGGCAATTCATTCAGCCCAAATGCTGCATTCTTGAGTTCTTGGTTTAAGTGCTCAGGTGTTTGTCTCCTGCCAACACGTCCCACATTGACTACTCATTGACTGGTCGGTCTCACGAGCAAACTTTCAAGCGAGGACCGCTTCAGGACCGCAAGACTAGCTCGGCGTCACCGGATACCGCCATTCCGTTGTCGCAAGACCTCAGAACAGCTCCATTGAAACACAACCCGCCACTCTACATCGCTCATCGCTCTTCCTCAGACACAACATGGCCTGCATGCCAATGCCCACCCCGTCCTTGGACACCATGCCCGAGGAAATCCTCGGGCAGATCGTCGGCCCTCTTCTCCCCTTGAAATGGTACTCGCTCTCCGTTCTCGTCTCGCTCTCGCAAACTTGCTCCTCGCTTAGGACCTGGCTCCTCGAGGACGAGTCGATCTGGAACAAGGCCTTGCTGGGACGCGGAATGGGACGACCGCTCTATACGATTCCGGGATACGAAGGCTACGCCGAGTGGGAGAAGGAGATTCGCGAGGCGCATCGCAAGATCCGGGAAAAGGTTGCGCTGGAAAAGTCATTCGGGGAGGACCTCGATCAGGCGGATGCGCAGCAGGGTCAACAGCGAAAGAAGCCGATGTTGGCGCAGGGCCTCGATGATAACACGCACAAGGCAGGTCCCGCGCCCTTACCGCCCTCGGCAGTCTATCAGCATGGCGTTGACCCGAATGCAATGGACTACGAAGATGCTCAAACGAGCGATATAGAGGACTATGCGTTCCCGATCACTTGCCGAGACCTGTGTTTCCGTATCTACGCCCACGAACGCAAATGTTTGAGCTGTAAAGTTGGCGACTCCAAGCTCTCGCACTACTACCTGACCGATTCCGATCTTCGAAATGCCGACAAGGTGGGCGTACACCCTGCGATCCTCAAGTTTATGGGTAACAACTGGGGCTTTGGACCGTTCGAGCCGGCGCACTTTGACAAGGTCTTGAACGTGAGGGAGGCTAGAACCCGAGCGGTAAGCATCGGCCATAGTCACTATCGTAAGCTAGACTGAAATTTCCCTCGACAGGTTCGTACTGCCAAGTTCTTCGTCGGATACGACTTCTTCGGATTCTGTCCCTACACGCTCGCCATCCGAATCCGCACAAAGTCGGAACCCTTGACCCAGCCAGCCCTCTGCAAGATCGAAATCTCCGTCTTCATTCCTGCTCGACGCGTCAGTGCCGCTATCGATCGTACGACCAATCAGCCCGTCTTTTTCGGCCCGGAAGTATGCTACATCAGTAGTTTTATGGTGGAGAACTACAATGGCGTTACTTTGGGCGACTTCCAGCGAGCTTTCGAGAAGTGGTGAGTGTGCCGGGTTTATTACCGACGATCAGCGTTCAACCTACGCGTCTCATCAGGGTCAATGCGCCGATGCCTCCCGAGGAAGCCAAAGAATTCGAAGAGAAGGGTGCCTATTTCTCTTCCAAGGGCAAACGTACCACTCGACTTGCATTTGTTCCTGAGAAATAGTACGTAGCATCGCTCCTTGCTGCACGTCAGATGGTAACTAATCTTTTCTTCTTACAGTCCCAGGTTCCGCCGAGATGACAAGCTGTACGAGATTGGAGATATTCGACCTGTTGGCAGCAGAATCGAACATGGACGAGGCGTCGTCCTCCTTGGGGACAGATATTCGCACTCGCACCTTTCTTAAAGACACCGATTGTATCAAGATAGCATGGGCTTCATTAGCCACGTCTGGTACGAGAGAATCAGTGACACGAAATAAGGTAGTCGCAACGGTGGGATGATGAGTGCGGTGGCGCATAAGGAGATTGGGCTTGATTAGTTGAGGTGGCTCTTGGATCGCTCGTAGTGTGTAGAACGCTACATATGAGGTGTTGTGGCGGACAGACGGATGCGACATGGGTTCTCAGTTTTGGGTTCGTAAGCCAATGCTTGCGAGGGGATCCACAGGCTGTTTCGAAAGGATACAGCTGAAGGGACATTTTCTTTCCTGCTATCGGAGGCGGCATCGCATCGCTCGCGCCTTCTTCGAGGGGTCAATCTGGGTTTGTGTTATTCATCTGACATGCAGCCTGGAATCAATATCCAAGTGGTCAGCCAGTCAGCCCTGAGATGTCCCCGAGCGAGTTCACGATGCGGGAAGAAGTCGGCTCGAGAAACGCGATTTCGGTGACACGGCTTTCGTGTCCGTTCGTTGCGCTGTATTTTCGATGGTCTGAAGACCAGTTTTACCGCCGAGCGGTATACCTGCTGAGTCCGACACGGGACGAGCAAGTCGCGCAACACGTATAGCCAGAGTTCATCAGGGTCATCGCCACCGCGACTGTGAGTGAGCACGCGAGAGCGAGATAAGGCAAGAATAGAGTTGGCGAACGCTGGCTCCCCCACAAAAAGCGCGTGTCTGGATCGGCCACACCGTACGGAGGAAATCCTTCGCTTGTTCATCATCCATTCGCCATCATCTATCCCGACGACTGCCATCGCCTGCTACAGATCGTAAACCACTCGTTCACCATCTCATCCACAATGGCTCAACCAATCGAACCCAGAAAGGACGCCATCGCCGCCGCGGCCACACCGGCAAACACCCCTTTGAACGTGGCTCCCATCTCCCGAGGCGAAGGTCTGCCCAAGCCGTCCGTTGCCACCGTAGAGGAGGACGACGACGACGACTCTGACGCAGAAGACTTGGCTGGTGGTAACCCTGCGAGCGTTTTGGCAAGGGTAAGTTTCGTGGTCTGGCCGACTGGGAAGCTTGCATAGGGGCTGTGTTACGTGAAAGGCGTGCGTGAAGCGAAGCTCTTACATCGCCCACAGCTCTCCATCCGGTTGTCCTCCTGTCAGCGTGTCCTTGTTGACTGATTCCGTCCCCTCGTAGAACCCCGCTCTCCTGAACATGGTCCAGAGCAAGCTCGGTGGGCTCGTCGGCCGAGACTCTGGCTACCTCGAGTCCCTTCCCGCCCCAGTCAAGAAGCGGGTCCAGGGTCTCAAGGGTATTCAAGTCGAACACTCCAAGATTGAAAAGGACTTCCAACTTGAACTCCTCGAACTCGAAAAGAAGTTTGCCAAGCGATACGAACCCTTGTACACCCGACGAGCGGAGATTATTGCCGGAAAGGTCGAGCCTACTGCCGAGGAAGTTGAGGCTGGTGATGCCGCTGATGCGGAGGATGAGGATGATGAGGACCGTGAAGCTCGAGTCGAGGAGATCAACGAGAACGAGGGTGCTGATGCCAAGGGTATCCCCGAATTCTGGTTGACCGCGTTGAAGAACCACTCCATCATCGGTGAACAGATCACTGAGAAGGACGAGGAGGTACGTGGCCGAATTGGGTGTGCGATTGGTTGGTGCTGATGTTGCGGTGAAACAGGCTCTCAAGCACCTCACCGATATCAAGCTCGAATACCTGGACACTAAGCAGGCCGGTTTCAAGCTCCTCTTCTCCTTCTCCCCGAACGAGTTCTTCGAGGATTCTGTCTTGACCAAGACTTATTACTACCAGGTAATCAGTTTGCTTATGGATTCCTCTGCATACACTGATGGTGATCGATCTCGCAGGAAGACATTGGATACGGTGGCGAGTTCGTCTATGACAAGGCCGTCGGGCACGACATCAAGTGGAAGGAGGACAAGGACTTGACCAAGACTGTCGAGATCAAGAAGCAGCGAAACAAGAGTACGTCGGGCGCCCAATTGGAGCCGCATCTCACTCACACTTCATTTCTAGACACCAACCGAACACGAGTGATCAAGAAGGTTATCCCCACGGATTCCTTCTTCAACTTCTTCAAGCCTCCTCAGCCACCTTCGATGGATGACCTCGAGGGCGGTGACGTTAACGAGGAGGAACTGGAAGCTCTGGATGAGAAGCTCGAGATCGACTACCAGATTGGCGAGGACCTCAAGGAGCGAGTGCGTATCTCCTTTTGTGTAGTGATCACGGTGCTTGGGCTGACATGTTGTCTCTTCTCCCAAGATCATTCCCCGAGCCATCGACTTCTTCACTGGCAAGGCTCTCGAGTACGAGAACGAGGATGACTTTGACGAGGATGACTTTGATGACGAGGAGGACTTTGACGAGGATGATGTGAGTGCACATGGTCGTTTGTCTCCTGCAGATCAACTAATATAGCCTGTCTTTTAGGACGAGGACGAGGACGACCGTCGGGCTGCCCCCGCCCCTTCCACGTCGCAGGATCCTCAGGAGTGCAAGCAGCAGTAAATGGATGACCATTGGCATGACCACTCTTGTTCCTTCCCTGGTGTCGCTTGTATGTTTGTCGAAGCCGCGAGATGGCCGAGTGCTGTAGTTTTCAGGTTATAAGAGAAAATCAAAAGTTAAAGGAAAGGAATCCGTTGACATATTTCTCGCACTGGAAGTGGTTGGCTCATGCCTCTGTGACCGCTAGGCGTATGATATGCGAACTGACAGGGAGGAGGGGACAATGGCACCGATCTCCAATACTGTTTCCCGATAAGACCCCGCATGCGTTTCGGAAAGCTTTCGGAACCAGACCCGAAATGCGATCGCGTCTCAGATCTCGCATGCGATATTTATTTCTTCCATTCTCATCGAAGCACTACAGCATCAAACGCAAACTCCAGCTCTCTCCTGTGTCATGGCTGCCGTAGTGACTGACCCTGAGCCAGTGAAGGCGTCGATCGAGAAGCTTCAAGCGAAGAAGGGAGTTCAGTTGGCAGGTTTCGCAGCGGGGATTGCTTCAGTACGTTTTTCCCGTTCTCATCTCAGTGCAAGTAATGCTAAATGTGTTGGCCGACTCCTTTCGTAGGGATGGACAAAGGTAAGCAGAAGCTGCATCTTCAGCAGGTAATGAGCAGCTAACTGAAGCTTAGTCGATTTTCTCTAGTTGATTGTTGGGGTGAGTAGGTCCTCACGCTTTGTTACGAGCCTAGGCTGATAGCTGCCGTCTTTTCGATAACCTCAGCATCCTCCCGATCTCATCAAGACACGAATGCAGACTACTGCCCCCGGTGTGTATCGCGGAGCCTGGGACTGTCTGGTCAAGACAGTGACAAAAGAAGTGCGTGTGAGACGGTAGAGAGTATGTGACTACCAAAGGCTCATCTCTGACATGTTACAGGGAGCCAGGAAATTGTATGCCGGCGCCTCAGCCCCCGCCGTAGGATGGACCATCACAGATGCCATCTTGATGGGAACGTAAGTCTTTCTCTCACCGTGATACCCCAGAGCCGTTCTCATTTCTCTCACTGTCAGACTGCACAATTACCGTGCTTTTCTCCTCAAACATGGGTTCGACGAGCCAGATCCAAACAGTAAAAGCCACGACGCGAGACGTCTGAGCTTGCTGGGACAGTCAGTAGCGGGAATGTGGGCAGGATGGTCAAAGTCAGTAGAGAGCGTAAAGCAGCCCAACATACACTCATTTCGTACCATAGTGCACTGCCAGCCCACTTTATTGAGAAGATCAAATGTACCCTACAAGTCCAAGCCGCGATGGAGCAGCAGCGCAAGATGCTCGGAACTACAGCAGCTTTTGCGTCCAGTGGTGTCATCGCTTCTCAGCCGACACGGATGTACTCCACAACAACGCTGCCGAATCCAGCCAGTATAGAGCGGTTTACGGGACCGATAGACGTGATCAAGCAGACGGTTAAAGTACAGGGGATCACGGGTATGTGGAAAGGCTTTGGAGTCTCTTTGGTATACCGGACGAGTTTTGCGGTGAGTCGCAACCGGCTTGTTTGGCAGAAGTGGACTGACAGGTTTCATTTCCTAGGCCATGTTTGGAGGCAAGTCACTGCCAGCCATAGCATATCCTTGCAGCCGCTGACAAATCGTCATAGGCTTCGAGCTATTCAGCAGGATGTTCCAAAAACTGAAAGGCACACCTTACGAGCTGTCCCAGAACGCGTCCAACTTTCTGGCAGGCGGTCTCGCGAGCAACCTGTACTGGCTAAGTGCCCTGCGTGAGTATCGTGTGAGGTCAGGTCCCGGGCATAAACTGATAGTCTGCAACCTTCCAGCCGCGGACAATGTCAAAAGCCGGATCATGACAGATTCCTTGTCGAAGCCAAAGTACAGAAGTGCCTGGCATGTTGTGCACACAGTTCTGCACGAAAAGGATCGGGCAGGACGTAGCAGATTAGGCAACACCATCGCGGGCGTCGGCAACTTTTATCGGGTACGTTCGATATTTGATAGGCGAGACTGGATGCTCACGATTGTATCTTGCGTAGGGAATCGTCCCGGTTGTACTGCGAGCGTTCCCCACGAATGCAGCAGCTCTGGCGGTATGGGAAGCCGTCATGAGAGGCATGGGAGCAAAAGAGGTCTGTCTCGACCTCTGTCCTACGCAGGGTGTGGTTGATAGCTGAGATTGCCACCTTGCAGTGATGGACATCGTCATTATCGCTGACGTCTAGCCGGGAGATGTCTCCCGTTATGAAGCGGTTTCCGAGCTGGAGTAGACAGAGTAAGACAGAGTCTGATGCGACTGGAAGATACCAAATCAGGGAGGTTCCATACGAGCGGAAAACTGCTGAACAGCCATTTTGTACCACGGCAGAATGTGAACTGTAAGGACATGGCGGCAAGTATATGCAGATTCTGGTGTTACAGCCTGGGTATGTATGCGCCTGCAAGCGTTTTATCTTCGACGAGGCGCCGAGAGTCGATAGCGCCACTAGAAAAGCACAACACACTTCTATTCGAGCTTCAAATCCTGTTGCAAACAAATCCTAAGCCTTCTTGACGCTCTGCTATCCCCGACAGTCACGAACCTTGGCGATCATCTTGCGCGCGATCGGGTGGTAAAACGCCGCGTGCGCCTTGAACGTGTCTTGGGCGAGTTTGGGCGCGACGGCATACAGGAGACGGTAGACGGTCTGCGGTGCAATGGGCTCAGCATGACTCGAAGCAGGGTCGGGAATAGGCACCCACTCGGCACATCTTCATTCGACCTTGATCGACGACCCAAGCTGTGACGGCGAAGGGTCAGCTAACCCTCTTTCCCGTTCCGTTTCCGTCAGAGACTCACCCGCAGCGCTCTGGGCGTACTCGGTTCCGGCAGGCAAAGCCAGGCCGTACCACCGCAGCCGAATCTCACCGTTGGTCGAGGTATCGAGGCGGTACACCTTGTCCAGCGCTTTCAAGGTGGACACGGGCAACGTCTTCTCGGCTTGAAGCCGTTCGAGGAAGACGACTGGCGGAAAACGGGGTTAGCACTTTTCCATCGATACGTGTAAGCCTCGGCGGAACTTGCTTTTCTGAGATGATGTAAAGTCCTGGAGATCCTTTGGCGAGAACTCGGCATAATCGTCCTTCTTGCTCGCGGCAACCCAACGGTTGGCCAAGTCGTAGCACTATGCGACGTGTATCAGCACCCATCCGTACAAGCGCCTGACCGGTATACATACCTGTTCAGCAAGAGTCTCGTCGTACTTCATATCGACGGGCAAATCATCTCCTGAACCATGAAGCCACTTTCGAACGAGTCAACACGGATCGCGCCCCGCCGCATCCTCGCTCGCGCTCACCTCGTCCCACTTGATCTCGTCTAGTCTTTTAACGTACTCGTCGCCCTTTTCCTGACTTTTGAAAAAGTCGTACAAGTGCGCCCGCCACTCCTCGGTCGTGACGACGTTGCCGGAAAATTTCTTGATATACGCCTTGATATACGGCCGGAACACGTCCAAGCCACCGAGCTGGCGTTCGATGTGGAGGAGGAAGTTGGATCCCCTACCCGGGCGAATCAGTTAATTCCGCGCCGGGGAACGAAGCGACGGCGCGAGAACTCACTTGTCGTAAGGGACGGTGGAGAACCCATCGTCCGGATCGGCGTATCGTTCGTAATCGATCACGAGCTTCTGGTACCGCGCCGGCATCTCCTTTAACGCGTCCCGCAACATTTTCCTCCCTGTCCACCACTATTAGCCTTGCGATAACGATACACTACAGGTAACACACCAATGATATACGACCTATCCCCCACCGGAATCAGCTCTGACCCAAGAACACGGAGCTGGAGGAGGATACTCACAGATCCCGCTCGGCCGGTCCATGCA
This sequence comes from Naganishia albida, assembly GCA_001599735.1. Taxonomy (NCBI): domain Eukaryota; kingdom Fungi; phylum Basidiomycota; class Tremellomycetes; order Filobasidiales; family Filobasidiaceae; genus Naganishia; species Naganishia albida. The sequence continues at coordinate 323,886 of BCHV01000014.1, read as the reverse complement.
TATCATTCAAGATCATCCGCTCGAGGTACGTCGTCCAGCCTTCATTCAACCAAAAGTGGTTCCAGCTCGCGCAGCCGATCAGGTTTCCCGTCCAGCTGTGACTGCGCGTCAGGAAGGAAAGGCGGTCAGTGGGAATCGGGGACGGGTGGGGCGGGCGGCGGCAGGAGGGGGGGGGGAGACGTACGCGATCTCGTGGGCGCAGACGTCGGTCAGGGATCGGTCGTGTGCGATCAAGACGGGAGTGACAAACGTCAGGCAGGTGTTTTCCATCCCTACCGCCGACGAGAGATACGTCAGCAAGGGAGAAAACCCCTAAGCGCGCGCGCGCGAGAGAGAGAGAGGGACTGACCGCCGTACGGGAAGGAAGGCGGCAAGACGAGCGTATCATATACGCCCCACTCATAAGGCGTCGTCAATTCTTCCGCGATACTAATGTACCGCCCGATATCGGCCGAGAATTCCCAGTAGGCGTCGTCGATGCCCTCGGGCTACCGAGGGGGAGACGGCGACGATCAGCGCGCGCCCGCGCGCGGGCGCGGGCGCGGGTAACCTTGGTGGAAAGAAAAGGGAGGGGGACGTACCTCGGTCCACACGCCCGCCGTCCACTTCTTGCCCTCGATGGGCGGGAAAGCCTTGTACACCAAGTTTCCGCTCGCGATCGCGATCAAATACGACGGAATGGGAACGGGCTTGCCCACGCCACACGTCCGTCAGCTCGGGTCCGGCGCGGCGTTTACGGTGCGGGGGGGGGGGGCGGGCATACCTGATCATACACGTATTCCACGACATCGACACCGACTTGCTTCCCGCCATGATGCGCCTCGACCGCCGGGCTTTGCCTGAGCGCGGAGAGGAGGACGGGCAACGTGGATTTCACCGTGGCCGAGTAGGTCGCTTTGATCGAGGGTGTGTCTTGGCAAGGGAGGAGGGATCGTGCGTGGATCTGCGCGCGAGATGAGACGCGTTGGGTGAGCTCTGGGGGTGGGAAGGGAAGGGAAGGGAGGGAACGGGCTTACGGCTTGGGATTGGGAGTAGAGGTAAGGGTGTTGCCCGCCTTTGGTTTGTCTTTTTGCGCTGTCAGGAACGGGCGGAGGGATCGGAAAAGGGCAAGGGAAAACGTACTCTTTCGTGAGCCATCCGAGGGCGGTGCATTCCTTTGTCGTCGAATACTCGATCTCGACCTTGAACGCGTCCAACGTTGGTTCCTCGAGCCGAATCGTCAAGGCCTCACCCATCGCCTCGATCCGCTCCGCCTTGGTCCACTTTACATCCGCGGCATCAACCGTGACTGCGCGGATATCAAGGAAACTGGTATCCAGGACGACCTCATTGACGGCGCCTTTCCCCTCGGGCTTGAGGGTAAGCGTTGCCGTGCCCGAGATGAGCTGGCGAGGCCAGTCGATGCACCAGTCGAGGTGGGTGTGTGTGGTGCGAAGTTGGTGGTAGTTTGAGAGGGTGGCGTTGTCGCGGGACATGGTGGAGGTGGGGGGAAAGGAGAAGGGAGGGGAATACAATAGGAAGAAGAAGAGAAGACGTTTTCTACGCGAGCACAAGTTCACATGGACCACGGACCACGCCGGGCGGATCCAAACTATCCCCGGGCGCCGGTGTCGCTCGAATTCGAATTACGTCACTTTGTCAGCTGCCTATATCAACCAATTGGACTCCCCTATCCTCCCTCTCATTCCCACCAAGCAACCCCACCCATGTCCTCCCTCCTCCAGACAGCACTCACAAACCGCCAAGCAGCAGCAGCAGCCCAACGCGCCTCGTCGCCCTCGCCCTCTGCAAAACTCAACAGGCTTTCCCTCGCATCGGACGACGACGACGACGATGTCTCCTCGGCCGACGAGGGCGACTATGCCGATCGGTTCGCCGCCGCGGACGCGGACGAGGATGAGGACGAGCTTGTCGACTTGCAGACGCGGCCGGGCACGCCCGTACCGGGCGGGCCGAAGAGTCAGGGGTTGACGACGAGCGGCAAGGGTCACGTCGTCGTCAAGTCGAGGGATCCGGTGAGTCCCCCGCCGCGTGCGCGTGTGGCGTCTCTGTTTCAAACGCTGATCACGGGCCGGCAGCTGAGGATCCTCCCGTCGGCCTTGGCCGTCCGTGTTTTCCTCCAACTGGATATCAAGTCCCTCGCACGATGTAATCGCGTCTGTAAACGATGGCGTAAATCATCCACCTTGAACTACAGTACGTTCCCCCCTCTTCTCCACGTTGCACCAACAAACCCTAACCCCGTGCGTCGTGCGTTCGTCGGGAAGCATGGTTCCTCCACTGCCGCTCACTCACCCTCCTCAAACCGACCGCCCCGCAACGCCTCCAACCGGGCGACCCGGACCCGGACGACCCCAACTCGGGCTACGACCCGTACGCAAAGCACCGCGGCTTACCCCTCCTCACCACGCCCGTCCCCGCCTCGGCCACCCCGCAATGGAGTAAACGCGAGTCCAAGAAAGAATGGCGCCCCGTCTTCCGGGACCTGGCGACGAGGAAGGATACCCACTTGACCCCCGCGCGGGATCCGTTAAACGTCGACGTGGACGCCCTCTCCGCGAGCGTATCCGACGCCGGAGGAGGCAGCGGGTACTCCACCCCGGCGACCATAGAAGGCCCCGGCTCGGGCGCGGCGACACCACCGGTAAAGAGTAAGAAGGAGATGCGGGCGCATTACAAGTCCCTCGGCGGGCGGAAGAGCAAGGCCAAGGGCATGTTGGGCGGCACGCCGAGGGGCCATCGGGATTTGGGTGGCGCCGGGGAGACGGAGGAGGATCGGTTCAGCTCGCCGTTCTAGGCGGAGCGCGGTAAAAAATCGGATTTCAAGCGGATGGTATCATCGAATGCGTATAGCCTGATGGGTATAGTCGGATCGACCATGTATAATTGAAATGAAATCAATGACAACGTTGCGAGGACAGGCCAGCGGTCGAATATATGATTTCCGGTGTCGGGCTGTATGCTTCAGGTAACAGGCGTCTGTCACCGGTCTTTGGCATTCCCCGCTCTGCGTTATCCAACACCGGCATGCCAAGCTTACAGATCGTCATGCTCATTCCTCATGAATACTGGCGTCTATTCCGCCGTCCATTCGTGAGATTCGTTACATGCCATACATCCTATACAATGACGATACGAGACCCCTCCTACGCAGCGCCCCGCTCAGTCGCCCCCATCTTTCGCCGCATTCGTCGGACCCGTCGTCGCGACCGCCTCGGGCACGTACCAATCCGGATGCGGGATATGGTAGTGTTCGCGCACGTTGGCGAATGCCTGCAACAAGGGGCGTCAGTAGAAGGAAACACCAAGACACCAGCGAGACGTACCCGGAGCAACTTTCGTCGTGCGCCGAGAGCGGCCACGCCGCGGCTCTCGAGCGTTTCGGAATCCATCATGACCATGTCGCGCCACTTGTCGTCGGCGAAATTCGGGGTATATTTCTGCCGGATTCCAAAAGGTCAGCCGAGTACGCTGACGCCGGGTAAAGGCGCGACTCACATGCAATCGCAGCACACGCAACCAATTCGCCGTATCCTTCAAGATCCGCTCGTCAACATCATCAGCCCCACCGACGCCCGCGCCCGATCCGGCACCGCCATTGGACCCGGCGACGGCGGTCGACGCCATCGGCGGCGGCTGCTGGTTTGCGAACCCGCCGATCATGGGGCTCTTGCGTGCGTTGTTGTTCGTCCTGCTGGACTGCCGAGGCCCGCCTCGGCCCGTCATCGTGCCGGTGCCCGAGGGCATGCCGACCCCGAGTCCGGTCAAGCCGGAATCGTATTGGCCCATACCCAAGCCCATGCCCATCCCGATCCCGAGACCGTTCAGCGCGTGCTGGTGCTGCTGCTGCTGCTGCTGCTGCTGCTGCTGCTGCTGCTGCTGCTGCTGCTGCTGCTGCTGCGTGTATTCCTGTCCGGCACCGGGGATCGGCGAACGCCAGTTGTGGGATGCGTACGCGGGTTCCGTGCCGAGGCGAGGGGAAGGCTGCGCACCGGCCGGTCGACCGCCCGAAGGTGTTCGGCGGAACTTGGTCGCGTCGTCAAGCACGATTCGCCCTCCAGGGGAACCATGCATGGCGGGCGAGGAAGCCGAGAGCGCCGCCAGCTGTGCGGCAAGCTGCATCGGGTCACTCGTGCTCATGTTCCCACCGGCAAACTCGTTCGGGTTGAACGACGCCAGCATCGGCGTATTCCCGATCGAGGCCCAGTTGGTATGCAACAAGGGTGAAAATTGATCCGCAAAGCTCGGCGACGAAGCCACGGTCAAGTGCTGATTCAACGCCTGTGTCGTCGCAGCCGGCAAACCGAGCCCGACCATGGCCTGCTGCGCCTGGGCCTGGAACGCCGCCGCTTCGGGCGTAGAATGCGCCGAGGTCCCGCCGAGGGCAGACGATCCCAAGCGCGGACTCGACCGCGCAAACGGGCTCTTGCCCGGTTCCTGGGCGCCCGAGGCGGCGGCGGCGGCGGCGGCGGCAAGCGTCGCAAAATCCGCACTTTTCGGCCTCGCATCAGATCCGATCGCGCCCAGGTTCGGACTCCTCGATACACCGGACGCATTGGATTCCGCACCGGGGGAATGCCCACGTTCAATCAGATCGCCCAAATGGCCCGACCCGAGGTACCCCGAGCCGGTGGTGGTGTTCCCGCCGCGCGCGTCGTGTCCCTCGCTCGACAAGTGGTGCAGGTTGCCCGGCGCGGAAATCCGGTTCTGCGCCCGGTTCCGGTTCCTCTGGGCGGCGAGTTGCGCCGAGGGTGACCCGAAACCCGAGGAACCGTCTGCCGCTGCCGCTGCGGGGTTATCCGGTCCCAGGAATCCGGGAGAGGAAGGGAACGTCGGTGTGTTGCCAAACCCAGAGCCGGTAGCGTAAGCCGGCGCGATGGGCGAGGATTTCATCCCCGTCACGGCGGCCAAACTCGCCGATGCGGAATTCGAGGCGCTCATGGACGCGTTGGCGTTTGCCAAGCGGGCCTCCATCTCGCGTTGCATGGATGATCCGACGGCCGGGGAGAGGAGGGCCGTCATGGGGTCCGATTGGGACATTTGGGAGAGTACTTTTTGAAAGAATCGGATTTGAGAGGTCGTTGCGTGTTGAAGGAGCGAGTAGAGGGCCGCCGTGCGTTCGTTCTCGCTCAGGACGCGGAACCCTGGGAAAGGATCAGCTTGTGTGATGGGAAGAGAAAGGATGACGTACACTGTTCAATGGCGTTGAGTTCATCGGTGAATGCCTGATCGAGGGACGCCGTCGCGAGCGCATCCAACGTCGACTCGTACTGCTGCAAGTCGTGAAACCAGCTATCGAGTGCATCTACGATGCGAATTAATACCCAGACACTCGACGACGCCGAACCCTTGAGACTTGCCTTCGGCCATCTGATGCTCTTTACCAAACACGCCCGACGCCAACCCGCCGATATACTCACTCTGCGGCCTCAACCCTCCATTACCGAACCCACTACTCAGATTCGAGCCGACACTGACGTTGCGCAAGCCTCCCGCACCGACCGAAGGACCGCCGCCGCCGCTGGCGGCGGCGCCGAGGTACGCGCTGGAACTGACGACGCGCGGGGAAGCGGTCCGTGCCTCGGCGAGCTTGTCCCCCGGCGTGGCGGAAGCGGCGAGGGACGCCCGCTGGTGGTGCAGGTGACTATTCGCATGGGACACGAGGCCTGCCCCGGGGGAGAGAGGACCGGAATGGGATCGATGGGGCGGGGGCGGACCGAGGGATTGGCGTCCGAGGTGCGGCGGTTTCGTGAACCCGGCCGAGGAAGGGACGTCGCCGTGTGGTGCCGGTGCCGGGGACGGGGTACGTGGTTGTCTGACGGGTGCGGACATGGCTGGCGGTATGGGGTGTGATCGAGAGGAGGGGAATAGGAGTAATAACAATAAGAATGCCCCCCTTTCCCCTTTGGAGGAAAGGCGCCTTTGTCCTTTTGAGTCCGATCAACGTAACCCCGAGCCGATTCCCTCCTATACAGCGTATCCCGCTTTCCGGCGGCCGCGTCGCGAGATTGAGATTTCGATATTGATCGGCGGTGACAGCTTGACTTGATAAACGTTCCTTGTTCCCACCCCTACTCGTCTGTATCACAATCAACACTCCAGTCAGCATGTCAACACACATCCCCGCGACCGCGACCGCCACCGTCCGCCAGAGTATCCTCTCCGCCGCGACATCGCTCGTTGGTGAACATTCCTTCACCCGGCGCGCAATCCTCTCCGCAATCACGCACCACCCGGACGGGCGTCACTTCCAAGACCCCGCGGGACTGATCGAGCCGCTCTTTGGAACGGGAGTGGAGCCGGAACGAGCGTTGGTCCGGGAGTGGGAACGGCAGGGGCTACACCGGATGCGCGAGGCGTTCGAGGTGCAGCCCGAGGGGGAGGCGGGCAGGAGTGTCGTCGTCGCGCGACGGGGAAAGGGGAAAGCCCGGGAGGTGGATTTCGAGGCGGTCAAGAGGGCGTTGGGGGAGAGGATCAAGTGGTCTAGCGAGACGGCCGGGGAACATCTCGTTCAGGCAAGTCTCCTTGCCTGATACGTCGTGCTGTAAATTGACCAAACAACGTCGCCAAGGCACATGCCCTGCTTGCAACGCCTTTGCATACACTCTCAGCGGCCCTTCCGAAACCGCTAACGACTATCGCTTCGGCACTTGGAACCACGTTCCGCCTCGACCGGGCCTACCTCACCCCGGAGGAAGAACAGTTCCGCTCGGGAACACCAACGCAACAGCTACAATCACCGCCACCGCCACCCTCTGCCCCGCGGGCGACGCTCCCGGTCGTGAATCCCGTTCCGCTGTTACGGTACGCCGGGAGGATAGCGGACGAGGCGCTGTACGTCTCTGGTGCGGAACCCGAGACCGTTAGCGGAGAGGTAAGTACGCACGCGCCCGGAAGAGGAGAGTCAATGGCTGAACCGGAAGGATGGGTCCCCGTCCCCAGCTCGATTGGTACACGCGCCGTATAGGCCTCGCCCTGATATACATCCACGCAGAAACCCACCTCCTCCGTCCGCGCACCCGCACCGCTCACGCCACATCCGCCGATCCACAGCTGTCCGCCGCGCTGGGGCAGCTGGATACCTCGATGGAGCGGTACCGTGCTATTTCGCGCGCGGACGCGAGGCTGGGCGAGGTGGAGAGCCAAGTGGCGCAGTTTGCCGGGTTCGTGTGGAAGAGTTGGGGAGGGCTGTTTAGGAGTCGCGGCTGGATCAATTAGCGTCGTCCGTTCAAGGAGCGCGTGGGTGAGACGAGCGTGTCGGTGCGAGCCATGATGGAATTGTAATCCACATCTCCATGCCGAATGGTACGAGTGGCATCTCGTTCGCTAGTGGGCGGTTTGGTTTCATCAGCAGCGATGGGGAAACCGAAGACTTGGAAATGAGGTTCTCGAAGAGGCATTTTCTCGGACAGTACATCCATCTAGCCTGAGCTACGGGGACTCCGAACGGCGCTGGGCATATGGTCGTCAGATCCGTATCAGTGTCTCCTTCACCCCATCCCGCTGCTTTGACTCTACCTGGAAAGAAATCGATACCCATCGCAGCATCCTTCCGCTCAGCCTAGGAGCCATAGTCGTATCAGCTCTCACGACTTGAACTTGCCATGAACATTCTTTACTCTGAGCTGGGCATGAAGCACTGCTAACGAGTACATTCTGAACCTTGAACATGGATCCGTAGGACAGGCCTCGCTTGGGATTGCGACCGGGCGGTGATTAGTCATCATCGATTTCCGCGATCCGGTTCAACGGTCCGAAGCTCGACATGGCGGCGAAGCGGGCCGCTCATTTCCGCTGAGAGCTTGGTGGAAGAAACGGTTGTGGATATCCTCGCATGGGCTAGATATATAAACTCTGGTCCTCCTCCAGCTCTCTTCAACCTCTGGCAACATAGCCTGAGCCATCTTTCTGCAACACTATCACCATGTCCAACGAACCTGTCGAAATCCTGATGTGCGGTACCGGCGAGGTAAGCTTCATCCTGTCCCCCCGCACTGAACGTCCCCTCACGTCCCCTCGTAGTACACCACCGGCTGGACCGGTTCAGGTGGATCTCAGTCCGACAAGAAGATCGGTGTCGTCGGTCTCGTCATGTTTGACCTTCGTCGACGCGGAAAGGTCGGAAAGCTCAACATGGTCGGCACGAGTGGCGGAAAGTTTCCCCAGATTCGAGAGCACTTGAAGAAGAACATTGAGGATGTCTACGGTTTGGACACGTCGTGCGTTGCCTCTTCCTGTCGTGGGCTACTTCCACTGATTACCGCGTTCCCGTCAGGTTCACCGCCCTGCCTGAGGGCGACAAGCGAGACCCGGAAGCGTACAAGACCGCCATCGCCCGTCTCCCCAAGGGCAGCGCCGTCATTAGTGAGTATGAAATCGCAGACCTTGCAGCCGTACTGACCCTGGTGCACTCGCAGTCTTCACGCCCGACTCTACCCATTACCCCATCGCCAAACTCGCATTGGAATCAGGCCACCATGTCATGGTCACCAAGCCCGCCACGCAGTTGCTCGAGCATCACCAGGAATTGTGCAAGCTTGCGGCCGAAAAGAACCTTGTTTGCTGGGTTGAACAGTACGTTCCAATGCTCGATATATCTAGCGCGAATGGCTTCTGACCTCCCCGCCCCCGCAGCCACAAGCGATACGATCCGGCCTACTCTGACGCCAAGATGCGATCTGCCAACATTGGCGACTTTTCTTTCTTCAACTCGTACATGTCCCAGCCCAAGAGCCAGCTCGAGACTTTCCGAGCATGGGCAGGCATCGACTCTGACATTTCCTACTATTTGAATTCGCACCACGTGAGTTGTTCTGGTTCCGAACCACGGAAACAGGCTGATTTCGTGTCACATAGATCGACATTCACTGCTGGTTGGTCGAGGGCAAGTTCAAACCGGTCAAGGTGACCGCTTCCGCCGCGACCGGTATCGCCACGAGCGAGCCATACAACTGTGTTCGTCGCATCGAATTCCGTGTCCTACGTGAGCTTACGTGGAAACCTTTAGGTCAAGCAAACCGAAGACACTATCACCCTTCTCGTCGAGTGGGAGAGCTTGACGCCCGAAAAGCGAAAGGGTACCGCCAGTACGTGCTCGCTCGGATTGCCTTTGTCGACGCATACTCATTCTCCGCCCGCCCGCAGTCTACACCGCTTCCTGGACGGCGCCGACCAAGGCCGGAGTCCACTCTGAGCAGTTCTTCCACTACATGGGTTCCAAGGGTGAAATCAACGTCAACCAGGCGAGGCGAGGCTACGAGGTCACTATTGATGGTGAAGGCCGAACAGCATTCAATCCGTGAGTCGCCCGAATGCCCAGCTTGGTTTCGACGATCTAACTCCTTTGTTCGAACAGATTCTACATGAAGTACTCGCCGGCTGAGGATGGATCTTTCGATGGTCAGCGAGGTTACGGTTACCTCTCGTTCGAAAAGTGGATCGACGCTCTTACCAAGGTTAACAAGGGCGAGGTCAAGCCCGAACAGTACGACCAGTACGGCTTGCCCACCATCAAGAACACGTATGTTAAGGCTCCTTCAACACTGATTCAAAGCGTGACCACTGACTTGCTCTATGGCCCTTAGCATCTTGACGACTGCCATTATCCGAGCCGGCAGAATATCGCTCGACGAGAAGCGAAGCGTTAACATCAGCCAGGATGGAAGCGGCCAGTACAAGCTTGAGTAGGCGCTGTCTCGCAGGGACGGGAAGTTTGCGAAAATAGAATCATTGTATCAAATGGGTTTCAGAGCATATGCGATTGATCATCCGACGCAGCATTTGTGACTCGCATGAAAGGATAGATAGACTGGACATCACTCATACAGACCTACTGGCCGCCAGCTCTGCGGAACTGTCGCATCCTACGCTCTTCCTGGCCGCGGGACCATATCGTGCATCGATCAGCTCATGAATCCCCGATGAACACCGCTGAACCGTATCCATCAATGTCCTTTCGCCAAATGTCATACTGCATACATGTTATGCATGCAACCAAGATACGGAGACTGAACGATATCAGTCTTCTCTGGCACTGCCGCATTATTTCAGTACTCCTGGCTCAGCAGAGGGAGCACCACGGCGCTCTCAGAGCTGAGCTCCTCTAGCTGCTCACATGACACTGGAATGCTCAGCTAGTATAGGGCGCACGGGGCGATAGAGCCTATATGTATGCTCCAAGGAGGGACATCCGTCAGTGAGCTCACTACTGTGGCAGGACATCAATTGTGAGGGTTTTTTAACAAATGCAGCTCGTATGCTGCTTCATACTGTATATGGCCGAATGAATATGACGAAGCTGCTATTGCAACCTTGACGGGAGAAATTCGAGGGTTACCCGCCTCCTCAGCAGCCAGTCGAAGGTCCTGTGTGCGGTTCAGGTCCTGCGGCAAGACTTTCTGCTCGGCTGTGAGACCGCTGAGAGCAAAATCAAGATTGCTGAGCGCAGCCTCGATGTCCCTTCATGAAACCACCGAAGATGAAGGTCAATCCTCGAGTAATCCTGGTTAACCCACTTTCTAGCTCACCCCAATAAATCCCGATTAGACTTTGAAGATAGATAAATCGCATGCGATCAACGGCTTTCCCGCGCCTTAGTCCGCCCTGGCGCATGTGGCTCGCCGGCCCCCTAGGCTTTTAGCTGGGAAGCATACTATACAGCCATTGTTCTTCCGGGAACCTCGTAGCTATTGGTTCGAGTGTTCAGTTTGTCCGACTGACTGACCGGGAGCTCAGCAGAGAATAGAGAGCCGGGCAGAGCGTATTTCGTTGTCCAGTGGCGACATCTCTTGGGCAAACGTCGGAATCAGCTTCATCAACCTTCACCATCATTTGCTGGAACGGATTGATCACCGTTTCTCCATCTTGAACGCCGGGCGTCCATTCAGTATTCCCGATATTCACCGTCGACTTGCAACTTGGCTTTCAGCAGACGTTTCGTCGAGCGCCGCCTCCGTCTGCCAGAAAACGCTGGCATTCCGCCTTGCTAGTCCGTCTGCAGTGCTCACGGTTTGGCCCAGTCCCGCTCAGCTCGATCATTCAGCCTCAGGGTCTCTCATATTGGGCTAGTGCACCAGCAGTGCTCCACGATCAACATCGATATCTATGCGCATTCCGTCTCGTTCGACAAACCGAACAATCCCCTCGTAATCAACGCTTTCGGACCGCCATCAGTCGTTCCGATCCCGCCTGACACTCTGCATGATCGGCGCCGCTCGTTCAGGTGTGATTTCACCAGACGAAAGCTTGTCGGCCCGTTACCACCCTGCTCTCTGGCCTCTGTCCTCCACCACCGGATCACCTGCAAATTTCGGTTTCGCACCTCCCTTCGATCAAACTTCGGTGTCATCAAGCGACAGCGATCGGAGCGGACACGGAACGCTGCTTCAACCCTGGGTATCGCCGTACACTTTGCGCCACCAACATCCCGATCAACTTCCAGGACATCAGCTCGTTCCGTCTATGCTCGCTCAAGTCCCGGCGCAACCGCAGCCGCACTATCAGCAGACATTGGTGACAAACTATGTCGTGAATGGCAAACCTGGTGTTTATGATACTGGTAAACGAAGGTACAAGAGGTGAGTAGACTCGGTTATGTCGGAGACGTTGGGGACCAGTGTGCCGAGATGGTCATCGTCATCGGCAGCATTCATCAGTTCCGGGTGATGCTGTGTTGATGGATGATCACTGGATAGGGGTTGTGTGAATGGGGGGGATCCATTACCATTCCGTTTGAGTCAACCGATGTAAATTCCCAGGCGTACTAACTTCTGCATCTTGGCTGCAGAAACGGCCATTCACAAGCATTGTCAGTTGAGGAAATTCCCGGATTCGATTCACCTGCGGCTCCGCGACATCAGGCTTCTGAGATCAACACCTCCTATCCCAAAACTATCTATTCCGGAGCGCCGTCTGCCATCGTTCCGACTACACCGGTGCAGGATCCTCACGCATGGCAAATGATGACGCCGATACATGTGAACGGTCAAATTCAGCTTCCGACTCCTCCGATGACCAATGAGGCAGACACTCCGAAGCCGTCTGCTCAAGCTCTACAAGCCCGGCCATCGGTCGCTTCTGTCAGCAGTCATGTCTCTGCGGTATCGGCAGCAGCACCGTCCCATGCATCTTCATCGCAGTCCAAACCGCCAACTCCAAGGAAGCGAGGCCTGAAAATCAAGCGCAGCGACAACGAAGGCAGAAGGCTCGTCTTCCCGGATGCGTCATCTTCGCCGGAAACTTCGGCAAAAGATTCGACATCGGAGACGGAGGAGGATGAAGTGCCATCAACGCCGCGAAAGAAAAGGTCGCCAAGGGTAGTGCCAGTATCAGGTCTCACGCAGACTCCGATGGGTACCGTCTCATTTGGCACACGAGACGTTTTAGCCACAGACGTTTCATGGCTACAACCTGGCTTCTTCGAACATTCGTCAGACGATCGGCGAGAAGATCCGGAGTTGGAACGTGCGGGCATTATCAACCGGGGAGCTCTGCCCATCGGCATGACGAATTCCGCCAGTCGTTTCGAGGGCCTTTCCAAGGCCGAGAGGAAGCGTAAACGTCTGCAAGCGTTTCGCAACCTTTCCATGGACGGCGGCTACTCGCGAGAAAACATGATGACCACCTTGAAAGGTATCGGACGTGTTGCTTGCGGCCAAGATCTGGCAAGAAAGTTCCTCGTCCCGACAGGGGCAAGTGTGACCGTCGAGTCTCAACAGAACACTACCGTTCCTCCGGTCCCATCAGCAGACGCCGGAAGAACGGTCCACTCGTTACAGCCGGCTTGGCCAGACTTGCATTTCCCCTGGTCGTCGTCCGACTTTAACAGGAAACAGCAAGCGGATAATTCGAAGCGTATGGAACGAGTTCGACGCCTAGCCCTCGTCGAGAGATATCTGGATCAAGTCAGCGACGACGAAGGAGACGACTTTGATCCACGCGCGGCTTTGCGTCAATACATGATGACTGGACCTGTCAGCAATCCCAGCGATGCTCGAGAAGCCATCTTCCAGGTCAAAAGAGACGGAAAGCCGTTGATCTCGACCGAGACGTTCCAGCTTCCTCCTGGAATACCAATCGCTTCATACGATGATGAAACCGGTTGCGTCTGCCGTGGATCAAACGAGGAGGGCGGGGCCATGGTATGCTGTGACAGCTGCGGTGTTTGGCATCACATGCTGTGCGTCGGTATCGAAACGGAAGAGGATCTGGGCGAACAGTGGTTCTGCTGGGATTGTTCCCGTCAAGATGACCCTCGTCGGCATACGACTCCGCAACCGGAAGTCCAGCGCGCTTCGATGATGTCGATACCTATGCAGCCCACGTTTTCCGCCAATGATGATGTCAACCGCAATTATCACGCTCATCATTCCAGCGACACGGCTCTTGCTCCTTCGCCGATCTTCTCGACGAGTGGCAAGTTCTTGGTTCCGGATACACCAGGGTTCTATCTGAACACGCCCCGCGTCCCTTCGGCGTCTACCAGTTACACGCCGCGAGTTCCGTCGAGTTCATCGAAGGCAGCGACATTCGCAACTCCCGCAACACCGTCTTCTCGCGCGAGGACGGTTTCCTACGCGGAACATTACAATGTCTGCCAAACCCCGGGAGCTGCCGATTTGGATTACACCAAGGTCTATGCGACACCAAAGTTCGAAGATTTGTTCGATACTGGCTTTACGCCATTACGAGCGAGTCCGACACCTGGCGGTACCGGTGGAACCGATGGTCACAAGTCGTACGGGGAATACAGGACGCCAACGACAACGCAGAACTTCTTCAAGGGACTGCACTCGGGCGGTTCCCTGCCTACGCCAGGGCTTGAACATCTATCATCAGCGATTTCGAATCATTCATCCTACCCCGTGTCGCCACTCAACTATCCGGCAAAGATGAACCCGGCGATTAGCGAATTGACGACATCACCTTCGCCATTGAGATCACATCGCAGGCAGGTCTCGTTTGGCAACAGGGTTGCGTCTCAATCGTATTCGGCCTCACATTTGCGCGAATCGGTGATCATCGAAGAACGCATAGGCCAGGATTCAACCCCGGAGAAGAATTCAGGCAAGCGTTCGTTCGAAACCGGCGGCGATGATCAAGCGAGGCGAGAAGAGTTGCAGTTCGGGGATGGTGAGTGCCTTTTCGCCTTTTCACCCTGCACCATGTTCTTACTCTTTTCCTCATCGCAGAACTATAATGCTCTGGAGTTCCATGGACTTTGTGCCGAAAATCTGTATCTTACCTCTTGTATTTAGTCGCCGGAAGGAGCTTGGAGTCTTGTATTTTGGATAGATGAAGGAGTAGCAGTCAAAGTATTCGATTATCGTATATGAATGGTTGGAGGCTCCGCCATCTCAGTGTGTACGTTCAGACAGCATGATGTAAAGGGATACTACTCAGGACAATGAATCGCGCGAGGACGGGAGAGGAGGTGAAACTGGGTTAGACGAGCTAGCTGGTGAGCTGATTGACGAAATCAGATCTGGCTGCCTCAGCTGTACATCACGTGCGCGCAAGTACAGTATAGTCGAGCGAGGCGCGCAATCGACGCGGCAAAAAGTTGTTCGATGATGAGTTCGAGAGTGCAGAAACGTTCACGTTCATCTATCTTGGTGTCTTCACCTCTCCGGATACCCTCAGTCATGTCATCAGCAGACTCCCCTATGCGCAAACGCTCGGCGTCCGAGGAAGAGGTAGAGCGTGTGCCACAACGGGCCAACATGGACCAGAACCAAGGCAGCGGTCTTTCAGCAGCAGCACAGCCGTTCGTTCCGACCGGAGAACCGAGTTCAAGCAGACCCGTCAAGGCGATGCCGGCAAAGAGCAAGACGTTGAAGGGGTCGAACAGTTATCTTCCGGTGCAAGCGAAGGTGCCAAAGACGGCGGAGGAGAAGGAGAACACGAAGCGATTGATAGTAATCTTGTCAAAGGTGAGCTCTTTTCTTCTGTTTCGCGTTTCTGCTGCTAAACAATTGGCTCTTCAGGCTTGTCTGGAAGTCTACCGATCATCATCAGGTCGAGCAAAGTCGGACGGATCTGGCAGAGAGTCGAGGGATACGCTCTTGAATTGCGACGATCATCAGGGCTTTTTGGCCAAGGAGAAGATCGATATTGCCGATGCGAGACCGGACATTACACATCAAGTAAGTGACTGATTTCCTGATTGATTACCCGCGATTACCCATTCATGGAACCGATGTCTGACGTGCGTCGGATTGCAGTGCCTCTTGACGCTGCTTGACTCTCCCCTGAACAAAGCTGGTCGACTGCAGGTATACGTCCAAACGGCAAAGGGCGTCCTCATCGAAATCAACCCGACTGTGCGAATTCCGCGAACCTTCAAGCGTTTCTCTGGTCTGATGGGTACGTCTCCTTGCTCTCCGTCTCATCGCCCATGGGTCCGCATTCAACTGCGCGGCGTGGCTTGTATATGACCTCAACGCGTCATACTGATCCTCGATATGTTCCTTCATTGAACAGTACAACTGCTGCAAACCCATGCAATCAGGGGAAACAATGGACCGGATAAGCTTCTGAAGTGTATCAAGGGGCCAGTTACGAAGTACCTTCCTGCCAACTGCAAGAAGATCAGTACGTATTCCGTTCGCCGAGTCGCCGTCAGTAAAGGCTAATCCGCCATGCGCATAGCTCTTTCGGCAGATGCAACACCAGTGCGATTGACAGACTATGTAAAGACCATTCCGTCGGATCAGTCTATCGCAGTCTTCATCGGTGCGATGGCACGGGGGTAAGCAGTGTAGTCAGTAGCTTATGGACAGATTACTTATACGCCTTTCCCAGTGCGGATAACTTCGCTGACAGCATCGTCGACGAGAAGATCTCTATCAGCAACTACTCTCTCTCTGCTTCGGTGGGTTGAATCAAACCAAAGTTATCGCGTTTCGAAGCTAATGTTCATCATTTGGCAGGTGGCATGTGGAAAGTTCTGCTGCGCGGTTGAAGACCTTTGGGATATCATCTGATCTTGTTCATGCGGAACTTACTTGTGGTTTTGGGGGTATGTAGCGGTGTATCGAGTATTATTATGACAACGTATGCTATTCGCCATACAAGAATATATGCCTGAGTTCAGAGAGCTACTACAAACGCATGCCCTTCGGTATGGAGGAGTTCTGCCTCGAATCATCTACACTTCGTAACTGTCGAGTGATTGTTCACTGGCTCGTCTTCGTTGTTTCGTTGACGTCCTCCCACTGAGCAGGAGGCAGCTCTCGCAAGAGCTCTTCCAGCACCTTGCTCTCTGCCGCGATGACCGCCTCGTCTACTTCTGCTCCTTCGCCCATATTCCCGAATACCTGGTTGATATCGATCTCTTCAGAGATATTATCAACCTCGGGAGTGTAATCTTCATCCGCCGGGGTGATCTTGTTTAGTTTCTTAATTCCCCGTGTGCGCACACGCTCGGTCGCTCGAGGTCGATGAGGGAAAAGATCGCCCCACGACGATTTACGCGCGTCATAGTATACCTGCTTTGTGTCGCTCTTCGCAACCGTCAGGCGTACAATGGAGCCTGAGGTGCAGATTCCCGTCAGTCCCGTCCACCCTGAGAATCTACATCACGACTTACCATTGGGGTGACACGTGTCCATCACGACATGGCCGGAGCGCTTCAGAGGGGGATACACCAATCGCGGCCACTGGTAAGCCTGTCCCCGTAAGGCGCCTTGGAGTTCTCCCTTGCTGAGATCCTGATCCGGCCACACCCTTGGCTCTGTTTTCAGCTCGGCTTCGTTATCGACAGCGACCACTTCGTAAACACCTTCCTTGCCGCCAATAACGGGGACGATTAATCGCTGGCCCTCATCCGAAGCTTTCTTTTCGAACGCAACGATTTCTTCTTTGGCGATAGCGCCTAGCCGACCGATTTCCTGGGGTTGTTTCGATGGTCGCACACCACGGCGGATGACAACGTACGAATACTTGAGATCGGCATCGCCTTTGCCCGAATGTTTGGTCTTGCGGAAGAAGCCGGGGGTCTGAACGCGCTGAGAGAAGTGGCAGATATCTCTCGTAGATGCCAGAGGACATGCTCCATCGTGTGGACACTATGGACGAAGGGCATATAGTCAGTCGACGTCGACTTTGATGATCTCATGACTTACAGGTGCTACGACGTGTGACCCTACTACTTCCGAGTCGACTGACGCGTCCGCAGGGGCATGCTCGAAAGCACTCGGCTTTTCCGCTTTCCCCTCGGCGTAAAAGGAGTCGCCCCCGATCTGCATGACCGCTTCGTTGTCCTTCATTGACGCAGCAGTCTTTTGCCCCGCTTGACTCTGCATCTCTCTCTTGGCTTTTCGTGCATCCTTCTTCAAGCGCTGTCTTTCCTTTTTGCTGATTGGCCGTACTTCTCCAGTTTGTTCGTCTTTCACCATCAGAGAACCCACAGGAGCGGACGCAGAAGGGGAGACGTCAACGGAAATTGTGCGTCCGAGCAGCAATAGCTGATCCCGGGCTTCCATGACGGCTCGATAACCTTCTTTGTTCCCTTGATCGATGAGAATCTGTGAAATCGTCACTGAGCATCGCGCACCAGTCCGGCATCTGACGAGTACCATACCATTAATTCAGCGCCTGTATCCCATATCTCCTGGATTCGGTTGAGCCTGGCCTTTTTAGTTGGCAGCTTGGACAGCTGGAAAGTCGAAATGGCTACGTTGGGCTGGAAAATCCAGAATGAGTAATTAGTCAACAGTCACTCGGATGCCATAATCGCAACTCACGCTTCCTAGCTGCTTATCAACACGCTGATACCGCACATCTACACCTTTTGTCGTGTCCTCGAACAAATTCCGGGTCATCTCCAGCATATGTCTCGATCCCTGGATATAATCGATGGGTATTGAGTTGGACGATGCTTCTGATGCTGGCTCGGGCAAGGAGTCTGAGGGAAGTAGGGTGTAAGAATCGGCGACAGCCCTGTTGTGCAAGTCCTTAGTGAACGCGCCCAGCAATATGCCGCGGTGTTTGCCTACCATAGAGCCGAACCGACGCCACTATCCCACATGATGAACCCTCGTCTCCCCTCATCTTGCGCCATGCCACCTTCCCCGACTTCCACGCCAAAGGCCAACCTTCGCCACTCATCTGTTCCAATACGCGCTTCCACTTCCCTCACCACATTCCGCACGACGGCATACTCGGTCGGCAAGTCCACAGCGGCGGAAACAAGTGCCGACAGAGGCGTTACGGCGGATTTACGTCTTCCGTAGGCGGTTTCGGTGGATTCTGGCTGAAGGTGGGATTGGAGAGACGACGAGAGGTGTGGCGAGGAGCTTGAGGTGGATTTGGACGTTTGTTGCGAGAGGTAGGCTTGTCGAAGAAGCCGTTTGTCGTCGTGTCCTGCACAAGGCATCAGTATCAAGGAGGAAGGAAGTATGGAGAGACGTACCATCAATTTGACGCTGGATGGAATCTAGCAGCTGTTCCGGAAGAACGACTGATCCGATCCGCTTGGAACCGAAGACTGCGGCTGGCGAACGACGTTCTTCTCGGCCGTACGTTTCGAGATCGCCTTCATGTTCCGGACCACCGGTAAGACTACTCGCTGACTTTTGAGATTCGGAAGGTCGTTTTTTGTTGTCTCCAAGTGCTGTTTGTGCTTGGTCCGAGGCCAGCAGATCTTCTGCGTCTGTGACGACCCATTCCTGACCATCTACCCGTCTTGCTTCATTCAACGCTTCAAGGTCTTTCTCATCCATTATCAGCGGTCGCCTGTACTTCCGCCTCCCTGTAGCGCCGACGACATGATCAGAGCCAGTCCCCAGATGCAAGTCATGAAGCAACGATGAAGTCGAGTCGTCCAAGTTAAGACGAGGAAGAGCGGGGCGTTCGGTGTTTGTAGCTGAGCTCGATTGGGCAGCACGGGTGGTGGATAGCGAACGCAAGCTGCCGCGAAGGTGGTATCGACATGCCGAGGTGGTTGCCCGAGCGAGTTGGCTGGATCGGCGTTTCATGGTTGGACGAGTCTAGAGGAGGAGAAGAAGGCCTGGCGAGCAGGACTATCGATATACCGGGGCGACGATACGATGAAACATTGACTCCAACTTTTTTGTTTACTTTGTGGTTACCTAAGCACCTAAGCGAAATGATCGATCAGAGGCAATTCATCACCGTTCATTCCACTTTCTCGGTTTCTCGGGTCATATAGTAACCAAGAGCATCAGTATAGGCGGCATAGATTTATCCCTTCTTACCCTCGGCATCCAATCCGACTCCGACCCCCACAATCTATGCTTGCACGACGAGCCGTCATCCGCTCACCCGTCTTTGCGAGATCCACCGCCAAACAGTCCACGCTTTCTGCACTCCGTCCTGCTGTTCGTGAAACAACCCCGCTTCCTGCGACGACAAGGAACGTCCACATCGCATCAAGGCTCGTTACACTGGCCAATTCCCCATCACGGATACCTTCCTTTTCAAGCAACAAATTACCCCTTGTCCCCTCGGCCGCAATGTCAACCGCATCTGCAACAAACGTCGATCTCGGAAACTACGAGGTCTTGACGGAATTCTCGTTGGAGTATGCGCCGGTCACTGTCACAAAGTATAGGTCCAAGAAGACGGGATTCCAGGTCGTCGTCGGAAACCATAAGGGTGAGTCGCGGTGTCGTTCAGCTCTTTCATTTCGCTGATTCTTCGTGGTGTTCCCTGGCAGCTCCGATTGTAAGGCCCGCTCAAGGATTACAAGTCTACAGATGAAGCTGATACGAAGTTCTTACAACCTAGACCAACGCCTACTTCATCGTTGCTACCGAAATCTTCGACGACTCCGGCCGACCACACACGCTTGAGCATCTAGTCTTCCTCGGCTCGAAATCCTACCCTTACAAAGGCGTCCTCGACAGTCTTGCGAATCGAGCAGGTGGTGACGGTACCAATGCATGGACAGCTGACGATCATACAGCGTACACGATTAGTACCGCCGGGTCCGAAGGTTTCTTGAACATGTTGCCGATCTATCTGGAGCATATTCTGTACCCGACTATTACGAAGGAAGGCTTCATTACCGAGGTATACCATATCAACGGTAAAGGCGAAGAAGCAGGCGTCGTCATGTCGGAGATGCAAGGTGTCGAACAACAATCCACCAGAGTCCTCACGCGACAGCTTCAACTGGAAATGTACCCCTCCAACTCGGCCTACCGCTCGGAAACAGGCGGCATGCTCGACGCACTGCGAAAACTCACTGTTGAAGAAATCCGAAAGTTCCATTCGGACGCATACAAACCATGGAATGTCTGCCTCCACGTCGACGGGTCCATCCCGACCGACGAGTTGATGCGGATTCTGAATAACACGGTCGACCCGATGATTCTCGCGAATACAAAGATGGACGCGTCGGTCGTGCCGGCAACATGGAGACGGCCGTTTTTGGAGACGCCTTCGGCTGCTGGGCCGGTGATTGAGAAGGATGTTCGCAAGGTGGTGCCGTTCATGGACAAGGATGAGACTGTAGGAGAAGTCGTTATGGCGTGGAAAGGAACCAAGATGGGGGATCACCTCGAGGAAATGGTGAGTGCCGATGTCTGCGTAACATGACGAAGGGTTGGAGGCTGATCCCTGTATCAGGCCCTGGACGTCCTAACGACATACCTTACAGACTCTGAAGTCGCGCCGCTTAACAAACGCTTCGTTGAAACTGCCACCCCAGCATGCACGTCCATCGGATTCTACTCTGAAGACCGGGCTTCGCACAACGAGATCACATGTCATATTCAAGGTGTCTCGAACGCCGCGACAGATGCATCGTCGAAAGAGACCCAGCTTGACCGTATGGACGTCGATCTCAAGCAGGCTTTGAGGGAGATCGCGCAAAAGGGTGTCGAGATGGAGCGGATCAAGGCTGTCATCGAGCGGGACCGAAGAAAGTTGCTGAGCAGTGCGGAGACGAGTGTGACGGATGTCCTTACGGATGCCATCGTCGCTGGTACGTTCAGTCCTCAGTGTGTCAGTCTTTCGTCGTCGCTCATTCCTGGCGGCAGACTTCCTGTACGGCAACAAAGATGGAAAGGATCTCGACCGAGTATTCGATGATCTGAAGTGGTACGACACATTGCTCGAGTGGAAATCCGATCAATGGTCGGACCTGATTACTCGGTATGTCACATTGCTGTGAAGGTGGTTTCCTCACTTGATCGCTGACTCGCTTTGCTGAAGACTGTTCATCGACAACCCTTCCATCGTAATTGTCGGCCGACCTTCGGCTTCTCTAGCAGAAAAGATCACCAAGGAGCACGCCGAGCTCCTTGAGGCCACCAAGGCGAAACTCGGCTCCGAAGGTCTCGCAGCGAAAGCAGCCGAGCTGGAGAAGGCCCAAAAGGAGAACGACCGTGAGATTCCTGAGGAGATGATCACGGGCTTCCCGATCAGTGATGCCGGCAAGATCGATTGGATTCCGGTGGAGAGTGGGGTCAATGTCATTGACGGTACTGCTGGAAAGGCCGGAAAGGTGCAAGAGTACTTGGACCAGGACGGAGAGAAGTTGCCATACTTTGTGCATTACTCGCACGTTCAGTCCAACTTCATCACAATTCGGGCGATTATCGACACAACTGTGCTCCCGTCTGAGCTGATGCCGTATGTCTCCACGCGAAGTCTTGATATGGGGAGTGCTCACTAATCTTACCCTTAACAGATACGTCAAGGTATACGAAGCTTCGCTCTTCGCCCTCGCCGTTCAGCGACCGAACGGGCTCTTAAATCACGAGGAGGTCGTGAAACAGCTGACGGACTTGACGGTATCCTATGACGTTGGATTGGGTATTCGAGGTGACTTCCCAGAGGTCATGCAGGTCGTGCTGAAGGTGGAGAAGCACCAATACCAGAATGCAATCGCTTGGTACGTTGCTCCCGAATTGTGATTTGACTGTTCTCATGCTGATTCTCGCATGCTGCAGGTTGCGAGATCTGCTTTCAAACAGCATCTTTGACAAGGAGAGGTTGGTCGCATGAAGCATTCCTAATACGTAGGCTAACTTGCTGTACTTGCTTCTCGCCTCCAGGTTGGCCGTCGTTGTTGCCAAACTTGTGCAGGACCTTCCCCGTCGAAAACGAAGCGGTAACGCCATTGCCTCGACCACAGCGAGCAGTATGGCTTTCGACTCCTTGAAATCGACATCCACCGCCACGGGACTCTACAGCAACTTGACCTTTTTGCCGCATGTCTCGGAAGAAATGAAGAATGATCCGGATGCCGTCGTTGAAAAGCTCCAACAGTTGCGAAAGACGTGTAAGTCAAACATAGGCTGAGTCTAAGCCTTTCTCGTCGGTCTTACGCCATTCCCATATGACAGTGCTTGATCCCAAGGTCATTCGGCTTGCTGTCGCGGGCAACGTATTGGCAATGCCCGAGCCCCGCAGCGCGTGGGCCAAGAACTTCTTGCAATTGCCGGTACGTACCCGTGTGTACGGTGTGCCAATGGATCATGCTGAAAACCTGTTATCAGGCTGTCGATCTCAAGCCTCTGACGGATTCAAGATCCACATTGAGCAGACTTGGTCAAGCACCTGCGAAAGAGGTAAGGAAATTTCCTTACCACTTCGAGGGACAATGTTGAGGTCTTCCTAGGCTGTTCTTATTTCCATGCCTAGTATCGAAGGCAGCTTTGGTGTTGCGTATGGAAAAGGTCCTCACGGTTGGGACTCTGAAGAAGTGGCAGCATGCAAGTTGGCTGCAGGTGTTCTGAACGCTCTTGAGTCGTACTTCTGGGTTAGTCGCATCCCGCTTTTTGGGAAACCGATCTGACGCAGTTGGATGCTAGAAACATATTCGGGGCGCAGGTCTCGCTTACGGAGCTTCGGTCGACATTGACGAGGAATACGGTCTGGTAACATTCTCGGTCTATCGAAGTCCGGATGCCTTCAAGGCCTTTGATGCTGCAGGCAAGGTATTGCGAGGTCTGGCGGATAGATCCGTAAGTTTGGCGATTTGCATCATCGCCATTTGTGCTCAGGTCATCGTCCGCTACGCAGACCGAGCTTGATCCCAATGTGGTGGATGCCGCGAAGAGTACCATGTCATACACTTTTGCGCGACGAGAGGGCAACATCGGTGCTGCGGTATGTCAGCTCAGCTTAGCTTCGCTTACAGAGACTGACGATGCGACATCTCCATGCTCATTGATAGGCCTCGACTGTATTGCTCAACGAAGTCTTCAAACATATCCCAGCGGATGCAGGCGCCCGAACCCTCGCGTCGCTGAAGGTATGTCGCGAGCTATGATTCACGAATCACAACTGAGATTACTGCGAAACCTTCTGCAGAATATCACGGTCGAGCAAGTCAGACAGGCGATGATCAAGTACTTTGTTCCTCTTTTCGACGCCAAATCTTCCTTCATCGCTGTCGCATCCGCCACCGGATTGACAGATAAGATCGAGTCCGAGTTGAAGGAGTTTGGCTATAACGTCGAAGTGCGCCAGCTGCCTTCCACCGGCGATGCGGAAGGACACGACGATGACTCGGCTTCTGGTAGCGATCACGGCAGTGAGGACGAGGGCTCGGAGGATGAGAGGATGTCAGCGGCCTCTTCGTAGATCGGTATGCCGTGTATATTCCGATAGGCCGAAGAGGAAGAAGGAATAGAATAGCATGAAGTCATTGTATTAGGTACAACTCATCATACAGCATTAGTAGCATGTACCTGCCCGAGTATGTAACTCGCTATCTCACCGAGGCGATACCTCAGTTACAGCTTCATAAAAGCTGTCCAATTGGCATGAAGCCTCGTGACAACCCCAGATTCACCTGATGGACCATCGCAAAGGTCCTGTTCCGTCCGCTCAACTCGCCAACCCCTGCATTTCGCAATCCACACCGCCGAGGCCCATGTTCTGCGTGTGGTATCCCCTATGATATGCGTATCAGATTCAACCAGAAGTCGAGTTGGATCGGCACTTCGGATCAGATTGGGTGTCACGCTGGTTCGTGCGGAGATCGCCAAGGATGGCGAGGTATATAGGTTCTTGAGGTACTTCGACTGACGGGATTATTCTTAGCGCTATCGGACTCTAGGAGGGGAGTCCTCCACGCTCACTTCGGAAACCCAGCTTTCGACGCTCCACCCTCCGCATGAATGCAGGTCGACGTTGACACGGTCTTCAAACTTTGCACCGTGCTTCTTCTTATAGTCGCGCAGAAACTTGATTGTTTCTCCTGAATGGATGGACCTCTGTCAGACAGTGGGAAAGGGTGTATTACGTTTCACTGCCTTACCTTGTGCCTTGACCGAGTGCAGACTGACGTTGATCCCGAAATCCAAAGCGGCGTCAAACTGCATCTCGAGCACCCGGAGTTGATGGGCTGTACTGGTGGTGAACGGCGTCAGAGTCTTGCGTTTCACTGGGAGTGCTTGTTTCTGCGCCATTTCGTCTTCGCCAGAGGTCGCGATGACGCTTTCCGCTCTTTCCACTGGACTGGTGCTTTTCGCTTGGCTGGATACCGCGGCCTGGGGATATGGTATACGAAAGGACCGATCAAGGCCGACTTCGCCTACCATGACCAGCTGACCGTTTTCCCGGGCACGTCGGATGCGATCCCGCATATCGTCGAGAAGAGGTTGTAAACGGACAGGATTCGGCAAACCATCAAGGATTTCTGACAGTGTTTGCTGATACGACGCCTTCTTCTCCGGCTTGGCGTCTGGAGGTATGAAGATCGATTCATAGTGCGTGCGCTTGTCAATTGCTTTATCCTCAGGGTCGACGCTGAGTAGATGACAAAACCAAGGATGGTATCCTGGAGCTCTGGTCAGGTTTCGATCGCTCTTGAATGGTACTTTCAACTCACCGAAACAGGCGATAGCCTCTGTCGCTGCAAGAACGTTTCCGGCGCTCCCTGTATGACGTCCATGTTCTCTCCCGAAACCGTCCACGAGTTCCTGGTCATGAATCCTGGTTGCCATTGCCGACAAGCCCCCTAGCCCAACATTGCTGACTTCTGTATCCGAGAAGGGCAGATCCGTAGGATGACAATGTACATCGACCACTAGAGATAGCAACGATCCGAGAGGATGAGCCGGGCAGGAGGTGAAGTGGACGAGGAATACGCACCAAGCTTCAATACAGCAGGGTCCGGAAGATCGATCGTCTGCCATTCGGGCGGCTCATCTTGCGGTGCAAACAGTTTTCGGGAAATGGACGCTGGATGGTCTTGGCACATCAGGGTCGTGTTTGCTGGATGAGAAGGTGAGGGAGCTACTTTGACTGGCAGCGTCCCGCGTATCAGGTCGAATGGACACGTCGTGATAACGAGTAGACCTTGATCAGCTTTCCGCTGAAATGCTCAATATTCGTCATATCGCAGGTGAGACATTCTGCTTTCCGGCCACAGAAAATGCAACAACGCTGCCAGCTCATTGACATCTGCTCATCCCTCGTCCATCTCCACCACATGTCTACAGTACCAGCGTCTCTTCAGGCTGGCATGGCAGGCACCGTTCTACTCTGAAGTTTTACGCCTGAAGGCCTGTTGCTGCCTGATGCCAATCTTGAATTCACCTGCAGCGCTAGCCCCCTAACGTGCGATCGAGCGGGTTTGTATCCGTCTGACTGCCTGAACTCTTGACTCTAGCGATTTGGGCTGTCATAAGAACAGCTCTGCGTGCGGGTTCCCATCGTATCCCCTCCTCTCAAGTATACCAACGCATCTTCACAATGGATTCCTTTGGCCTGCCCATGAGCTTTGGCAAGAAGGCCGCTCCGAAGCGGAACAATGTGGAGCGGAAGGTCGAGCAGACGCGGCGTGTGAGTTCCGCGAGCGGTGATGGAAAGCGATGTCGACTGATCGTGAGGTCGTACAGGAGGATGCTGCACCGCCCCTGGCAAAAGTAGAGCCTGTTCCGGTCGTCACAGGCAAGAGGCCCAGAGAGGAAGAGGTTGTGCCGCAGACTAAGGCATCGACGACAACGAGCGCGACAATCGCTGAGGATAAAGGCAACGGCGAGGATGAGGATGAGGATGAGGATGGCGAGGATAGTGGACTGGTGGATGATATGCCTGTCAGCCATGAGGTTGTGCTAAAGGATCATGTAAAGGTGCGTCCAAGAGCTGTTACATGTTTGGAAATGTGCTGATCATTTCTCTCGTCCTCTTGCTATCTTCCATTAATCCGCGTTGTACCTGGATTCATAATATGATCGCTCCACCCGCCCCTCGGTCACCCGTGCCTTTCCCTCCCGTCCGCCATCAGGCCGTCACCGCCCTCTCCCTCGACCCATCCGGCGCACGTCTCGCCACGGGATCACACGATTACGATCTCAAACTATGGGACTTTGGCGGAATGGACAGCCGTATGAAACCGTTCAAGTCCGTCGAGCCGTGGGAAGGGCACCCTGTGGGTGGCGTCGAGTGGTCGCCGGATGGGCAGGCGATTTTGGTTACTGGTGGAGGGATGCAGGCGATGGTTTATGATAGGAATGGAGATGAAGGGTGAGTGAAAGGAATGAGCGGTCCTTGACGGTGGACCGCGGGAGAGGAGCAGAGCTCTGTGTGACGGATGGTCGGAGAGGAAAAATGAAGTGGACCTCTGTGATTTGCCGAGAATGTCCCTGGTCTTCGCATTGCGATCTGGGCGGAGCGTAGCTGCCGATGGAAAGAAGAGGTCCGCGCAATCCCGTACAGCCAACGATCACGACTGATCCTGCGTATTCCACGTTGGGATTTGGGTCGGAATATCTGTTCTTGTCATTTGAGGCTAATCCCTTCTTCCCAGGGTGTCGTTCAACAAGGGCGATCCCTATATCCGCGACATGCGACACACAAAGTAAGTCTCCCCGATTCCCTTCGATCGCGGCTTCTCACCTTTTCGCGTTCTCTTAGAGGCCATGTCGCCGATCTGACCGCCGGTACATGGAATCCGACAAATGCAACAGAGTTTCTCACCTCTTCGAACGACTCGACACTCCGGATCTGGGACACATCGAATCGAATGGCGCACAAGTCGATCATCGTCGTCAAGTCAAAGGAGCGTGGTGCACGAACCAAAGTAACCATGTGCGCCTATTCTTCGGACGGAAAGCTCGTCGGTGGAGGATGTGAGGATGGTACGGTGCATTACTGGGATACGCGGACGAATCTCGCTCGTCCAGTGAGGTCGTGTGAGACGGCACATGCAAAGGGTGTCGGTGCGGTATCCGGCATCGCGTTCACAAAGGATGGATCGCAGATGGTGACACGGGGCGGAGATGATACCGTCAAGCGTGAGTGCCACATTTTTCCTGTTGAACGTCACTGATCCTGTTATAGTATGGGACATGCGTTCGCTGCGGAAACCCCTCTTCACTGCCGACTTCCTGCCCAACGCGTACCCCCAAACAAATATTATCTTCTCGCCGGACGAAAAGACGATTCTCACCGGTCTCTCGGTTGACAAGAAGGGGGATCAGAAGGGCGAAATCGTTGTTCTCGAGCGAGAGGGCTTGGCGGTGAAGAGGAGGATAGCGATCTCGGAGGGAAGTGTCATCAAGGTCGGATGGCATACGCGAATCAATCAGGTATGTATCATCGCGTTCCCACCCACCGGAAGCTGACCCGTCTACAGATCTTCGCAACTACATCCCTTGGGGCGTGCCATGTCTTGTACTCTCCCACGGCATCTGTACACGGCGCTCTTCTTCCGCTGGCGAAGATGCCGCGTCAGAACCGAGCACGAGATGACGTCTACGTCAACCCCAACCTGCCGCCGGTCATCATGACGCCGCATGCGCTACCGATGTTCCAGGACGAAGATTACCGACAGACGAAGCGTCAAAAAGAGAAGAAGTCGGAGACTCGAAAGCCAGAGGAGCCGTTGAAGGGTGCCGGAAAGGGTGGACGAGTCGGTGCGAGTGCTACTCAGCATTTGGTACAGCACATGTTCAAGAACACTATGCGAGACGAGGATGTGAGTAACGTCACCTCATCTGCGAATCGAGCTGATGCTGTGCCCATAGCCAAGAGAAGCGTTGCTCAAATATGCCGACAAGGCAGAAAGCGACCCGATCTACACCAAAGGTGTGTGTCTTGAAAGGTCGGCTTCATGACCGTTACTTACGTCTGCTTTGCAGCTTGGAAGGAAAATCAGCCGAAACCGGTATTCGAAAATTCGGGAGAAGCTTCGAAGAAGGAAGAGTCGAAGTAGCTACAGCGCAGCCGGGAAAGATATGCATGTACATGTATGCTGTGCAGCTGGTTTAGATGTTACACCAAACATATGATTCCGCGGGCATCCCGGCGTGATTGGGAGGAAGACAGCTTGTCGATGCCGGTCAGGAGGCAAAGGGACCCAAGTAACGAAGTTGAGCGAGAATTCAAGTGACCAAGAGCTGCTATAACCATGTACAACACGAACGAAAACGAAAGACAAAGAGTAGAAGCGAAAAACGAAACAAGGCGAACCCCACAACTACTCGGCGTACAGCACATACTTTTCATGCGCCTCAAGCCAGTCCCAAAGCGATGGATCGTCCCGAACATCACCGAACTCATGTCCCTCATTGACATCCGCTGCTGTCCCCGGTATTCTGCCCTGACCCACGCGATACTGCAATACGCTAATCTCGACTCCCAGACGATCACGGACCTTGTCGAGTAATTGGTCATACGTCACGCGTGGAGGCACACGAATGGCGACCATGTCGTCGGTATGGCGATCGAGGATCTTGATCTTAATATAGGCTGGCTGCGGGGCGTTGGCACTCTGGCTTGGTGCGTGGGTCATATTGCTTGGTGGACCTGCGCGACTGAAGGAGGTGGTTGAAGATGCTGTTTGAGGTAGATTGTTCCGCTGGACGGGTGATGTAGCGGATGCTCCAGGAATTCGGGTGATGCTCCCATTCGGCCCATGGCCTTGTTGCGAGTGTCCCATTGATGACGACGACCGCGTCGCCGGGGCGCCATCGCTGAACCTCAACTCGGATAAGCGTTGACTTAGGCCAGATCCACGCGGATCCTCGGTTCTCGACTGCCGTAGCGATGAACCCCGACTCATGGTCTCTGCGATTGCCGTCCGCTTTGCCGCTGCGCCTGCCTCGGCTACCTGTCTAGCGATCACCCTTGCTTCTTCCCGGTCGATCGTGTCCGTCATATCCCCCGAGCCCGGCGTAAAGAACCCGAGAACATGTTCATGCCGAAGAATGTATCCCGCGCCTTGGGACCGAAGTTCCAGCAGTTCGTAAAGGTACAAGTCGAGGTCTTTCCGTCGTTCGTTGGTGATATCGACGTCGACACGGTCGCACGGGCCAGGCATGTACGGCAATATTCGCCCGGTGCCTTGGTATCCTGATCGTCGATCCCTCGCACTGGCGTCGCTGGTACGGGTCGTACGTCCCGCTTCTCGTGGGAACAAGTCGAGCAGCGTGATTTGAAAGTTGTAAAAGTCCTCGTATAGTCGGTAAAGGACGAGCGAGACCGCGGGCGCGGAAGGATCGTCCGGGAGGAAGAGGGCGTTGATGCGGAACCAATATGCGTTGGCTTCATAGTGGAACGACTTGACGTGCGTCGAGATGATATCCCCGTTCACCAGTGTTCCCGGCTGCATGCCCTGTGTCCCCGAATCATGCCCCGGCTGCTGTTGAATCTCGGTCCCAACATTCCTGAAATCACCCAGCGTCCCCAGCGGGATACTACTTTCCTTGTACCGTGCCGTCGCGCTCTTCCATTCTTCGATTCGCTGTACTTGACCCTGGGCGAGGATCTCGGCGACGTTTTCGATCGGACGTGAGGTGACGGGGTCTCGAATCTCGACAAAGGCGACGGGGATGAGGCCGGGTCCTCCGAGACGGCCGATGGGTTTGGCGACGAACCTGAGCGAGTCAGTGAGGGGGACGGTCGACCGAAGGGACAATAAGGAGTAAAGAAAGAGTGGAAAGGAAGGAGACATCTTCAGAATCTGCATCTCGACGAAACGTACCACGCATCCAAGCGGAACTCACCATTCGTGATTCGACTGTGCGATAACGATGATCGGTTCCCCAGCCTTGGCGTCCAATTCGTCCGGTCTTTCCGCCGCAAAGTCGTACTGTACCACAGCATACAGCCTACACATCCGACACGAACGACGTCAGTAAACTAGCAGAGACAAGCAGAAAGAGCAGGACGTACGGCTGTGGCTTTCCTCTCCCCTCCTCCCCATCAGAACGCCCTGCGCCATCGACCAACGACCCGGATGTGGAAGCCTGAGCAACATGTGACGGGACATTCGACGGCTGACGAGACATCGGTAGCGGAACGGCGGCGGGCAATGCCGGCTGGTAAGTCTGCGGCGATGTCATGGGGCTTTGTGCTCGAGAGCTGGCGCCGACATTGCCGAATCAGTAGGAGGAACGTTGTCATTGTGGAAAAGGCATACCTATGTTGACTGTTATTCCGTCCATGTCCGCTCGTACCACTCTCCCCGCTCTCCGGGACGCCCGAGATACTTGTCCCCCTTGCCGTTCGACCGCCTTTATGGAACTCCTCAAAGTCTGTTCTGGG
The DNA here is from genome assembly GCA_001599735.1 of Naganishia albida. NCBI lineage: Eukaryota > Fungi > Basidiomycota > Tremellomycetes > Filobasidiales > Filobasidiaceae > Naganishia > Naganishia albida. The sequence goes on along the minus strand of BCHV01000014.1, from coordinate 293,412 downwards.
TACACGGCCTCGGGAGCCTGTCAAGGGATCTACACAACGATCGAGATAGTCAGAGACAGGTGCGAGGAAAGGACAAAAAGACCTACTGAGAGCCTGATACCACCCCTCGGGACACCGCTCATCGCCCTCCAACTCTCCTGCGACATAGAAAAAATCACCAACCTCGTAGCTGAGGATCAAGGGCACATCGCTCTTGTAGCTCCTGATAGCCTTGATCACTTTCTGCGGCGGTGCGACGCGTGTGAACGGGGTGCCGGTTGTTGGTGCGGTGACGACTGGCGGGCGTGGGGAGGAGAGAGAGGGCGAAGAGACATGGGAAGAGTGCGACTTGTCCGAGTTGAGTGATCTGCGCAGTGCCTTCATGGTGGTGTTGAAGTACTATACTATACCCTCGCCAATGCCGACCTGTACGCCTTATCTTCCTTTCCTTTCTCCCTTTCCTCTCCCCCTCATGTTCCTCGCAGGCACATTCAGGCCAAACGAAACGAGGCGCGTCGATCGCGTTCAGATCGAGATCAGAGTTGGTCATGCAGAGAGACCGGCGCCCGGATTTGGAAAGTTGAAAGAGATTTCCTGGACCACTCGTTCATCCAGATAGCAGGGCGGGTTCAGGAAGCGGCATCTTCTTCGCATTAGGGGAAGATAGTGGAGCAGGAACATTTCTCTAGCGGCCGTGATAAGACTGTACGCATCTCCACAGGCTAGGACCAGTGGCCTATGGCAAACGTGCCAACGATATACGATGGGCGAAATCGCGCAAAGCGCACAGATTTGGCGTAAATATGTGCACAAACAGACGCGCTGGTGACTGGTGACAAAGATGCGGAAGCAAAATCTCGATCATCACAGATAGCCCACCTTGAAGTCATTTCCGAGCGATTGTCACTCTTTCCCCTGCCATTTCGCATCCCATTCACCATGAATTCTCCCCAGGAGAGCGACGCGGAAGGCGAGATCGACCCAGATTACGCTCACACTGGATGGGGCTCGGCGATCGATCCATTACTTGCGGCGGGACAAGCACCACAGCCAGCAGCAGCGACGCCGAACTATGGGTACTATCCCCCGACGACAGACTACTACGCGTATTCAGCCGCAGAGGAATCGGTGGGGTACGATACGTCCAATAACCCTTATCTGGAAGAGGAAGCGGTGCATAACCCGTACCTCGATTCCCCGCCGCCAGTGACGTACGTGGAACCGATGCCAGAACCAGTGATTCAACATCAATCGCAAACGAACGGACACGCAAGCACAACCCACACGCAGCAAGACCCTGAACCGGATCCTCTTCTCCTTGTCCCCACTATCGTCGCCAAACCCGTCGGCCGTCCAGCGAAATCAGAACGCGTCCGGCCTCAGCCCCGTGCCCGATCCTCCGCGACGCCCATCCCGGGCCCCAACGCACGTCGCAAACCCGCTTCACCGACTGCCGGGCCCAGCACCGCGCCTCCGGCTAAACCAAAGGAAAACAAAAAACCTCCTGCGCCTGCCACACCGTCTGCCACGGCGCCAGGTCCGGGGCCGGCGAGGGGTGTCGTTGTGCGTGATGAGTTGTGTTCGTTTTGTCGGGGGACGGATGCCAAGAACAAGGCGGGGTATATGGAGAAGATGTTGTCGTGTGAAAAGTGTGGGCGGAGCGGTGAGATGTCCTGCGGGAGGGAATCGTGCTTCATGGACTAATCGTGGAGCGTTATTGCCTCTTTACCATTATCTCGTCTGCCTTGTCCTCAGGTCATCCCTCATGCCTCTCTTTCACGTCACCAAACCTCCGCGCGGCAGTCAAGAAGTACGCATGGCAATGCATCGAGTGTAAAGTCTGCGAAATCTGTCACAGCAAGGGACAAGACGTGCGTGTAATTCTTCTCACACGCTCAATCCGTCCTGACTTGCCCTCAATTCGCCATTATAGAGTCGACTGATGTTCTGCGATGGCTGCGACCGAGGATGGCATTCATACTGTCTCGATCCGTACGTCTTCGGCTCCGTTCTGACTGCAAATCGCAAACGCCCTTTCTCTGCAATAGACCGCTCAAAAGGCCCCCAGAGGGTATCTGGAAGTGTCCGCTCTGCATGGGCGAACCGGTACCGAAGCCCCTCTCTGAACGACCTCAGAAACCCGCGCCTACGACAGTGAAGGCGACACCGGCGGCATCCCTCTCCGTCGAAAGAGCCGCCTCGAATGGCAAACGAAGCAATGGGAAACAGAGGGAAGACGCGGCGTCCTCAGCGTCGGTCGCTTCGGGAGGCGGACGGTCGCGCGGAAAAGGAAAGGCGAAAGCGGCGGGACAAGGTGGTCCCGTGTCGCCGGCACTACCGATGATGGATGAACTGAGGCAGGTTTCCCCGCCACGGCGATCATCGCCGAACAGGAACACCCCTCGACAGCGTGGAGAGGTGGATACGCCCGTTCCTACGCATGGATCCCGTTCCAAACGACCGCGCGTTATTGAAAAACTCCGGCTCGTCACTTCCGCTGCTAAAGAAACATCCGTTCGACTCGGAACCTCACCGCCCACGCTTGTCGTACAGGACGCGACGCCCACTCCCGCTCCCCCGCGGCCGACCGTCAAGATCAAGCTCAAGCTGCCCCAGGCGATGGTCCGGGATCGGGATAAGAAGAAACGGAAGCGGTCCCCGGCGGCGGCGGCCGCGTTGGCATTAGAAGAGGAAGAAGAGGAAGAGGAGCCGTTTGGGGGCGTTATCAAGGGTGAAGATGCGGATACGATGCGGACGGCCATTCAGAAGGAGGATAAGATTGCGTTTGAGCAAAGTCGGGCGGCGGCGGAGGTGAGACGACAAGCGAAACTCGAGAATTGAGCTGACGTGAACTTTCAGGCACTGCTTGGAGCCAAGAGGGAACGGGATGAGGAGGCGAGTGAAGTCGATCGGATGGACTCGCCGGCAATGTCGACAGACGCACATCATACGCACTCAGGGTCTCGTGCATTACGCGAACGTGTGCTACTCTCGAACACCACCGCACCGCACATGTTGCGGTCTGAATCGAACGGGACCGTTTCCGGCGTGGCTGCGGAGAAAATCAAGGCTATCCGCATTGGCAAGTACGATATCGATACGTGGTATTCTGCGCCGTATCCGGAAGAGTATTCTCGTGTGCCCGATGGAAGGTTGTGGCTCTGCGAGTACTGTCTGAAGTATATGAAGAGCGGATTCGTGGCGGGACGTCATCGGGTACGTTGGCAGGAGTAGCGCCTTTCCGTCCTTGACTGATCTCCTCTTAGATGAAATGCAAGGCACGGCATCCTCCAGGTGACGAAATCTATCGTGATGGCAACATTTCCGTTTTCGAGGTCGATGGACGCAAGAACAAGGTGAGTGGCTTGTCTGCATCCCCTGCTCAGAGTCTGACACCGATCGCCGCGCAGATATACTGCCAGAACCTCTGCTTGCTTGCCAAAATGTTCCTCGACCACAAGACGCTATACTACGACGTCGAGCCATTCTTGTTCTACGTCATGACGGAAAACGATGAGCAGGGTGCCAAATTCGTCGGATACTTTTCAAAGGAGAAAAGAAGCCCCAACCTAAACGTCAGTTGCATCATGACCCTGCCCGTGCGTCAGAGAAAGGGCTGGGGCAATCTATTGATCGATTTCAGTGAGTAATCTCCTCGAGGAATGATAGCCATCTGACCAGTGTTTCCAGGTTACCTCTTGTCGAAGAAGGAAGGACGAACAGGAACACCGGAGAAACCCTTATCCGCGCTGGGAGCTCTCTCATATAGGAACTATTGGACATTGTCCGTTTTCAAGTTTTTGGACACAGCCGACGACCGTCCAACACTTCAGGATATCAGCAAAAGCACATCCATGACCTTGGAAGACATACTCGCCACGCTCCAGCACCATGACATGATACACATTGACGACAATATCGAAGAGTTTGCGGTCAAGCGCAGGCAAGAAAGCAATAGCAAGCGCTCAGCCATGGCTGGCGGTGGAATGGCAAGGAAGGCGCTATCTCGAAACTCGGATAGATCGCAAACGATGGTCATCCCGGAACATTACGAAATCATCTGGGACCGTCAAGCGGTTCGAGAACACCTCGAGCGATATGCCAGCAAGGGTTATCTCGAACTCAAGCCGGAACATCTCAAATATACGCCATTTTTGGTGACCCGAATCACGCTCGGCAAAGACGGTATGCTACATACACTCGCCATGGCCAAAGGACAAGCTGTCGAGGTACAAGGCAGGGAACCCGACTTGGTCTCGGCGATGGTCCCGGCCACGGCGACATCGGAAGACACCAGTGTTGCTAATGCTCGCGAAACTGCTGTCGAAGCTATGGATGTGGAGCAGGCATCTGTGGCACCTGAGGCAGGGAATGACGGACCGATGGATGTAGACACGGAAACGCCCGCCAACCAAGTTCCGCATGATCTACCACTAGAACCTCAGACGCCAAACTCGGGCGTCGCTCCCGTGAGCCCCGTCCCTTCCACCAGCGTCACGAGCACCATCTCCAGAAAACGCCAGAAGACTCATACACCATCCGTCAACTCAACACCGCGCGCACGGCGCTCCGCACAGCAAGAGCCGGATGTCTCCATCACCTCTACCAATACTGGGACTTTGACGCCTATGAGATCGACTCGTCGGTCCGTACCTTCATCGCAGTTGTAGTCGTGGCCTCGGTTCAGCCTTGTTCGAATTGGCCAATGGGCGCGCAAGACGTGTATATACAGTATAATGCTACATAAAACACATAATACAAATAGTGACCTTTTCCTGCCTGTGGCCTGCTGACTACATAAGCACACAAGTTCGGCTCACATCGCCTTGCACCTCTGCCTCTCTCAGTAATCGTGCAATACTCCTTACAGCATCATCCCGGCTGACATCCGGACTGACCGTCTTGTTGGCTATTCCTGAACTTCGACTTACTTTCGACCATCCCCAGAAACTCTGCACGACCGGTTTGTTGCTGCACTCCGCCGTTCGCCCATCGTTATTTTTGTCTTCCAGCGGGTCATGATACTCCAAAGGCACCGCTTGGTATCCTCGCCAACCCGAGCGATGTCGAATATGACTTTCGTAAGCTTCGATAGCGTTGCGGTTCACGCCTCGGCAGTCCGTCACCCGAAGACAAGACGTGCGGCCTCTTTTGCTACGAATGAAGTCTTTGACAATGACATCCGTTACGGGTGTGCCCTAGCACGACAGCCAGTTCATAAACGGCCATGGCATGGTCAGCAGGCGATACTCACCTCGAAGTTTACCTGGACCAGCTTGGGACATGCCCGTAGCAGCTTGAGGGCTCCGTCGTTTGTAATGTGGTTCGCGTGCCCGATGGCGATGACTTCGAGATCCCGACCGGGACTAGCGTCCGTGGGTAGCTTACCAGTAATGGGAGGCGTTAACGCGGCCAAGACCCTGTCACACGCCTGTGTCGCGCCCTCCAGGTCGACTTTGCGGATCTTTGGCGTGGTTTCGAGTAACGCCACCAAGCCATCACTCGTCATCTCACCCACACTTGCCATCTCCAGGATTTCCAGTTGCGGCACCGCATAGGCCAGGTGTGCCGCTGCTTTTTGCGTGATGTTTGGGCAGTTCGAAAGGATGATATGCCGTAATTTCGTCACCCGACGAGGGATCAAGCCATCACACGGGTATGCACTTGCGAGTTCGCCAGCCTGGGCGGCCGTCAACATTATGGTATCCGCATCGGGGTCCCGTGGGCTGGGCCCAAGAGCAGACGCCCTGGCCATCGCGATTGCCTCTTCATACCGATCGGTGCGGAGGGCGACCAACTCTTTGATTTCCTCGTCGTCGATATCAAGAGAGTATGACACGTCGAGTGTCTCGAGATTGGGCGCCGCAAGAGCCAGCAAACTTAGCAAGCCAGACTCGACGGGACCTCCACAAAGCTTGAGCGTCTTCAAGGCTGGCCACGAATTTGCCTCATCGATACCTCCGTCATCGATCAACGAGATTGATCGACAGCGCGAAAGATCGAGGTATTCCAGTCGTTCGGCGTGGAACGAGATTGTCCGGAGGACATCGTCGTTGACCCGTCGATTCCCTCGTAGAGAGAGCCATTTCAGATTCGGAGAGTTCTCGATGATGGTTTCCAGCGTTCTGCTATCGACGCTTGCACACCCTTGCAAATCCAGCTTTTCGAGAGTCGTGGCGACCGCTCTTGAGCCTCTTCCGCCGTTGTTGGTCATCGCAAAGGCGAACGCATGGGATGGGAGGTTGCGCCACCCATTGAGCGTGAGGTTTCGGATGTACGCACCTTGGTTTCTCGCCAGAAGAGCGATCAACGACGACGGAGGCAGATGCCCGACTGCCTCGTGGAAGTCTGTATCTTTCCACAACTGACCGTCAAAGGCGAGCTCTCGCCACGCTCGAGACACCTGTGGCTTGACACGCGTAAGAGATTGCACCAGTATAGAGGTGGAGTGCGTACCCTCGAGATCTTGAACAGTTCCCTTCGTCCCGCCATCTTCCCAACCCATCGGTTCTCAAGGTAATGTATGGCGCGTTCCTTGCCCTCACCTGGGTGTCTTTGAGCCCTTCGTATCGCCTTGGCATGCTCGGCAGCATGCAGGTCGATCAAGGTCGCGAGACATTGAAGCTGGAGCTCTCGAGGCAATTTGGAGTCGAAGCTGGACGTCTGCCGGCTTTCGACAACCTCCATCTTCATGCCGTCGGCGGTAGACTTGATTCGGGTATCGAGTTCCTCATTGGCGTCAGGTGGTGTTAAGGCGGTTGTCGTAAATGCCATGGACGGCGAGATAGGCGACATCAGCGGAAGCACAACCGAGGCGCTTCCGAGATGGACTGTATTGGGCTTCGCCGAGACGGGGGACGGAGAAAAGTAGTCGTATTGCCCCGCATCTCCGTCTGCCTGTACTCCCGCTGTAGAAGCTTGCGTTTGAACCGGCGGCCTATTCATTACCCGGGATGATGACTGGGCCTGCACCGTCGAGTCCGCTGTCATCGCCGGAGCCGAAGTCGATGACTTGTTCCTTCCGAAGAATCGAAGCGGTCTCGAATCGGATGGCGCCCGCGGGGAAAGATCAAATTTGTCGGCCAGCCGCGTTCGCAGATTGACTCTGCTCGAGTTTCTCGACGCTTCCGCCGTAGAGAGGGATGAAGGTGACTGATCGTTTCCAATCAGTGAGACCGACGTCGCGATGCTGCTTGTCGTTCCCGATCTGCATCTTCCCGCAATTCGATCCACGTCCTTGCCCTTCCCAAGACCGTCAATCAGTGCACTTCCCTTGCGCTTCATCTTTACCCGCATAGTGGAGAACTTGCTTTGGATCGAAGACATTGGAGCGTATCCGGCAACAATGGGTGTTGATCGGCCAGAGAGGTGATAAGACGCTACATCGGCTAGGCGAATGTGCGATGTGGTTGCGGCATACGTGAAGCTGTGGATCGGCGCGGGACGTCTTTCGGAACTGACAGGCGTCGAATGCGCGGGTTTGCGAATGCTCGCGGGGGACGCATCGGCGGAGACGTTCGAGGTGACTGACGCCGAAGTTCCATGTTCCGAATGGTTTGCCCCGACGGAAACCTGACCCTCTCGCCTCGAACCCATGGCAACATCCTCATCTCCTGAACGATCTCTTCCCTTTCCCTTGTCCTGGCGCACTGTTCCGTCCCAGCCTTCATCGTCTGTCATCGAGCCCGATGAATACTGCCCGAGACTAGGATACGTTTGAGTCGATGCCGCCGGAGTCCCAAGCATGAACACATCCTCCTCCGACATAATCGAGAATGGCGAATCCACGACTTCCCCGTTCGTCGCGCTACCGGCAGACATTGAGTCGGGTCCACGACCAGAATCACCAGAGTCGTAGCGTGTGTACTGTCGTTGCGGAGACTGGGAATTCGGCAGCGGACTTTCGATTGACGAACTTGAGAATAAGGCGGAGAAAGACATAGTGGATGACATTGTGCGAGTTCGTGATTTCGTCATCGGCGAGGGCATGGTTGATACATGCGACGCGTGTTGTCCCGACGTCGTTGAAGTATTCAGCGAAGACGTCGCAATGGGTGGACCAAGGATGATACTATCGCCATCAAGCGAAGGGCTGGAATGACACGATGGCGAGAATGTAGTTGGCTCGTCCTCCCCATTCGGCGTTGCAACGGGCTGATATCGCAGGGGCGCCATTGTGAGGACTTTTGGTCCACTGTAAGAATGTCGAAAGCAAAGGTGGAAGGATCAAGTCACGGAAGCTTCTACGAGCGGAATGGCATTCGACCAAGACCGTGAGCCCGATTGTCGGCGACAGCTCGAAATTTCGTACCTTTGCTTCACCTCGGCTGAATCCTTGCAGCTCTCCTTGCCAGATGATAACCGTCACTAACCGATTCGAAGCCTTATATCGCTTCACAGGAACGTGCTATGGCGTCAACTTCAGCTATCTATCGATCTATCGGCGCGTGACATGGGTAGTCACGGTGTGCGATTTATACCGGCGCTGGCGAATGATGACGAAAGCATGGATTCCAAGATCCGGAGTACGTAAGCATTATCTGTCCATGGACGAATTCTTCTCAACTCGGAGCTCTGCTCAGGGGTACGTATACACATCTACGTGGAGGAAGATGGGTCGAAATATCGCTCCAGAACGCATGCAGACGCCTGACGGTATGTCATGCAGATCGATTCCTCTTTCGAACCAGATACGCTTGATATACTATAATGATGTATGATGATGAATACCACTTGCCGTATGGGGATAATGCTCCCTACATCACGTCGAACCCCAGCCGCCTTGATCGAGCGTTGCCTCCATCTTCCGTGCGACAAAGGTTGGAATTTGATGCGTCAACCAGACTTTGCGTAACTCATCCATCCGCGCTCGATGTTGCGACTGAGGGTGTCCACGTCTGTCATGCAAGAGATAATCAGCAAGCGCCAATGCTTCTCATGGGAGAGACGTACCGGGCGCCTTGATCCACCTCCCCGTGCATATCAAGATAAGGCATAGGGCCGAATGTACCGCTTCCAGCGAAAAGGTAGAGCAAAGCCCATCGCTTCACGTCTACAAACAGTCCGACTGCGCCGCCGCATCTAGAAAGAAGGCAGATCAGCTGGGTTCCGATATGGCCCGACTCTTTGACTCACTCCATCCGATGGATATTGCATTCCCCCAGCTCCCCTTCAGCACAACAATCTGTTCCAAGGCACAAGAACTGGCCGCAAAATAGGCACAACGCTGGATGCGAAGGCTCGGTATCGCATGCTTTGCATTTCCGGTTCAATCCGATGCGGAACACGTCCGTCAAATCTGCCGGTAGTCGGTAGAGATCGTAAACTCCGGGGTATTCGAGAACGGGTAGTTGCTGCTTATTGGCAATCCATTGCTTCAGCCAGCCGCCGATGATGCCGGAGAGCTGTTCTGTTCCATTCAATTTGGCGGCGGCAACAGCTGCATTGGTGTTCTGAAATAGGGAACGACCAGGTGGCAAGATAGAAAATGCATTCAAGTATCGCGTGTACTCGTCTCGGCCAGGACCAGCCACTGGTCGATTGCTTTCGGGGTTCTTGTGCTTCAGGGCTTGGGTCAGGATCGTGCAGCGGCGAAGGAATGGCAAAGTAAAGCTATAAAGGAATTTGGCGATATGCGACTCTGGGACCGATGCTAGTGCCGAAAGAGCCTCGTGATAGAGCTGTGGCGTCTGCCGATAAAAGTTGAGCAGCAGAGATTTGGCTTCCGGGAATACCGTTTGAGCGGTTGCAAAGTACTCGTCATTGACCGGTTTTGTCGCCCACGCAGGATTCTGCGTGTTCCCCGAGCAGAGTCTTGCCCAAAAGGTGACGGCGAGCATCGCGCGGCATAGCTCGACATGGTAGCACAGGACGATGACTGGTGATAGGGCATGCTGGCAGGTGATGGCGGCTTCGGCAACGATTGCGAGCGGATCCCGAGCCAGGAGAGGGACCTGCAGAGGACGTGGGCGGAACCAGTCTGGTAGTAGCCTGGTAAAGATTCCGATTCGCCCTATGGTCTCGTCGCCAAGAGGGAAGCCCTGAAAGACCATCTTCTCCCGCAGGAGTACGGTGACACCGTAGATCATCCGCTCTGTAGCCTCGGTGGTGAACTCTTGTTGGCTGCCAGACGTTTGTCCTCGGGAGGCGATCTCGACGCAACCAATCGAGTAGGCTAATAGATCCTGGGGTAGGTATATGCCGCAATCCTCAAGGCGTTTCTGCATGAAGGCGGTCTGATCGGATATTGGTATAGTAATGTCCATGAAGCGCTTCAGCATTTGAAAGCGACACCGTTGCTGAAGGTCGTCGTCGCCGGCAGTGAATTTGATGGGGGCCCGATCGTTAGTGGTGAAACACGGTATGATTTGACCGGCATTGGCGTGCTGGCGTCTGAAGGCTTGTCGTGTTTCGTTGGTATGTTTCAGACTCTCGTCGGAAACTTGTCGGATTGCATTCGACAAGTTTGGACGCAGAATGGGAGCCTCGTTTGGCACCGGCCGCTCCAGTAATGGCGGGTCGAGCGGCAGAAGCATGTTGGATAGCGACTTGCAGAGTGGACACAGGAATTCTCCTCGCCAGCTGTTCTCGGGATGATTTCTCTGTCCTTGGGAGAGTTGCCTAGCGCGTGTATTCTTGCAAAATCCCTGCAGACATCCCTCGTGCATCATATGACCGCATGATGACGCATGGAGACCGAATCGTTGATGTTTGGTTGGATAAGCGTCGGTCTCTATTGGCTCACCCGTGAGGCCAGACCCGTAGCGTTCACCCTTTATTGGCTGGTCTAGATTGACAGGCGTACGCAGGATCTCCTCGTACCAGTCTTTCTGGACGACGAGATTCCGGACTGTTTTGCTGGGCTGAATATACGCCAACACGCCGCTCGGCCGTGAAGCCCTGCATTCCTCTTGGCAGACAATGCAGTTCCCATAGAATAAGTCTTCTTCCATGTCTTCTTCGTCATCATCGAAGGCGTCTAGGGCAGCCTGCTGATTTTTGGCAAATTGAGCCATAATATCCGCTTGTCGCTTCTTGTTCTTGGATTTTCTCGCTTCATCCGCCAAAGCATTCGATACTGTTTGAACGCCGTTCGTCGAGCGAGCGGACATTCGTCTCGCGCCTGGCTGATGTTGTTCCACTATCTCAAGGACCAAGTCGATCCGAGCCGAGAATGCTGATTTCGACTTGTTTGCCTTGAGTGTATGCAATAAACCCAATAGGTTTTCTTCTTCCGGAAGGCTCGGATGCTGAACTTCCACGACACGGGCAGCCGACGGTTTCGGGGCGTTTACCAAGGCGACAAGCATGAGCTGGAGGGCCATTTCTAGCATTCCATCCAATGTTGGGATAAATTGGGGGTCGCTTGCGTCCCCCGTCTTTTGCTTGACATCGAGTTCGACCGCCTTCCACAATGAAAAGTAGACGAGGTCGATCACGAAAGGAGATTGCAAGATATCGTGAAGCCGAGCGAACGGATGTGGTGCCGATGGCAGCTTTACAAGACTCGGAATGACAACTCGAGTCTCCCGTTTCTTCAAGAGTATTTCGTACGCCTGTTGTTGCTGATTTCGGGTGTAATGATAGTAGTACGGGTTGATTTCGTCATAGAACTCCTGCCGCAGGTGATAATAGCCGGTTTCCGTTTTCCCTTGGGGGTAATGCAATTCCGCGACTTCTCGGAGTATGCGGATGAAATCGATGTTCTCGCACATGCGCTCCGGTACCGCGCGTACGATCTCGGACCAAGGTAATGGCGCGAAACACAACAGGTGTATGAGGGCCCTTCTGATGAGAGACCGATCGGAAATGCTGTTGAGCCCCGCCACTTCGGTCAAGAGCACGATCATCAGGCCTAGAAGTTCCTCGAGCATAGTGCACAACTGTATCACCACGCCGGTGGAGAGTCCTTGATCTCGATCGACATGATCGAGGAGCGACCATTTGCCCGGATTGGCTGCGATCTGCTCCTGAGCGTTGGACTCGAGCAACATGCCGAAGCGTTGCAGCAGTGTGATGGTGAAGACTTCCGGGTCGATCTTCATCATTCCATATTGCAGGAGTAGCAGGTCATTGTCGTACCCGTCGTCTCGCAGGTATGTTTCGCGATAATGGATCAACAGTCCGCGAATGTTCTGGCCATTGCGCACCCACATGTTGCTCCGCAGTTGGGACATGAACACGACAGCTAAAAGAGCGTCAGGACTTGGTATTTCCACGGGCTCCCGCCATGCGAGACTTACATTGCAGCGGCTTCTCTAGCAACAACAGGTTCTGGAACTCAACATCCCCTTCGCCCTCTTTCGTTGACGCAACCCACATATCCCTCTCATCCTTCCGCAATGCGTTCCATGACCCGTTTCCGATGGCCATGGAGTACAATGCACCCGTTTGCCGGACAATCTCGGCCATGAGCCAATGTAGCGGGTTGAACGGGCTCACGGGCGATTTCCCTACGGTCACCGCCATGACATTTCGACAGTGATTGCCAAATCGAACGGGCATGAGCACCCAAGCCTCCCCCGGGATACCAAGCTCGAGTATGCGATGATGCTCTATTATCCTTTCCTCGAGGTTTCGGAGAGCATTCAGGTTGTTCGGGATAGTTCCGTACGTGAAACTTCTCCCGAACGCTTGCGTAACGGAAGCGAGGTCCACCACGACGGTGACCACGCGCATCCATGCATCGTTTTCATACTCGACGTGGTCCTGCACTTGCCGCAGAAACGACGACACGCTCCGCCACAGCCCGATAAACTCGACAAGGGCGCGCTGACTATTGGCGTTATTGACAAGCCACTGCTGTACAGCGGGTTGCCGCAACGTGATCTTGAGGTGCTTGAACATGACTTGCCACTTCTTTGACTTGAATCCTTCGCTCTCCGGCATAATCCGCGTTACCGGACGCGGTGGCATGATCAGTCCGTGTCCGGCGAGTTTTTGATCAGAAAAGTACGACGTCAAGACGCGCGCAAAGATGCACAGGATGTCTTGTTTCCACGCGGCCGTGAGGGCGAAATCGGGGCGGGAGAGGAGATGTGTTCCCCATAGGACGAGGGCGTATTCCGGCTCTCGGTCTCGCGCGATAAGGTGGTTGATGAGGATGGGATAGTTCGCGGCAAACTTGTCAGCTGCAACTAGGTCAGCGGGCGGATTGGGCGAACGCTTTATGATACTCACCTAGTTCGACTTTGAGATCGTGATCCGCTGCAAACATCCTGGACAAGATCCGCATCATTGTGACTCTCACACCTCGCCACAATCTCGGGAAACACTTCATCACCCATTCGATCCTCGTCATCTCCTGCTTGGCATCGGGTTCTCCCTCGGGCGGATGATCCGGTTTCTCCGACATGAGCTCACTTTCGAAAACGACACGCCCCATCATACGTTTCCAGTATGTCTCATCCCCGTAGAATGGAGTRTCGCAGAGTGTCAAGAGGAAACGGACGACGTGTTGGAGGATACCTTCGTTGTAGACGCGAGTGGCGGGCGTATTGCTGATGGTGAGGTCCATCTGTCCGAGAGTTTGGCCGAGGTGCAGCAAAAGGTCGGTATCTGTTGTTGTGGCAACCACAACTCGTCCCTACGCAGGATCAGCGCCCTCCTTCGCCCACAGGGAAGCGGAACTCACCTCTCGTTCCAGCTCTTCGATAAGGGACACCACCTTGAACTGCTCATACCCCGTCGCGATCCCCAACTGCCTCGCAATCTCCCTCGAGGTGTGCTTCTCATCGGCCCAAAGCACAAGACTGATTGGCTCCTCTGGCTTCACCTCGCCCTTTACCACGGACCGTCCAAGCGTTGTTCCGAACGCATCGTCGTATAACTGTGCCGACGTCCCTGGCGGTGGAATCCCAACAGGCCCATACGAGTGATACATTGTATTGACGATAAACTGCCAAAGAATCCGAAGTACTTGAACGTTCCGTTCCGACGTGTCTGGTCGTGTGGTTTCCGCGCCTGGTGCATCTCGAGAAGGACCGGAACATGGATGGTCGGGACACCGGAGATCGACCTTCCATGCTGAAGGATCGCCGCAGTCGCAGAATGTGCCGAAAGTTGTGATGGTAAAGTTGCTCGTGTCGTGTCCCGTATGGTCCGTCGCGAAGAAACAGGAAGGGCAGAGGACAGAGGTCAAGTCCTTTGCGCATGTCCTGAACCCTTATCAGTACACTTCTCACCAGATGCCGAGATCTACTCACTTGCAGCTATACGCCTTTTGCACACGATCAATCAAGTTCCCGCACCCCGCCGTCCGCTTGACTCCTCCCTGCGTCCCACGTAATCCCTTGCTTCCCCAGGCGCCCATCACTTCGGCGCCCAACGCTTCCGTCACTGCATGCGTAAACGCTGCTTCCACAATCGGGGCGTCGAAATACCCATTCTGTTCGTATGCGTGTGTTTTAAGAAGATGTTGGAGTTGCTGCATCGCGTCGATCGGAGACAAAGAGTCCCCTTTGAGGAAAGAGGGAGATGAGTGAGATCAGTTGCAGAGTGATGCCGTTTCGTCACAAGTACTTACGAGCGGGGTGGAGGCTGGGTAGAGTAGAGCTTTACTCGGCGGCCGATGACGAAAAGCGGACAGCTGCGCGCTCGAGTGCCCAATTGCATGCATGCATGGGGATGATGGGATGGTCAAGCTGATGGCGACATCAACATGGTCACACTGCAAGCATCGTCCGCTCTTGGTGCCAAAGATATACACGCTGGAAGGAATCTTGGTGCCTCTTCCCGCCCGGTATTCGACCTGCTTGCGAAAAATACGTATCAACGGGTACCATGCTCGCCCGCGACTGTAGCTTCAGCACGCGGTCTTACCGTTTCCGAGGTTTCCAGCGCCGCTTCGAGCCAAAAGTCGGAGCTTGGGGTCTCGTTGAGAGGGCTGACTACCGTGCGAAAGCAAGATGTCCCGTGCTTCAAGCCTCGCGATTTCTAGCCTTTCTCAAAGAGCCTTTCAAACGGATCGCCACCATGAAACCCCGTCAATCGCACCCTGATCAGCTTCTTAGGGCTCCCAAACTGAAAGGGGGTTCTTTGGAAGACCTTTGGCATATACCTGAGTGGAGCGTATGCTTTGCCCTCGGTAAGATCTAGCCTTTCAGGGTCCATGTTGAAATCCAGGCTCGGTTTCGCTCCCTTGTGCTGTTGCCCATCACGAAGAGAGGTCCTCCTGAATTCGAACGCCTACAAGCGATGGGGTCCAGCTTCCTTTGACCTGGGAATCCCTCAACAGGTCCATCTAGACTTTTCAGTTTTCCAGATTAGCGGATTATGGTGTATAAATCGTACCTGACCAGCTGTCTTTTGTTAAACAGGCAACTCCCCCTGCCCCACTTCCATGCCTGAAGACCAATCCCAAACTTTGGTCCTTGGTTGGATCAAACCCTACATCAACGAAGACCTCACTCCCACGTTCCGCTTCGACGTCGACAGCCTCGACCACCTCGAAAATCTGCTGAACAGCCTCTGGGGCCAGCGAGCCTTCCTCATGGCTCACCCTTCGACCGAGTTCGAAAATCAAGTGGAGGAAGTGACCAGCACACTCAACATGTTGTTGCACAAGTGCTGTGCCCATCGTGATTCTCCAAACAAATTCCCGCGAGAGACCGTTCTGGAGAAACGAAAGCAGTTCCTCGAGGCGCTCAAAACCTTGCTTTGCGATCCAGCGAATTCGAGCGACGGGAAGCGCAAGCAGTGGATTGAGCGGTTCGTGATTGATGTGGTCTTGCACCCGCCCCCTCCTGTTGCCACCTGGACAAAGGCCGCGACCAGCATGTGGAAAGACGTAGTGAGCCTCTCTCGATCTTTCTTCTCCACGGAAAGCGGTACCGGGAAGACTGAAGCGGAGAGCGATGGGAACGAGGATGATTGTGCTTTAACTGTACAAAACTATGCAGCTGCGGCCTCATCAGCACGTAGGCGCAAAGCATCCGCAATCCTCGCTTCTACTCCAGATGGAGCGTGACGCTGCAAGCTGTTCAAGACATGTCGGAAGATCATGAATCTCGTTCTAAGGGCTCTCGGTCCTTTCCGTGAAGGGAACAGCTGTCTCACAGGATGCGTTGCCGCGCTCACCGTTGGGCGGGTAGGTATGTTTATAATCCTGGTCACACATGACCTTGTCCATCTGCCACCTATATTTGAAGCGTATGTCATGTATTGTCTGGATGCGGCCGGAATGGAGATTCCTATTTCGTTTTGCGATAACCCATGCGCTCAGTGCAGAGCCGCCGGTGCTTCTGTTATCAGGGCGGAATGCTTACAGCAGAATGGGGGATAGTGACGAGTTTTGTGGCCACGGCGATGATTCGTTTCGGGAATTTGTACATGACCTATATTTGGTGTAGTGATACAGGTTAGTCGCCGACATGCGTTGCGACAAGAGGAAATGATGTCAGTCTAAGTAGGAACCGTTCCGCCACACATCCCGCCTTCTCGACCCCTACCAGCCTTCCTGCAGACCATCCTCGCCAAATACCGACGCAATTTCCCACCGGACAAACTGTTCTACCATCTCGTGACGACCTCGGAGCCGCCCTCATGAGAACCCCGTTCGAATGTACCGGTGAACGTTTTGCACCCTATCGTAAGGGTCCGGATGGGCCGCCAGATTCGGAGAACAGTATGAGGGATGGTTAAGGGGTGTGGATTGTTGGCGGAGGTAGAGAGCCGAGAGCGTTATGGCCTATGGAAGGAAGACGGAACCCGGTGTATGTCGGGCTGAGAGAGCTAACTCAGAGGTTTGCAGTACGATGCATCACCCGGGCCAAGTTTCAACGAATCTCGGCCTCAGACGGCATCGAGAAGGATCGTCGAGTGAAAGAAGTCGGGAACCCAGGGGTCCAGCCAGAGCGATTTCTTAGATCTGCCACCATGACCGGTACCGCCGCAGCATCCCGGCGGCCGCAATAGGTACCGCGGCCTGATCGCCGTCCCTAATGTGCGCAGCGGAGGCGGGATGAACGATATACATACTGGTACTCCATGGACATGATAGTGTGGTCCAGCCAACGTCTACTCTTGTCACACACATCTCCTCCGATCATGGACTTTTTCGGAGCAGACGACAAGTTTGCGTCGACGGTCCAAAAGACGATCACGACCCGCAAGACCGTGCTCGTTCGTCCGACACCGCGGCCTTCAGCATCAAGAATCCACTCGGCGGAGCATGTTTCTGTTGCAGGCTCGAACGTGCAGAGACTCAAGACGGCTAGTAGGGGTGGGACGCCGGTAGGATCTCCGAATAAGAGACGGAAGGTGGTGGTGGAAGAGCCGGTGCGGAAGAAGGTCAAGGTCACCAAAGCACCGATTAAACGTGCCACTTCGCCCTTGACGTCCTCTTCATCGGAAGACGATCCCCTGCCGCCACGTCTCGATTCTTCCCCCGCGCAAGATGAACTTTCAATCGTTCTGACGGAATCATCAGCGATTACGCGTCAGGTGTTTCGTCCGACGTTGATACATTCCGGGATGGCGGATGACGCATCGGCCGGAACGTACAAGGGCTTTATTCCGTCAACCAAGATTGTTGCCAATGGGTTGGCAAAGTATCGACCTTGTGAGTCGTCGTGTATCTCATCCGAGTATGCTTGACGATTTCGCAGACTTTCCGCAGGAGGGGTTTGCGATTGTTGAAGACAAGGCGCCAGAGGTAGAACTCTGTTATCCTGCGCAGGGTTGTTCCGAAAAGTGAGTTCGTCCATTTCGGAAAGAACGTTGGCTGATCCTACACCAGGTTCCCGTTGATCGTGCCTCGGTCGACAAACGAGTACAACCCGATGGAAGACCTAAAATCTGCAATAGAAGCCATGATCCTCGGTCCGTCATCCCCCGTCTCGTACAGAAACCATCGCTAACCCCCATCGCAGTATATATCCCGCCATCCCACGCCCATATATTCGGCAGGGAAGAGCTCATCGCACACAAACGTCTTCTCTCGACCAACATCACGCACCCATCCTCACCCGCGCCCGGCTCGGCCTCGCCATTCCCG
The DNA here is from genome assembly GCA_001599735.1 of Naganishia albida. Lineage (NCBI taxonomy): Eukaryota > Fungi > Basidiomycota > Tremellomycetes > Filobasidiales > Filobasidiaceae > Naganishia > Naganishia albida. The sequence continues at coordinate 275,438 of BCHV01000014.1, read as the reverse complement.
CACGCGTCGCCAGCTCCTGGGACACCGACTGGCGCAGCCACCATGCGCGCCGAGGAATCTATCTGGCGTGCCCTTCAACGGGGCTACAACCGCCACCTCGGGCCTCTCTTCCGTGCGGCGGTGGAACGGTTCAACGTTACCCTCGCTTCGATTCGACCCGAAATTGCGGTGTACCTCTCCTCGCCTGAACAATGGGGAGGGACGTTGAATGTCCAGCTATGGCAGGGATTGGCGGAGCTCGTCGGTGCGCAGTGTTATCAGCGGGTGGTGGGGCCCGAAGTGGCGAGTGTGCATGATTATGAGCCTTTTAGTGATAATGTGTACGGCGAGTTGGAACCGATGTGAGTAGTCTTGGCGGTTCCGGGAATAGGGCTGACAGGCGGACAGATTCGTTTCCAAGATTTTGAGAGAAAACCCACTGGGACCGAAGAACGTCTTGTAAGCACTCTCAGAGCCCATTTCGACAAATGCTTATGGCGCCTTGCAGTGTCGACCTCGGCTCAGGCGTCGGCAACGCCCTTGTCAACGTCGCCACCCAGACATCAGCAGCAACCTACGGCACGGAAATCATGCCGAACCCGGCCCGCTTGGGGACACTCCAGATCGCCGAAGCCAAGCGCCGCTGGCATATGTGGGCATTGCGTGGGACGGAGCAGGTCCGTGCGTATGAGGCGGATTTTTGTAAGCATGAGAAGACGGGCAAGGCGTTGCGTGCGGCGGATTTGGTGGTACGTCTTTGCCCGATGCTATGTCTTGGCGATCACTGATGACATCGGGTAGCTTGTGAATAACTACGCGTTCACTCCGACTTTGAACGATAAGTTGTCGCTTCTCTTCCTCGACTTGAAGGAGGGCACCAAGATTATCAGCTTGAAGCCGTTTGTGAGCGAAAACTTTCGCTTGACGGAGCGTACGGTGAGTCCTCCTCTTGTCCTGCGCAGATACTGCGCTGACCTGGGCACGAAAGGCAACATCTCCCCTTGCGATTCTGAAGATGAAAGAGAAGACGTATCAGGGCGGCTGCGTGAGCTGGACGAGCGAGTGAGTTATTTTCCCCTCGCATTGGGAGCGCCGTACTGATGCGGAACGTAGGGGCGGCCGGTACTTTGAGCATACAATCTCCCGCCGCGCCGTGGAAAAGTTTTGGGCGGAGCAGATGAGCCGTTCTCGCAGAAATTCGAGACGATAGTACTCTCGCAATGTGGGCCATTGCATCAGTTGTAGCGATACATGCAGCATTTTGCTACGTCTGATGGTGATTACGTATGAACTATGAGCACACTGGATATGGAATCGCCGTCTCTTTCCGGACGCTGGAAGTGGTGAGTGCTTTGGGTCTCCGGATCTCCCTTCAAATTCTCCTTCGATTCTACCAGATCTAGCGGCTTGATCTAGCTGCTGGTGGCGGAATCTCGAGAGGATCTGTCTGGTGCTCGGAGCGACGTCGCTTCAAACCGAGGAGCTGTCCTTGACAGGTCCTCCTCAATAGATGATGACTGGTTCATGTATCGAGACTGCCCCGGTGCCGCACGACCCCTCGTCCCCTGCGCAACCAGCTGTCGTCGTAAATAGCACGTCCGGAGATAAGTCGAGTGACTTCCCTATGCGGATTCGGTGACGGCCATGTCCGACGATAACTCGCCCACGCGGTTGATCGTGTTTCTACAAGGCTACAGGCATGCATATATCATGGTCGTCTCTCCTAGTCTCCCGCTCTGAGCTCAGTCTATCGTCCCTCAATCTTGGTTATCAACATGCGCTTGCAACTCGTCGCCACCGCTCTGGCCCTTTGTGCCTCGGCCACGCAACTCCCACTCAACCCGCTTCGACCGGCACGCGAGAACGTCTTTCCCGGTGCTTCGCTCACCGCCGATTCGCAGCTTGAACTCGCTTCTATTGGAACGGAGTTCGTCGAGATCACCCATGCTGCGTTTCCTGTACGTCGCTTCACTGCTCATCGAACTCAAAGCTTATACCTGATTGCAGGCACACAAAGTAAGGATTAAGGAGACCTCCGGCTGGTGCGATCCCGACGTCCGTTCCTACTCGGGCTACATCAACACTGGCCATGGCAGAGATCTTTTCTTCTACTTCTTCGAGAGTCGTTCCGAACCGAGCAAGGACCCGGTCCTGACGTGGATCAACGGTGGTCCCGGCTGTTCCTCATCCCTGGGGCTGTTCATGGAACTCGGCCCATGCACGATAGTCGACCCCTCGAACGTGAACGGCACCAAGAAGAACCCGTACTCGTGGAACGACAAGGCCAACGTCATCTTTCTCGAGCAGCCTATTGGTGTCTCCTTCAGTTACGGGAAACATGGCCAAACCACGTCGACGACCGAAGAAGCGGCGATCGACGTTCAAGCATTCATCAGTATCTTTTTCCAAACGTTCAAGGAATTCAAGGGACGAGACTACTACATGTCGGGTGAATCCTACGGCGGACGATACCTCCCCCTCTTCGCATCCGCCATCGTCGACGGCAACAAGGCCCTCGTCAAACAAGGCCTTGAACCCGTCAACCTCAAGGGCGTCTTGATCGGTAACGGTCTATCCGATCAGTATACCATGTTCCCGGCGTACTACACCTACCAATGCGCGCACCTGGATTCTCGACCAGGGCAGGAGAAGCCGATCAACAGTATTGGAAACTGTGTAGCGATGGCGAAAAAGCTGCCGATTTGCGAGGAGATGCTCGAGAGGGATTGCATTTATCGGTCGGACTTTGATGCGTGCGGCGCCGCGATAGGGTACTGCGAGTCGGTACTGTCGGAGCCGTTCATGGACCTGAAGTTGAATCCGTGAGTCTCTAAGTCCTCCTTCCCTGCCGCAAGGAGATTGACCCATGCCTAGTTACGACATTTCCCAATCATGCAACCAATCCGAACTCGAGAACGGCCTCTGCTACGGCGAGATCACAGCCAATATCACGAAGTACATGGACCTGCCCGACCTCCGGACGTTCCTTGGCGTTGATGAGGCGTCGGCGCCAAAGCACTTCGAGTCGTGTTCGAACAAGGTTAATGAGGCTTTCAATATGGGGCTTGATGAGTCGGGCAAGACGTGGCTGTGAGTACATCTCTCCAGAAAGGCCAATCTGCAAACGTCACGGCTGACAGCGAGGCTCATAGATACCTCGCTGGCTTGTTGGAACGCGAGGTCGAAGTCCTCATTTACGTCGGCACAAACGACTGGTAAGCTCTGATCTTTCACGTAACGAAGTCGTCGCTCATGTCCCGTCACGTCGTCTAGGATCTGCAACTACATCGGCAACGAAGCCATGGTGGAAAAGACCCTGCAGTGGTCTGGCAAGTCAGGCTTTAGCGGGGAATCGCTGAGGACGTGGACGGTAGATGGGAAGGAGGCCGGAGCGACGAAGAGCCACGGGCCGTTGACGTTTGCGACAGTTTACGGAGCTGGGTGAGTTTGCGTATCTGCCTACGATATGAGTCCTACGCTGACCTCTACCGTCTGCTTAGCCACATGGTGCCGTACGACAAGGTAATGTCGCGTGCTTGCGCTGGTCTATACATCTCACTCACTTCGCTTTTTCTGCGTCTAGCCCAAGGAGGCGCTGCAAATGCTCAATACGTTCCTTGGTGAGGGAGGAGCGTCATTGTGATGATGTTTAGGGCGAAAACTATTGTATACTTGGAACCAGGAAATACGTCAGGCAAATGCCTACAACGCTCTTAGTGAAAGCTGCCAACATACAGCGCGATTTTCAAACAAGATGCGCCTTATTGTGCATCAAGACGTAGCTGACGAAAGAGTGGCGGATTACGGATACCTATCCTGCAATAATCTTTTCATAATCGCAGAGATATGAGTCTGGCGCAAGGGAGTATAGATGCCAGCTATTGGCGTCCGTGAATGGTCATGGTGATTCGAGATTGATATTAGATGCATAAGCTGCATACATACATCAGCGTGGTATTGTCGCGGAGAGAGGAACGAGCCTTCTCGTGACCTTTATCGAGACATCACGTATGCCATACGGTGTGCCCAGACTCTCCCCGTGATTGGGCTTGACACCCACACCGTCTACGCCTTCAGCCTCCACAAGCCCCTCCTGCGTCACTTCTACACGATAGTTATCTAGCAACGCTGGCCAGAGACATCCTCGCAAAAGGTGATTGACGAAACGTTCACCTGGACACCGGTTAGAGCCGCCACCCCATTGCACAAATTCGCAAGTCTTAACTAATTTCAAATACTCGGAAGGGGTTCCGTTTTCGGGCGGCATGAAGCGACGTGGATTCCATTTGCCGGGGTTCTCGTACAGCTCGGGATCCTGCTGCACGGTTAGGGGCGAGACCGCGACTAGGCCCTTCGGGATGACTTTCCCGCCTGGGCCGCAGATGTCGCGCGAGGCATATCGGACGGAGGCTATGCCCTGGTATAGGCGCCCCGTCTCTCGAAGGCATGCTTCGGCGAACGGCATCTGCTTGATGGGATATATAAGCTCCGTGTCGGGGGGGTTGACGGCGATCTCAGCCTCGAAGGAAGATAATTGATCGGGATTGCGGAGTAGATGCAGGAGGGTCCAAGCGTAATTGCCGGCAGTATTGACATGAGCTAGTAGGACGTATGCACCCTGTCCATCCGAGCAAGAAGATCAGTACCTGGATTGCTGCAACCTTGGCTTCCACCTACGAAATGCGCAGCATACTCTGACATGGATTCCTGAAACCCGTCGCGTTCGTTCACGGTCAAAAGGTACGACAAGTAATCATCCCCTTCCCGCCACTCGTCCCGGAACGTCATTCGCTCGTCCACTTCAGTCCTGATGAGAGCCTCCATCGTCGCCTTCATGCGTGTCAACATCCTTCCAGCTGGACTCGCCCAGAGCGGTAATACCCGAGCCCATGGGTTGACGAGCGCGTGGTGGTAGCCTTCGATCATGGCGGATAACTCGGCCTCGTGGGCGTTGGCGAAGCGGTCGCCAAAGTAGGCCATCAAGATAGCTCGAAGGAGTAGTCTGGAGCAAGACTCGAATAGAGGAACTTCGGAACGGCCTGCCCATTCGTTGAACATGCTCGATGCCATTCGCGTCGACGATTTCATGGCGCCTGTCAGTTGCTGTTGGCGAGTGAGGCCTGCAAGACAGCAGGTCAGACAACTTGACGGTTATTTCCTTGAGCGCTTTTACCTTTGCGGAGTGTATTGAGAGAACGCTTCACCCATCCCGAATGGAGCTGCTGTTCGTCAATGATACCGCAAGTCGCCATGGGCAGCGTCTTGTGCAGACTAAGTTCATCTTCCGAAGTTTCATAGTACAGCCATCGGTTCCACTGCAAGGCGGTTCATGGCTCGATACTCGTTCCCAAGCGTGTCGGTCGCTACTCACCTGAGGACCGATGCAGAACGTGATGTTCATGATCACCAGGTTCACTCGAAAGACGTCCCCCAGTAATTCCTTCTGCTTGAGGAGAAACTTGACGGGATCCGCGCCGTACTCGAGGACGTTTCCGATGAAAGGGATCGATGAATTTGCCCATGGCACCGGTGTCGGAGAGACGCGGCGGAAGAGACGCAAGGCGCAGTGAAATGCGACGCAGAAAGCTAAAGCAGCGAAGCAAGTTGACGGCGCGATTGTAACCGACGTTTTCCTCGCGATCTCTGCCGCTGGCAGGCTGCCACCTGTTTGATTCAGCAAGTCCATTCTGATCACTGGAGGACGACGTGAACTTACGTTGTCGAGCAACTGACGTCGCTGATCCCGCCGGTGAAGCTTTAAGTGTGGACTATTTGCACATTCTGAATCCTGTCCAAGCCAAATCCTATGTCGCACAATGGGGTGTATCTGCCTTTCTGGGCTGACTTGAAGGGAAGAATCAAAGGGCGTGGATATCGATCGGTGCTGAGCTGTTACGTTTGTGTCACAGACGGCCTTTCTTTGTGCTTCGGCTTCCAGGGGCAAGCCGATCGTGGCTGAAATGGTGGTCGTAGACGTCAGCGGTACGTTGATTGCCAGGACTCGGTGTGAAAGCAACAGTCCAGCTTCGTCACTTGTTGAGGTTCTTCCCGCCTACTGGCGATACCGTCCTTTGAATGACTCATGCGAACCAGGGGTAGAGCCATAGAGCTGACCAGGTCTGGCATGTGATATGGTTGCGATTCCATTCACTTGTTGACGCACAATCGTAGTATGCACATAGATGACAGTACAACTTTGAAAGTATTGATAGAGTAAAGGAGTTGTCTTACCGAGATGCCCGTTTGCTGGCTTATGGACGTTCCCTAACAGGACGGTACAGCGTGGTCCATTGTATGAACACGAGGCTAGACCTGCACTACCAAAGCAAACATACTCAATCAATACGATGCCTTCAACAAGGGTTGAGACAGAAAGAAGAGAAACGAGTCGCGGAGGTGAAGAGTCAGAAAGATTGTTTTGAAAACGTTCATCTCATTGACGACCATTTGGTGGAAGTCTCGAGGTGAGCTGAGTTAAAAGGATCATCATGTATTGAATGGGCAAGGGAGGAAGGGATTGTGGGGGATGGAGGAATGGAGGTGGAGAAGGATAAACAGACACTCACCATTACGCATTCCACCTCGCAGATACGACATGCCATGTTGCTTCCCCCCCTATTGACGACATCCGCTCGCTGAAGGTGAGTCCTATGGTATATGAGACCCATCGTTTATCACAAGTTTCAAATAACAGCACGAACGACTTCTTATACCGGTGACAGGAACGACGAGCTGCTTAATCGGAACGATCGAATCGAAGTCAAGAAAGACATTTCGTTTCCTAAGCGCACATTTCCTGGCGCATAATCACCGAAGCGCAACTTTCATCTACCTCCTCAGCTACCTCCTCACATGTACAGCTCTCCTCATCAGCTACATCTCTCTTCTGCTTGACGCTGTCATGCACGACGAAGTGGCCGAGCCAAGACTGTTCGATGTTCATTCCGATCCCATCTCGTCGGTGTACACCCTACAAAGTTCCTTACATGCGTTGATAGTGTCCATTATGCCCCTCGATTATATCATCCACGCCCTACACCCCCACACCCCCTTCCCCGCTCATTCCTCCATCTTCATCTGCATCTTTTGCCCCTCCGTGACGGTCGGCAGGGACGGACTCTGACTGCTCAGCGCCGCCTTTTTCCGCCTTTCCATCTCGGCGCGGTACTTGCTTTCGGACATCAAGCTGCCGTCTGGGTTTGTCGGCAGCGGGTGTCGCATGGCGCATTCCGCTCCCGAGTCCGTTTTATCTGGGCAGTGACGGATTTAGCAAAATGGAAAGGGAAGCTCAGCAAGACTCACGGTGTCGAGATAGAGCGTCCAGTCTTGCAAATGTGCGGTTGCAGTTCTCGCATACGAACGGCTTGATTCCGATGTGGAGCTGCATGTGTCGCTTGCAATCATGCTGGCGAGCAAAGCCTGCGAGTGGAAAAGATTACAGGCGCCATTCAAGAGGAAGAGCGCGCCACGCACTTTTGTCACAACCTTCAAATGTGCATTTATAGGGCCGCTCTTCGTTGTGCGAACGGATATGGCCCTTCAGATTGAATTGTCTGGAAGACAAAGGGCATAAGTCGAAGGTCAATAAGCCGCAAAGTCGGAAACTCACCTTGTGAACGTGCTTCCGCATCCCGGGACCGGACATTCAAACAGCCCATCACTCGTCCGTCTCCCCCTCGATGCCATCTCCGTCGCGGGCGTCGTCACTTTCGCCCTCGGAATCTTGTTCCCACCACCCCGGCCGCCCTCATTTGCAACCTTGGATCCCCTGCCCCTCCTACCGCTGTTTCCACTGGCTTCTGAGCCAGAATCCTGCAGAGAATATGTCGACCGCGCGGGTGATACGTGCGGAGAATGTTTCGGGTACGGAATGTTCTCGTTGATGGGTGGGCGGGCGTAGGGCGAAGAATCTCGAGCGCGAGATGGGCTGTTGCTGCGGGATCCGCTGGCGGTGCTTGCGAGGCTGCCTCGCCTGGAGGATGATTGCGGTTCGGGAACAAGCCATTGTTGGCTATCAGAAAGCAAGACATGTTGAGCGAACGTTCACCAAGAGTAAAAGTCACATACCTGGAAGGATCTATAACGTGCGCAGGTCGACCCCAGTCCTCGCTCTTGACCTGTCTTCGATATGGCATACCAGGTGAAACTCCCAGTTGGGCTCCTTCATTCCCGGGCACGATCATCGAGGTCAAAAAAGCATCGAATTCTTCCGGCTTGACCTGCGAGCCTGACCGGGCGTCCTCTTGATTTGATCCTGCTAGACCATTCGCGCCAGGTCCATACAAGGCGACTGCCCTATTCAACCGAGAGTTGAATGAGAGTCGTCTTCCATCATTCGTGACGATAAAGTTCGCGCCAAGGGCTTCGGGACCGGGAACCACACCTTGTCGACGCACATATGTCGGTGTGCCGTCGGGACTCATATATACTATTCCTTGCATATCCCCGAGATCCTGACCGATCGCGACTGCCGAAGACGCGGACGACATGGCCGATTGGCCCATGACCATCCTAGGATCAACGCTTTCGTTGGACCGCTGTTGTTCGAGCCATTGCTGCTGAAGATCTTGCATACCGGATTCGGATATCATTGCGGAGATGGCACCTTCAGATCGTGTTCGCTGCCGCAATGCAGGCGGCAGCATGTGAGTTGGAAGACCATATTGGGCGGGAAGTAGAGCCGGAGGTTGCGCCGCAGCTTGATTGCCGGATGTGCCTGTCCCCGCGGTGCCTTCATTCACAGTCACAGGGACGTAGATTCCCGCATGCGATGCTCGTCTCGGCGGTCCTTGAGGCGCAGGGATCGTCCCGGAGGCATCAGAGAGACCGGACTGGTGTTTCTGCGCATGCTGGTTCTGGTGGGCTTGTATCGCAAGTTTCTCCCAAATCCCTCTTGCCTCTCTCAGTCCACTTGTAGGTGTACTTGGCACAATATTGATGCTGGGTCCACCTGGACCGATTGGTGAAAGGAAGCTGCCAGTCCCGTGGTGTCCACCCAAGTTTCCTCCTGTCGGGATGCCCAACGTCATTTGGCCTGTCTGATGGGTATACCCGGAGCTTCCTTGCCGGCCGTGACCTGGCATGCCCTCTTTCAAGCCGCCGCGACTCGGATAAAGCTGAGCCGGCTTCATAGAAGGCGAAGGTGACGAGGTATCCGGAATAAACAGTTGTGGCGGCGAGTGAGGCTTGGATTGCGGGCCACTGAGCGTGGTTACACGTCGAGGTTGGTTGAAGAACGGCGCCGGCGAGTTTGCCTCGCTTCCACCTGATCCAGGAGACGATGTTGACCGCGTCGGGAATGGCGGCATCGCAAATCCGTCATTCGAGTCCAACGTGGAAGAGCGATTCGGCAACGCGTGACCTGTTGCGCTCGAGTTTCCATTCAATGGTGACGCTGTGCGAACCAGCAGATTGTTCGACGCAGAGAGCGAAGATGACGATGAAGCAGTACGTGTTGAAGATATCGAATTCATGCGTCGGCCAAACTCTGAAGTCCCGGAAGCATCGAGTGCCGCGATCACGCGAAGCGGAGCGGCAACATCGGCTGTGGGCGGGGGCATGTCTGTCTGACCCATCGAGTCGCCAGTGAGGATCGGCAACGATGAAGGCTCGGCATAGATGATCTGCTGCTCGACGAGGCCGACCCCGGAATCGATTTGCGCTTGCCATAGATTGCCCTCTTGTGCGGGAGCTTCTTCCTCGCGCTGTACCGTTGTCCACACGCCGAAGATGGGCTCCTCCTTGACAGAAGTGGCATTCGTCGGGGGATCGGATGCATCTCCAGAGCTGCCTTTACTCGCCTCCACGGAGGGAACACTCTCGACCCCTCCGTCCATGTCCACAAACTCTTCGACATCCAGCCCGTGCGCTTCCCTGCCGCCGAAATCGCTGCCCTCGTACCCATCCGCCGTCAACTGTCCGAGGTGGTCTTCCAGTCCTTCCAAGCCGGAATGGACGGAACCCGCATACGAAGAGGGCACGGAAGCGTTGCGTTGATGACTATGCCGTCTGACCATGGCTTCCACTGCCAAATTATTTTGGAAGCCGGACGAAACGCCTTGTGAGCCTTGCATCTGCAACTGCGCGTGATACTGTGCCTGAGCCATAGCCACGGCCTGGTTGTGAGCGATTTGTTGCAAATCAAAGTCCGAAGCTAGGTCGCCAACCGGCACGAGTTGTTGAGGCGCCAACAATGGCGACGGTCCCGGTGAGATATTTGTCCCGCCTAGATGCGGCGAGCGATACATGGAGAACTGATTCCCGAGCATTTGCTGGCGTTGCATTTCCAACGAGAAATCGTGCGTGTACCCTTGGATGGGCGCCGTCTGCGGTGTCTGCGTCTCTGACGCTCCCGGTTGACCGAAGCGAAAGCCCGAGATATCCTGTGCCGTATGCACAAAGTGGGGATTATGCAGCGAAGGCGGAGCGGTAGACGGGCCAATGTTGTAGTCGTATTCAATGTCGTTTAATCCCATGACGGGATCTTGTGACGGAGCGGTCGATCGGTCTTGACCGGGATTGCCATCGTCCGCAAGCCATATACCAGGATCTTGCGCCGTATGTGACGGAAAATTAGGACGTACGTCTGGTTGTTGCTGCTGCATGCCCATCATCGCACGAAACATAGCCGCTTGTTGGGCCTCGGACATTGGTCCCGCCATCGGTGTTTCGCCTTTATGCGAGTTCCTATGGTGCTGGTCGTATCGGCTTTGTTCATGTACGTTTCCGTCTCCCGCATGGGCGGAGAGCAACCCCTGGCTTGAAAGGTACGCCATCACTCGCTCTTGGCTCATGAACCGTGGATCCTCTTGCGCGGGAGCTGTTTGCAGAAGCTGATACATTTGCTGTTGCTGCACTGGCAAATGATTTGCATCGCTATGTTGTTCGAAGGTTTTCTGCTGCTGTTGATGCGGCTGGGAGTGGGCCTGCAGACAAATTTTAGAAATGTGGCGGAATGACATTTTCTCGCACTCACAGTTCCAGCCAAGGATGCAGTTCCCACATTCGTCCCCTCGGCATTATCTGAACTCCTCCTCCTGTCCCTTGGCAACGACCCGGTTCCAGAAAACCTCCGACTCTGCACCGGAGCGGACAAAGGCATCCCATGAACCTGACTCGAGGCAAAAGGCGACGGCTTCTGATTCGCACCGATCGACTGCGGCTGCGACGGCTGATGCTGGACCTGCTGTCCCGCCGACAACTGGATTTGGTGTGCGTTCCCGCCTATGGGACTCTGCGAATCGTAGCCTCCCAACCCCCACATCCCGCTGACGCCCGGTGAATTCCCATGACCACTACCGCCGCGCGACTCGGCTTGTTCGTTGAACAGGGTCTCGAAGTCGGGCGTGGTGCCGTTGTCCATGGAGGTGTAGGAGGAAGTCGTTTCTTGTCTTCGCTGGTCGCGGGATGGTGGACGATCAGACGAGGACGATTGGTTTTGGTGCGGGAACGAATCCTGCGTTTGGTTGTGGACGAAGAGGTCTGCCATCCTGCGAGTTGTGACGGAGCGATTATCGTTGCTTGGGCAAAGATGTTGTTTCTAGACCAGAGGAACCCTTGCGCAGTTTTCACCGAAGGAGATCACCAAGCGATTCTGCAGAGTGATCCGTGATCGAAGCCAATTGGAAGAGGTACTGCGAGACAACAAATATGGTCAGTCAAACGAGATTTTCAAACGGGGGATTAAGGGGCCTGAGCACAACACCTGTATCCTGAGATACTTACCGATCCTCGGCTTCAAAGTCCCGACAATACGTTACCCTCGCGACGCTCCTTTTACCACTCCCTTTCCCCGTACACTCCGCTGTTGGAACCCTGGATGACGTGACTCTGCAACAAAAGATATCGTTGAGCGACGTCTCAGCAAGGTGTCCTGACTTGGCAACACACGATTGTGGTTCGATTGGTGATTCGGCGCATCCGACGGCGGGATCACGACTGCCGGAGAATAGACGTTTGACTGTCGACGAATAGGCGGAACGGGATCACGCTCGATCGAGGTCTTGCGGGATACGTATTGACGTCTATCCAAGGGACGTTGTTGCGAGGGTTCCTGTCGTTGCAGTGATACCTCACAAGACAATGCCCGACTGCCACAACGATGTCGTGTGAAGTATACTGACCAAGACTTTGTGCACCTTGTCCGGATTCATCAGCCCAGCTACTCTCGACATTCCGCATCCGCCCTTTCGTGGGATCTACCAGAGCAGTTAGCACTTAGCGCGCGTTTCGCTCGATAATTTATACTTTCGGGATCTCCAGGCCATGCAGTATGCAGGCGGTTGTCACCGGTGCGGGTCCGAAGCCCTCCGAGGTTTCGCCTGAAGGTTAGGTAATACTGGTCAGGGCTTGCCACCTTCCAGGTATCCAGGTTAGCTGCAGGTTGATAGCTACTCAGGTTGTACATGATGAAATGGTATAACATGCATGAGATAGAACTAGTGCTCCTTGTTGATATCCACAAATGTTTGAGCCAGCTCTTTCAGCGCGACATACACCGGGTTCGCTGTTCCACCCATGACGCTCTCCACCTCCTCGGTCAACACCCCCTGGCCATCCCTCATACTGTTCTCCGAATCGGGAAGCCCGTCCGGTCCCTTTCGTTCCAATTTGAAGCAATCGCCGGAGAAATGGTAAGGAGTTCTCACAAGCGTTGGCTCCGAAATGTTGTCGATTCGCGGGCGCATGAGATGGGAGAAGAGTTTGTCCGGCCGGAGGTTCCGTCGGTGTTTCGCGAGGATGGTATGCAGGAAGGCTGGTTGAGGCCGGAACGAGGGGTCGTGCCGCTTGTCCCAAGGAGTAGTTCCCCACTATAGAAGTAACGTTAGCTTTTCTTACCGCAATGGATGACCGCGACCGACCTGTATCACTGCACCAACCGAAAGTCAGTAATCTCTTGATGTATTCCCGGAGCAACTTACTACTATGGCCACAAAACTCATCACTATCCTCCCCATTCTGTGTCTGGAATCCGCCCGTCGTTGCGAAAATCTTGGGCGCCTGCTGATACGGCAAGCTCAACGCGTAAAACGAATACCGGAAAAGATCCTTGTCGCCATAGCCGAGCATGCCGTACATGTCGGGATTGGTGATCATATGGTTTGCGAGGTGGAGGACAGCTAGGTTCAGACCGTTGTTACCACGTTTGTCGAAGACGACTTGTCCTATCAAAGGGAGAAAGGGTTAGCGGTAAGTGTGAGCGTGACGTTCATGCTTACCCGTTTCTGCAGGCCAGTGTTCGTCCGAACATGGCTTCCCAAGCACACGCCAGATCGCGTTATCAGCTTGAAAGGCATATGTCAGCTGCCTCGCAAAGCGACCTTAAAAAATAGCGTACGATGATCCTTGTAGAGATCCGGCCAAAAGACGGAGCCGCTCTCCTTGTACTCGACCGAGTTGAAATGCGTCGCGGGGTCAATCAGAGGAATGTTGTCCTACCGGTCTCAGGGATTAGCAAACACACAAACATAAGACGGCAGACTGAGACTCACGCTGTCCATGTAGATGAACTCTGTGAAATCAGACGTAATAAACGCCGCATTCTTGATATCTAAATTCCAAATCAGTATCAACGTCTCCTCGTGACCACAATCACTCACGCCAACTCTTCCCATCCGGCCGTTTCCCATCGAACTATACCGCTTATCAGCCTCCTTCCCCTAGCACTATGCATCAACTCACCTCCTTGAGCTGCACATCAAAGTTGTCCACGAAAAACCTACGGGTCTCCGGATCCTGCATCTCGTCGGGGAAATGGTACAGCTCGATGGGAAGGGTACAGCCGAGGACGTTGCGAAGCATATCGAGTTGGATTTGCATTCGTTTGAGGGTGGACTATGTTGGTGAGAGGATTTGTACACATAGAGACTGCAGATCAGAGGATTGGACTTACACCTTCTCCGCCCGTCAAAATGATCCCCCGCTTCACCTTTCCCCCACGTTCCTTGAGGTAGGCCGAAGTCCATACGAGGTGATCCCCGCTGGCCTCGACGTCCTTGAGGTGTGAGATCATGGCGTTTCGGTATCGGCGGATATCGTCCCGTTTGATATTTTCCCAGTCCTTGTCTTTGCCGTCATGGTAGAAATAGGCTGTGTGAAGGACGCGGGGAGAGAGGTGAGAGGGCGGAGAGATGGAGTAGAACAGGAGGGAGAAAGGTGCAAGGTCAGTGAGATAAAGGTGGAGAAAGAGATCGACCTGTCACGACTCACTGTTCCGACTATACGTGTAAAACGGACACCCATGCCTGCACAACGTCTCAAACTCCCACTGATCCAACGCCGGCCTCTCCAACAACTCTCTCAACCGTGAATCAAGACTGACCATCTCCTCCTTCTCCTTCCACCCCATGTTCCGGTACACGGCATTACTCAGCACGCGGTACCCGTGGTCGACGAGTTCCGGTTGGCTGACGTGCAGGAGCGAGGAGAGAATGACGAGGACGAAGAAGAGGAGAAAGGTGTTCCGTATCGGTGCGGAGCGGAGGAGACGGGAGATGGAGGACGGTTCGTAGGATGTTGAGGAGCCCGCGGCGTAGGGGTAAGCTGAAGCCGCTGAATTGCCTGCCCCTCGAAGCGTTGGTAGTCGTCCACTATCATTCCCTTCGTCCGAGAGCAACGGAACCGTTGACTCCCCCGGTCGAGGGAACTGCTCTTCCACTTGTTGATGTTGATGCGGATCACTTGCGGCAACGACGGGCATCACGCCGCTCGATGTTGCTGTCATCGGGACCCATTCGGAGGTCGACGTTCGTGGTGAGGGATGGGAACCTCGTCGCATGATGATCGACAGGTTGAGGTGGTCCGATAAGGATTGTCAACAAGTTCTCGGAAGATAATAATGCTCATTTCGGAACAATCCATTTCATTGAATTGATCGATGTCGCGTGGCAACCCTTCATGTGCCAGAGCTGAGGAAAGTCACTGGTAGATAGGCGTCGGCAGTTTCTTGATTACCAGACAACGATTTCTGTGCCCACTGTTGGATGCAGTAAACCAGCAATCACGACAGATTTTGGCAGATATTCACTGGTATTTGGCAGCCTAGTGTCTGCCATGTCATGCGAGATGGAGCACGGACGAATCAGAAAGGAAATCACATGAACGACGTCGCTTGAACGGCCCGGCTGTCGAGTATGATCCGTGTCCTTGTCATGGAATTTGCCGTCTTTTCCTTCACCTGTGAGTACTGCTATTGCTCCCTCTTTTTTTATATGACTCTCGGACGACGACTGGCTTTCTAGGCTGATCGTCAATCAGTCTGATACGTCGCACCTCCACGATCGTCGGTATATGTCAAGGTCATTTCAATTCCGATCTGCCTTTCGGCCCACCGTCTTCAGCCCGCTTTACTTGTATGACGGCGCCCACGCTGTGCCTCCGCCAGTTTGTTATCGCGAACGATCCTGAATTCGCGTTTCCCGGAAGGCCTCACAGCAGCGGCCCAGCTTATGATTGGCGAGATCACGCGGAAGGGCGGGATATATGACGCCAATTCTATGTCATGATGCGGCAAGACCGGAGGGCCATGGCGGTCTAGGGGAGAGGTCGGTTGTCACGGAATTGAGCAGGAAGGATGTCGTTGGTCTATCTGGGTGCAGTCGACATGATCCTGAAAGCTGTCTCTGGGCTTACTCGTAGACATTGCAGGTGAGTTTTACACGGCGCAAGGTCACAATGATCGCAGCTGGCTGTATGACCGAGTCTACGCCTGGCGGGGCACACGGAGATCGTACGATATCTAATCCAACCCAGCGTACGATGGCTACGGATGCGGTGGGAGGCTGACGTATCGACACTGTCTTCGGTGGACGTCACGCCATCAAAGGCCCGACACTGCTTTCGGCTTCCGAGCTCTCAACACGTCGTCACAGGTGAGATCCGTGCGATGTTGGGACTCTTGTGCGAGCCGACTGTATTGTAGTGAAGACATCCGTAACAAGGGCATGCAAATGGCATCTTGCATGAAAGGCGCACAGACGGCAGTCTACAATTCTACAATCCCTATGTTTGCATCAACCACAGGCCAGGCTCTCAGTCCCAGTTAACTATACAAGCTCAACTACAAGTCTTTCGCTCATTCATCAAGGTTCGGACGACGTCCAAACGCCAGAGAGAAACACTTGTCCCATAGTCGAAGTGTTCGCTCTTTGAAATGGAATAGCACGTCCTGCCTCGCGGGCTGATACGTTTTCGCAAGCTGGTCTACCTCGCCTTCGGCCTTCTTCTTGCGGGGTTCCGACGTAGCAACGGGCTTGAGCGGGCTTCGAGTAACGAGGGTGGGATCTCGCACGGTCGATCTCGCAGATCATGTTGGCCAGCGTGACACCGCTTCCTCACACGTCAATCCCGTCCGTCTATTTGTATTGGACATGTCAATTTGCAGATTCGACAAGGTAGCTGACGACGCGAGGGACTGACCTGAACAAAGGCGATCTTGAAACAAAATCCTCTGACCTCAATCCTGCGCGTATCCATAGTCAGAGAGTATCGCATGGAGCGCATGGGCGACAGACTCCCGAGTTACTCCATGTTTAGACGTATGGCCAGAATCGAGGCAAGCCACGGAGATTGTAGATGCATCTACATAGCTAATCACAAATCTAGGCCCTTGCTCATGAAGTATCTGTGCGAGCGATGCGTTACTCATCAGGGTCTGTCAATCAGGCGGACTTCTCAAAGTGCGCTTTAGCAGGATACTCCAGCAGGACCGGCATTTGCTCAAGCGCAATATCATCCTCGAACTCCTTCTCGATCTTCCGTCTCAGACGTCGCTGCTTGACCCGCCTCCAGAGGAAGAGTCCCAGAGGGAAGAGAAGCGTCGCGGTGATCAACGAGACTGATCGCAGGAGAATGATAAGTTCGCGAGAAGTAAAGCGAATGTTCCCACTTACGTGCAAGACACAAATAGAGCTGTGCTTGTGCTCCGCTTCCGAGCGATGACGAAGGTGAAAGACACAAGACTGTTCCATCCTTCAAAAGTACGGGCCTGAAAGTAGGTTATCAGACTTCCGACGGATATACGGAACTTTGGAGGAATACGTCAAATGAGAAGACAGCTATCTTACACCGTCATATTTCGAGCGCACTCTGATCGGTGCAGATCCACGAGGGTTTCGTTTTGTGACGTTGTATTGGACATGTTGCGCAAAGGGGAAGCGGATTGGGATGGAAACAGGAGGCGTCAGGTGAGAGATTGAAGGATTGGGATGATGAACTGCCTCTGCGGATCAATCTAGAATGAGGAGCAGGGGGTCTGGGGTCTATAAAGTCAGTGGAGCCTCTCCCAGAGGTTTTCGAAGTTCATCCTCCTTTATCAGGACAGGGTCGGTTCTCCCCGTGCAAACAGAGGAAGCCTCCTTTCGAATGTCAATCGTTTTCAAATCTACGTGAAAGTCTGAAGGCGGGACATAGAGTTCAGATGGGAGCGCGCGTCTAATACATGAGGTGCACCATCAGCTTCAGCGTTGAATCCGGCTCTTGCTTATATCGGTGGTTATCCGAGTCGCGTGTATCTTTGAAGATGAAGTGTTTTATTCCAGCCGATCCCAGGGGTCAGCAAGCAGCAAGCGAAGATGCTGCCTCAAATATTGATTCAGTTGCCTAGAAAGTCGCGCGCCGCACGACCTTCAATCAAGGATCGAGAGCGCGCCATTGGACTATTCGCGGTATGGCGTCTTGAGATACATCAGTTGCCCTCGTCAAGCCGCGCACGAGATGCCCCGCTTACTAGAACCGAACTCCGTGCGGCCGGTCACATAGAGGTTCTCCACCGGATCATTCAAATCGGAGCCAAGAGTGCGAAATGTGAATCTACAATTATTCGCCATTACGATTCTTGGGCAGTAATAACGGACCGAATAACGACTTCAGTAGGGGGAAGCCATTGACTTGAGGAGCTTACGAAGGCGAGAATACTGACAACAACCGGAACCTGCTCGGAGAAGGGTATCTGCTCTTGCAGGTCGATACAGATTCTTGGTTGTCATAATGTCATTCCATAATTCGCAGTCAGTCAAGATCATTTCGTTGTCAAGCATGCACACGGGAGGTATTATTGTTCGAATCAAATATATGCTTCTCGCTTCATTACTATTTCCCAAGGTTTCTATAGGATACCGTCATTACCAAGCGTAAATGTCGTCATCTCTACCGTTCGGCAGCCAATCCGAGGGAATAGTACCCGACAGAGGCTGCTTGTCGAATGCGCTCTCGCTGGTAATGAGAACGCCAAAGTCTCCTTCGGGAATTCGCCATCGCTGGAGCTCCGTATCCCAGATCGACAAGTCGTACCGGGAGAGGGGGAAAGTGACAGTCTCGACCGACCAAGATTCCAAGGTGACACGTTCGAAACCTCGGAGGACTCGAGGCTGGAGGCAAGGTTTGATCAGCAAAGTCGGGCGGGAAGCATCCTTGTTACTCACGGGCTCGCCCGATCCCTCGGGGAAGACAAGGTACAGCTGAGGAACATCGCATCCGTAGACCCCTCCGACGTTCTGGACGTCTGCGCTAACGACCCATCGAGGAGCGTGGAGACTGCCGCCCAAGGCAAGAGTCAGCAAGAGTATGGCAGTGGGATGGCTAGACATACGCTTCACTCAACGATGATCCGACCTGGTTGGTGGCATTTGAAGCCGAAAAGCTTTCTTCCCGCCAGTTGTTTCGGGCCTGAATGGTTGGCGTCTCCATCCCGTAAACTTGCAGATTGGTCAGGTTGAACCTGGTGTAACTGAGGCCATGTCCAAAGCCATATCGAGGAGTAATCGAGTTGGCCAGGAAGTGTCGGTAGTCTACGTTCAGGCGCTCGTTGTAGTCGACCTGGGGTTGCGGGTCAAGGTTGGTGTTGATAAATTCGAGTTGGGCCGGGTAGTCGGCGTCGTTACGAGCGATCGTGAAGGGAAGTCGTCCGGAAGGGTTGTAGTCTCCGTACAAAATCTCAACCAGACTGTTCCCAGACTCTTGACCTGCGGGGATATCGTTAGCCCCTGTATAGTCCAGGGATCTGCGACTTACCGGGAAGACCAGCCAACAGCACGGCGGTAACGTTGGGGTGATCAATCCAGGCTTCCATATTGACCGGACCGGGTTGATGATATACGACGACAACATTCGACGAGACGTTTGCGACCGCCAACACAAGCTGGTCACCGGCATGCCAAGCGGTCAAGTTCTTCCTGTCTCCAATGTTTCCATCGACGTTGATGTATTCTTCCCCGCTGTCAGAGTTGAGGAAGACCATGGCGACGTCGGCGCCGGTCGCGGTGCTAACGGCCAAGTCGTAGTCAAAGTCGTTGAGCGACCAGGAGACGAGCGTCTTGTCGATGATTGCACGTCGTTGGATGGCCTCGAGAGGTGAGATCAGGTAAGGGAATTCAGTGGTACCTGAGACGGTTGGAAGATTAGCGCAATTGAGTGCTATCGCGTCACCTCGACTCACCACTTCCCCAACCCATTGCCAGCGTGCCATCAACACCTCCGCGGTCAGGATAGCCGTTAGGTCCCCGAATGGGAGGTCCTGCATCACTGCCAAGAAGCGCAATAGTTCGCGGCTTCCGTAGCGGCAACGTATTGTTCTCGTTCTTCAGCAAGATTGTGGACGCTGCTCCAACCTTTCGCACGACATCGGCGTGGTCGTCTTGTACATTAACGTGTTCGTTGAGCGGTCCACCTTTCTTGAAGGTATCAAAGTTGACAGCGGGGTACCCTGAATCTTGTCCGACGAGGAAGAAACCTGCCATGACCCGAATAGCCATGTCATCGACTCGCGCGAGAGGGACGGAACCGTTGTTGACGGCCATGGTAAGGTTGGCGCCGAAGTAGGAGTTGTTCGAGTTGAAGGTGACGTCTCCAGGCATGGTTTGGTCTAGAAATTCCGTCAGTTCAATATGACGACGACGGCGGTCAGGCGGCTTACCCAAACCTGCCAGGACAGAAGCGACACCAGAATGCGTCGCTTGCCAGTCACTTAAGGAAGACAATCGACTCAGAACACAGATTGGAATCTCGTGCTTGGGTTGACGTACCTCAAGACCTGTCCCTGGAAACCCAATTCGTGCTTGAGCAGACCATTCAAAGCCTTGGAGTTCTGACAAGCCCAGGAAGAGTTGATGAGGTTGTAAGAGCACATTCTGCGATAAGATGACATTAGCATGACATCTCCCAATCCACAAGGTCAACGTACACTGTCGCGACATCGGCTTGGACAGATCGCAGGAAAGGATGAAGATAGATCTCGTGGATGGTCTGATCGTCGGAATTTGAACTGCTCGTGGTACGGTTGCGTTCCTGTTCGTTTAGGATGTAGTGCTTGGCACAAGCTTGGACACCGGCATCTTGGAGACCCTTGACGGCGTAGTAGGCGGATTCACCGGCGAGGTAGGGATCTCCTCCTCCCATTTCCCATTGACGGCCTATCAAGGATGGATTAGCGTGCAGCCACGGAATGGTGGATCTGCACATACCTGACTCTGCAACACGACCGCCGCCGTTCATACCGGGACCCAAAGCGATGTTCACACCCTTGCCACGGAACTCTTCTCCAATCGCCAACGCCCGTTCATACATCAAGTGTCGATCAAAGGTCGCCGCAGCGTTCAAACCGGAAGGGAAAGCTGTCACACCATCGGTCATTCGTACGCCGAGCGGCGCATCCTGGAGACAGAGCCCGTCGAATCCGACTCGTTCGATAGCGGGGATGTTGCCGACGCATCGACCGCCCGTCCAGCCGACGCCGGTGGTCAAGTTGACCTTTTCCTCGAGCGTCAAGTTGGAGACGAACAGACGGGCCTTTTCGACAGCGTAGGTCCAGTTCCCTGCGCCCCGGGTTTCGGGAGAGGGGTAGAAGGGAGCGGAGAACGAATTGTTGACGCCGACAGAGGTGTCGTTAATCTTGATACCGGAAGTGTAGTTGTACGTGTACAGAGGATTTGTGTGATCGCTGACGACCAAAGTGACGGTGGTTGTCGCGGGAGTTGCGGAAGAGTTTCCGGAAGCGACAGGAGTAGACGTAGCTGCTGCAGAGCTAGGTGCACCGGTGACGATGACGAAAGTGGTGGATTGAGGACTCGAGCTTGACGATGCGTTGATGGATCCCGACGCCGAAGCCACAGCGGATTGGACGACAGAGGTGGATGAAGCTGCGTCCGAGGTGACATCGGGTTGTTGAGCTTGAGGATAGACGGACAAGGCCAAGTAGGTGATCCAGGCGAGTAACATGACGGCCGGGGACATGGGCGTCCAGCCAGGATTGCGAACCATGATCCGATGTATAATAAAGGGTCGAGGTCGGTTAGTCGATCGAAAGGTGTCTCAAGCTGAAACGCAAGCCTGGGTTAGGCAATGGAAATAAGGTCGAGATCGAACATACTTACTGCAAACGACGGCAAGTTGACGTGCTCCTTCCGTCTACCTCTTCCTCGAGACAGCCTGAGCTTTATATTCCTGAACAGTCCACACTTAGTATTCCGCACTGCCGTAACCCCACGACCGGGAACACACCTCGACGGAACACCGTTCAAGACGAACACATGATACCCAGGAACCCAGCGGGACTCGTCCCTCGCCACTATTATCGCTACAAGGGCTTGGTAGGAACCCTTCGGACGCTATTACCCCCGCATAGCATAGACGATGATAATGCCATATTTCCACGCTGAATAGGCTGATGACACTACGCCCCACGCTCGGTCCGTCATCGGTTGACGGGGTTGACGGAGAAATTTAGATGACGAATCCTCCACTAGTCGCGATCGTGGAAACCAGGAACATCGTCACAGCTGTCTTCATTCGTCTTGATGCCAAAGTCCCCGGCTGGACGCTGGAACGCGGACGTTAGGTATAGCGCCAACATTCCCCCAATCCCAAGCACAACTGGCTCAGCGTTCCAAGCCTGCATCAAGCAGTGAGCAAGCTCTGCCTCCGATCTCGCTCATGCACCTTCATGTATCCTAGTCTGGTATCATCTCCGTCGTCGGCGTTGGGGTTGGCGCCAACTCATTCTGCTTGCGCATTTCGACAGTAGCGCCCGCAAGTGGCAGTGCTGGAGACATGTCGGAGGAGGGGAAGGTACATGTACTCGTACCTTTTCATGTATGCGTTGCGCTGTCCAAGCGGATCTTGCCTCGACTCTCGGATTCTGCGTATAGTCGTTCATCTCATTTCAATGTCCCTTCGACCAATACAGTTGTCTTTCAACAATACAGTGTTTCATTATACCTCCTTCCTCAACTATATCTCACGGCCAGGGCGTCCTCCTACGAACACTTGCTCGCATCCCCCGCAGCGCAAACATAGGGCCTCAACGCAGGCTCGAATCTAACCCTCGGAACGTCGGTAGCAACTGCCAGGGCACCCGCAAAGACGAGTCGCAGTGCACTTGCGGCCTGTGTGAACGGGTTCGGTACGCTACAAGGATCTCGGATCAGCTTGCACGGTAGCAAGTGGCATGCGAGGCGACTCACACCGTGTCGGCGGTAAAGTATGTGCACATGTTCAGCTTGAAGCTGCTCCGTGCTTTGTCGACGCCTTCCGTCAGTGCCAGATACGTCATATAGAACGAGGGCGAAGCATAGGGGATGCTTTATGGCAGACCGTCAGCCTTGAGCCTGGAAACGAGCGGACCAAAACCTACGTGAAGTGATCTGCCAAATACGTCAATCCGCACAGTTCTTGAACCGATACACTGGTGGCTGCTCCAGGAAGCTCCGACGTGGGAGTGAAGATCTCGGGCTGAATGATGTCGTCCTGGATCGTGTATACGGAAATGGTGGGTACCAACGCTTCAAGGCCTCGCTGGTTCTGGGCTTTGAGGTAGTCGGAACCGATGGTTTGCCTGAGGACAGAAGTCAAGGACTGTTTTTTCAGGTCAGGCAGCAATTTGTTACATACTGGATGACAGAAGGCTGGCAGCCGCCTTGAAGCAGCATTTGAGGGATGCAAAGGAGCGGACCTTCTGCCGTTCTGGAGACAGCAAAAGATCAGCTGGAACGTATCACCCATCGTGCACGACTAACCCTTTAAAGTCTCCCGCCAGCGAAGAAAATCCCGATACTTGGCTGCGGGTTGATGGCCAGTACAACAGTGCCCATTGAATATTCTGCATAGGTGGTCAGCATTTCGCCTCGATGATACCCTGGAGCACGTACGATGTTTCCCTGGGAATGGCCGACAATAAAGAGCTTTCCGCTCTTGGATTGCGGCGCGAGAATTTGGATTGCTGCTGCGACGTATTCCCCATTCAACTGCGCATCGTTGAAGCTTCGATTCGGGATTTCGATGTAGCATACATCGTATTGAACACTGAAGAGGACTGTTTGAGCTGAGACATCACAAAGAAAGTTAGCGGCGACGTACCCCTTGGTAGGCAGAATGGTGACAAAAGGCCCCGTGGCCCATGTTTCTTCTCCGGTAAGAGCGGTGCCGTGGACGAGGAAGACGATACCTCCTTCCGCACCCTTGACGCCATTGGGACAGACAATCCGGCTGTCATATTCGTCCCTGCTCAAGCTGAATGGTGCGTCTCCCGCTTTGGTTGCGAACGCGCGAGACACCGACTCGGTGGGTACCGTGACAGGCTGGGCGAAAGATTAGCAGTAGATTCTGATCAGCATGAATGCCACTCACCGCCGCAATTGCTCGTGCAACAGCAAGGGCGACAGAGACCAAACTCGAGAATCGCATCTTTAGATTGCAGTTGGATCTGCAGCTGCAATGTCAGGTCCGCTATCCGCCGGGAATGCTAATCTGGCAGGTCGCTCTTATACCTGTGTCTTGCATGATATTGCGACTGGAATAGCTGTCAAGGGGTGACGAGGGTTGAACAATCAACGTGGGAACGATGGAGCAAGCGACGGAGCTAATGCACTAGTACTCTTAATGGGATCCCGTATGCAGGTTTATCCAATCGCGAATTGAGGCCGCTGGATGAGCGTTGAACGAGTGCAGGATGCAGCGAGTGATGGAGCTAATACACGCTAATTCGACAGCAGCGACTTAAGAGAACCCTTACGCGTGGATTGACCGCGAATCTAGAGCGATATTTCATTGTCTCTATCGACGGATAAGCTTTCGGTCAAATCCGGACCTTAAAATTGGCATCATTGGCTCGACCGCAAAGCCTGGCCCAGCAGATGAACCCATGATTCTGGATCAACCGAGGAATGCAATGTTGTGGAACTGCTCCGCTCCGAGATCCCCGAGATATCTAACCCAAGCCACGAAAGTTTGAGGAGGACACCTCCCACCTGTGAGACTTGCGATGCAGCTGAGGGAGAAGACCTGGACGGATCTCTTCGTCTGTCTGATGACGAGAGAGGCTGAGGGCGAACGTTGCGTGCCTGAAGCAGCAGTGCGAGTATGGCCAAGCCATCATGCGAATGTGGGAGAATAAATACCATTGAATCGCACCAGTACAACGTGGATTTAGCTGGATGATACATGAAGGCAGACCATGCTGCGCCGCAGACTAAGGGTCTATGCATGCTGGCGAGGAACGCCGCATCTAAACGCTCTTGTGTGCCCGCAAGATTTCGTTCAACTCGGTTCGCTGCTTGCATTGTTCTGTGGCGGGGACACTGATTAGCCGGAGCAAATGCAGGAGACACGAGGCGATGCTTACCGAGAGAGAAACTCTTTGCAATCTCCTCCAACTCCTCCTCAGACTTGCCACGGAAGTATTCGGCGTATTCGTCGCAAAGTTCCTCCTACGACAAGGTCAGTATTTGCATCAAGCATTGCTCGGAAGAGGCTTACCGAAAGCAAGATGTTTCGTACAACTCGCGCAACATGCTTGTCGGTTCCCCAGGTCTTGGGGTACCTCTGCTTGATGGCGGGCGCGGACTCCTCCATCCACTTGATCAACGGGTCAAAGATGTGTCGAACGGGCTTGTCGTCGCATCCCCATTCGTCCAGGGCGAGTTGCTGAGAACCATCGTCAGCGGAAGGCGTCGAAATTGGGAATCGCGATGCTCACCTTCTTCTTCTCCAAAAACGGCTTCATCATCTTGATGTAAGGCGTCTCCTCACCGACGTAGACCATACCCTGGAACCCGATATCCTTCCACAGCCAAATCGACCAACTGGCCTTTGCCTTGTCATAAATCTCCAACTGGTCCTCGAGCACCTGATATCGACGCTTGTTGATCTCCTGCCAGTCTGCGAGGCCGTCCTCTGCGTTCTGGTAGACAGGTCCGAATTCACCGTTCCAGATCGGGCCGCCGACTCGTCGCATGAATTCGACCTTTCGGTCGAACGATCGTTGCAGACGTGCCTTTTGGGCTTCGGAACCCTGTGAGAAGGTCAGCCGGGACCTGATGTAATGCACGAAGAACTTACAGTGTACTCCTCAGGAGGGTTCGGGAAACCGTAGTTGGAGTAATCGTGGCAAGCGTACACCGAGTTGGGCAATGCGCTCTTGAAGTGGCTGAAATCGGCACCGAAAGTGTTACCGTCCAAGAACAAGATGTGGTCCGGGTCGACCGCTCGGATGGCCTTTTCGATCCTAACGTAGAAGTCGATGAGGCGGGTGTGCTCCTCGTCCGTTGGCTCGTTCAAGGGGTTGTAACCGGCGACCCAAGTGTTGTTCTTGTAGTGCGCGGCAAGGTGTTCCCAGATCTTGACGGTTCGGTCCTGGAAGTCCTTGTGGACCCAGACTGCGACGGGAATCAGCAGGGCTCGTACGTAAAAGAGGCGTGTCACTTACAGTTAGCCTGGTGGTTTCCAGCATCGGCGTGCCAGTCGATGTTTTGACCCTAACAAATGGTCAGGACTGTGAAATGAGGGATACTGAAAAGACTCACTCCTGGCGCAGCGTGCAAGTCGATAACAGTGTAGATGCCATATTGAGCGCACTAGAGGTGTTTCGTCAGAAACAGTACACGAACAACTTCACAGCGAACGTACAGCGTCAATGACTCGGTCCAAATGCTTCAATCCCTCCTTCTTGAAAACACCAGGGTTCATGTCGTCTTCGAAGAATCGGTAGTTGACGGGCAGACGGATACAGTTCAGGCCAAGCGAAGCAAAGCATTCTGCATCCTTTTCCGTGAAGAAGTGGTACAAGAACTGGGTAGGGGCGTTAACACGAGTCATTTCAGGTACGCCGAGGAGCACTCACTCGGTCAAAGAAGTACTCGTACTTCTCCTCGCCCAGGACCTTCTTGAGCGACTTTCGAACCTGGTCTGTAAAGCTCGAGTCAGATCGCGCCCCGGTCTCGAATCACACAACTCACACTCATGACCAGGGTAACCCGTGATAAAGTTTTCCATGTTCATCCATCCTCCGAGGCCTGCTCCTCGAAGCAAGATGGGGGTCTCCTTGCCGGTGGCAGGGTCGGTCTCGACAATGTCAGTTCCAGAGACCTTGAGGTGCTTAGGGGCGAGGGAGCGGGTCATGTTGTATGTGCGGTGGTTGTAATATCGATACAGTGGCTTGATTGAGGGGACATCGTACATTCCATGGCGACGTTGCTATACTTATAGGGTCTGCCCGTCGTCCGAGGCGTTCTTGCGAGGTCGCGCAGAGTCGCTCGGTCGTCCAAAGTTGAAGATGTTCGGCCTTCGTACGGCGTTGCATTCGGCGATAGGGGCAACTAGCTTGGCTTCCGAAAGATGACGTGTAACATCTGTTTACTTTGTGGGTCGGGCGCGTTTTTTCGGTTAAGAATCCGCTTATCCGCTACTCGCCGGACCGGAAATGATCGGCCGATCTTTTCCATCAGATCATCAAAGCTGGGTGCTTGCATCGTCAAAGCGTCGCGGCCCCTATCCAACGTACTTTGAGCTGAAATAGATACCAATACTGATATGTCACCACATCTCTTCATGGCACTTGTCCGCGACTTGTCGAACGGGAAACTAGTCCGCAAATGGCAAAAGTCATCTAGCGGCCCGGCGCGAGCTGCATAACGGCAGAGCTGACGGCATATTGGCTGGCATACTCTAATAATTACCTGGCGTATTCAGCTACGTATGCGTATTCCTCGTCTTGCGTCAGACAAGATCCAGATAGACGAACTTTTCGACGGAAGGGACCGCGCTTTGTCGGCAAATCGCCGGATAAATCTGGCCCACGAAATAGCCAGAGCCGCTGTCCAAGAGTTTGCCAAAATGCTGGAAAGCGGCACGAGTCGAGAGAAATCGAAGACTTTGTCAACAACTTCGGCACAACGCCTTTGCCTTTCGATCTATCGATTCCTGTCGCTGATTACCTTTCCCCCTCTTCTGCTGACTCTCTATGACCCTGATGGCGATGGTAGAAGATCCTCAAGGAGCATGAACCGTGTTCTTCCAACTGCTGCCCCGGCTCTCGCCCCACAGGCCCCATGTCGCAGGAATGAAAGACCCGCGGGGTTGCATTCTGCACGTGATGAGCTTGGCCATTCAGGAAGCATCCGGGCCCATTCCCATGTGCATGTGTCCAGCCAATGTGACCCGCCTGGCAACACCGCAAAAAGCCTGTTCCTCTTGCACCGGCGTCCCCGATCTCCCTCGATGAACACCGTGCTGGGCATTCTGGCGTGGACGGAGTCCGACGTTGAAGCGCTTTTGGCATGCCTTCAACCCCGAGGAAACAACGGTTCTTCGAATCGGAGGTCGCGTTCAGCATGGTCGGTATTGTCGTCGCTCGATGATCACCATCTCCATGCAAGTAGCGTTATGTACCGACACTCCGAGTCCGAGTGATATATAAGATCCCTACGACATGGTCTGGGGCCCAAACTCTGATTAGATACACCCCACGGCAAACACTTGCAAGTGACTCACCGACTCTGCCCAACTTCAACTTCACTTCGACTTCAACTCGACTTCAACACATTCGACATGGCAGACCACGTCGTCCACACCGGAGCGGTGACCGCCGATCTGGCGCAACTCATGCAAGGCAGAGATACCCGATTCTACCGCGGCTTCCTGGCCAAGTTGACCGCCATCATCGTGAGTCACCAGTCCGATTCTCCCTGTGCGGTATGCTGACATTTTTCTGCAGTTCCTCGCCTTGATCACTTCCATGACCAACGGTTACGATGGAAGTATGATGAACGGTCTCCAGGCTGTCCAGCACTGGCAATCATATTTCGGTACACCTGAAGGTTCGCTATTGGGTATCTTTAACGCCATTCAGGTGGGTTTCATGTTTCTGCCGCGTGGCCATGTATCTCACCTGTCTGTTTTTACAGTCCATCGGTGGTATCTGCGCCCTGCCCCTGGTTGCGTTTGCATGCGACTGGTGGGGTCGTCGAATGACCATCTTCTTCGGTTCCTGTGTCATGCTTGTCGGTGTCGCCATCCAGACCGCCGCTCAGAACATCGGCATGTTCATCGCTGCTCGAGGTATCATCGGTTTCGGCCTCGGTTTCGCCTGTGCCGCCGCCCCTCTCTTGATTACCGAATTGGCCTTCCCGACCCACCGAGGCCCGTTGACTTCGCTCTACAACAGTTCGTGGTACCTCGGTTCCATTGTCGCTGCCTGGGCCACCTACGGTACTTTCCGAATCAACAATGACTGGTCGTGGCGAATCCCTTCCTTGCTGCAAGGTCTTCCCAGTATCTTGCAGGTGAGTCGCCTCTTTCTGCTTTAGGTGCATCCGCTGACCTCCCTACCAGGTCGCGCTTATTCTCACCATCCCCGAGTCGCCCCGTTGGTTGATGGACAAGGGACGAGAGGAGGCTGCCCGAAAGGTTCTCGTCAAGTACCACTGTGGTGGCGACGAGTCCGACCCCCTGGCTGCGTACGAATTCGAGGAAATCAAGAACGCCTTGCAAATTGAAAAGGAAGCCAACCGAGGTAGCAGCTTCAAGTCTCTCTTCGTCGGCAAGGGCAACCAGAGGCGAATGTTGGTCATCATCGCCATCGCCTTCTTCTCCCAATGGTCCGGTAACGGTTTGGTTTCCTACTACTTGACCAAGGTCCTCATCGGTATCGGAATCACCAACCCGGAAACCCAGACGTTGATCAACGGTATCCTCAACATTTACAACTACGGTACCGCCATCTTTGGTGCACTGATGTGTGACCGAATCGGTCGTCGACCCTTGTTCTTGATCTCCACCGCCGGAATGACCGTCTGCTTCTGCATCTGGACCGCCTGCTCCGCCATTTACCAAAAGTCTGCCAGGGATGTCGACGAAAACGACGTGCCGCTTCACCCCAACAAGTCGGCCGGTAACGCAGTGTTGGCGATGATCTTCTTGTTCTACACCTTCTACAACCTGGCTATGTCCCCTCTCCTGGTCGCATACACTGTCGAAATGTGAGTTGCAGCTTACGGTTGACTCGCGCTTGATTACGAGGCTAATTCCATCGCGCGTTTCAGCTTGCCTTTCCGAATCCGAGCCAAGGGCCTGGTCATGATGAACCTTGCGGTCAACTGCGCCTTGGTATTCAACCAATACGTCAACCCGGTCGCCATGAAGGCCCTTGACTGGAAGTACTACATCGTCTACTGCGTGTTCCTTGCATTCGAGTTCGTCTTCTGCTACTTCTTCATCATCGAGACCAAGAGTAAGTTACTGGCCTGCATTTGCGGAAAGATCGTGCGCTTATTCCTCGATTGCAGACCGATCCCTCGAAGAGATCTCAGTCTTGTTCGATGGTGAACAGGCCACGGAAGACCTCAAGCAGCGAACCGAGCGAGCAGAAATGGCCGAGAAGGAAGGAGCGTTGTCCCCTGGCTTCGACGAGGACAAGAAGCTCGGCTACGGTGGTGTTCAGCACTTGGAGTAATCGGAAAGTAGGAGTTTCGACGAGCATGAGGGCGAGATATGAAAAGGGACTCGCAATTGGAGTGTGTCGGTGTACTGTTGTGTCATTAGCGTCATAGGTTATTGGATGTATTGTCTATAACGATCGTTGTCAAATATTCAATTTGGTTAAACACTCGAAGTCTTCACATTCGATTTCTAGCAAAAGTACTGCCTAGACTGTGCTCGCCTTTGGCGTAGCAAATCCATGACCCTTACCATATAGGGGAAGGGCAATCATAATGCTGGATGTCACGCCATCGACCAGGCGGCGACTTCGGCTGGTCACATGCAAGCGCGAAAATGAGCGACACGGTCCGTAGAAACACATTGTGCATAATGTCATCGTGGTGTTCAGCGCTTTGGCTGTGCACAAAGATGGCTGGATGGCCGTCAAGATCTACAAACGGTTGCGAGTCTACATGCATCGCTGTTGCCGGATTGGAGCTTGACTTTCTGCGGCATGGCCCGGGCTCTCCATTGTAAGCTGTTCGGTCGGATTATTATGTCGACCGGCGAATACTAGTCGCTATCAGCGCACGGACTATATGGATGTCCTGCCTTCAAGCGATATGGCCTGTGTGGCTCTGATGATGCGCAGCTCTAGCCGTCGGCCTGATGACTGGACTCGCCGGTATTCCTGCTGTTGGGTGGCACCTGATGATATCTCGCGGGTTTGCTAACGCTGCACCTGAGTCGATGTCTTGCGGATGTGATGATGGTGACCGGATAGAAGGTATGACAAGAGTCGAGACGATCACGTTGATCAACGACTTTGCCGTGTTCACTGTGAACCGACTCTCTCTAGGTTCGCCTCGGATTTTTCGTGTATCTTGAGGTGCTGCATAAGATTATCGCCTCGGCTGAATCGTTTCTGACATTTGGTACACTCGTACGGCCTTTCCTCTGTATGCGTGCGAATATGTCGCTTGAGATGTTCGAGACGCTTGAATGTCTTTCGGCAAGATTGTAGCGGACACTGAAAAGCTTTCCACGGCTCGTTCGGGCTGTGACTGCTTAGATCCGACAGCGAGCCGCCGGATTCTGCGTATTCTGGTTCTTGTCTCGTCTCGGCAAACGTCCGTTTCGCCCCGGCCAGGGACATTGGAAGGTGGTGTGGATACGGGCCCATGGTGTTCATATAGGCCATAGGGTGGGGACGTACGCCGAGGGGATACGGCTGGGCACGAGGTCGGCCGATGAGAGGCTTGGATTCGTCGCGATCGTCGGCGTTTAGAGAATAACTGCCGTTCCGGGGCGTCGCCCGGGATTTGCCTTTGTCCACGGTCGGGCCAGATTGAGGACCGGGAGGCGGCGGCGGGGCGGCCGTGGTCGCCGTTCGTGGCGTGCGAGCGACACTGCCGGTCCCCGAATCGTCGTCCGAGTGACTGCCTTCCTCATCAGCATCATCATCATGACCTCCTTTGGCATCTTTGTCAACCTTGGAAAGGCTGCTATCACGAAGTCCCCTCTTTTTGCGTTGCTTGTAGGCGGGCGAGCCTTCAAAGAGGGACACGGTATCGGTAGAAGCGGGATTGTTGGCAGGATTGATGGCACTCGGCATCGGTGGCGGCAAGGGATTGCTCTTGTCGATTTTGCTGTTCAGGTTTAAGGGAGTACGAGGGGACGGCTCTGGTATAGGATCCGGGCGAATGTACACGGTCTGGACTCAAAGTCAGTCGAAGTTCAAGCTGTAGACGGCAACGACTCACATGTGGAATATGCGTGAGACTTCCAGGCTCCGATGCGGCATACTGTTCGAACAGCGTGCGACTTGGATCCCAACTGCTTGAAACCGTAAGAAAACGTTCCCGTTGATGCTCTGCTACTTACCGGAAACTCCTCGCCGGCTCGCCTATCACTTCCGTTGTCGTATCTTGACCCTCCTTTTCCCTCTTCAAATCTCGTTCGAGCGCATCCAGAAATAATCGATCATGTGGCACCGAGAACCTGCAATGGCATGAGAGCGATGACGCGCAAGCTACTGCGTCCCGACGCACCAGTAGAAAACCTTTTGCTTCTTTTGCGTACGAATACACCCGTACTTGAACAGCAGATCAAGAAACTCGCTCTGCCCTGTCGCGTCAGCCGCGTGTACACCTGACGCCACGCGCGTACTCACCTTGGGCTTCTCCAACGCCGCGTCCTCGCCCGGCTTCAGATTCCTCAAATCGGAAAACACGCCCTCCTCAAACTTTTTCACCATTGCCGTTTTCACTGGCCGCCCGAATGCCTCGAACCTGAAAGCCAGCGCGCGCACTGTTCGCTCAAGATCAGTCTTCCGCCTTCGCCAACACCCAACAGCAAAGACTCACCGATATCCGTCCCTGTGATCTGGAACAGTCCATTCCAATACGCGCACGTCACATGTTCCCCGTTCGGTAACAAGAATCGGTTCAGCGCCGGATGCGGGGAAGACACAAACGAAATGGCATCGGATGATTGGTTGCCTGGGAATGTTGCCCAGGGATTCTGCATTGGGTACATTTCCTGAAAGAGGGGCGACGGGTTACGAGGTGTGTCTGGCGGTGGGAAGGGGGCGTACCGTTCCAGAGGGGATCGTGCCGTATTGCTGCCATGATCCAGGAGCGATAGCGAGAAACTAGTCATAGACGTCAACGGCCATTCTCATCTCGCACTGCAGTGGACCCACGAGTTGCAATCTAACCAGATGATCCACAAGTTGAGATTCCCGCATCGTCAATGGCCGAGGCTTGACCACCAACGCATTCGGATTCGCCAGAGCGGCGGCGGCTGCTGCTGCCTCGCTGCGAAATAGAGATTGTGAGAGTCGGCCGTATGGGAGAGATAGGAGGACTCACGCGTCGCGGATTGCTTGTGCGCGTCTGTGCAGGGATTGGAGGAACTCTGCATCCTCTTTCGTGTGGATCCTCGCTGGCGGAGCTGGAATGTAGGGTTTCCCGTTTGGCATGAGAGCCGGATGTGATTTGGGAATGTCATTTCCGTTTTGGTTGCCGTTGAGATTGGCGCGGAAGGTGCCGTTTGGATTTGCGGTGGCATTGCCTCGTAGATTGCCGGTGGGATTTGAGCTCATGATGGAGATGATGGGTACTGATGCGGTGCTGCTGATTGTCAAGAGATGGTCCGCGGACGTGTAGACCTTTGAGGATGCTAAGTGAGATGAAACGCTATCAGATCCCGAAAAGGGGAACCTGAAACGCCAACTCACGATATATATACCTCACGTTCCTGCGGACCCTTTCTTCCTCTTCAGTGAAGTCCTATATGTCCCTCCTTTATGAAGTCGAGAGACGCGATGCGTCGACCATGGGCGAGGCGGTGGAGACGAGACAAGTTGATCACGATCTGCGTTTCAGCGCGGAAGAGTGACAGCGAGTGCGGGATCGTTGCGGACCGTGGTAGAACGTACGCGGGGAGTATGGCGAGGGTTGAAGTGAAGGTTGTGTAGACAAGATGGGCCGTTGTCAAGATGATGATAATTAGACATAAGAGACGGCCAAACCTTACACAAACCCCTAAACCGACAACAATCCCCTAGCTTGCCTTCCCCTCGCTCGATCGCTCCGCCCTGACACACGCGCGACGTTTCAGTTTATTCTGAAACGCGGAACCAGGCTTAGCTAAACTTTCAGAGCCGGAGTTGCCGGAAGGGGCGAGTTTGGGGTACACTGAATGAAAGGCAGTCAGATGTCACGGTCGTGTCGCGCTGTCGTCCCCCGTCTCCACCTATCGCTTCATAAGCTGACGACGATGGCCACGGCGACGTCGAAAGAAAGGCCCTAGCGGAAGCAAACTCAAGCAGGGGTGCAGCTCGAATCCACTACTTCATCAATCTGTTGATTGCGTTGTACCTTATATAAAGTTATCTGAGAGCGAACAGTCATGCTATGCGTGCTACGTCCAGCAGGATTGGCAAAGCACAACCTCGACTCGTACATACGTCGTCAAGCGGACCATCCTGACGTGCAGCAAGGGCAACGTCAATCCGTGGCGCGGTCCAAGATCCCCTATCATCGAGAGTCAGCACCCGGTTTTTCAGTGGAACAGTTGTGAGCTGTGCAGATCCTTCATGGCTCTGCAGTTGTTCCTGACACTCGAATCTCCAGCTTTCACGGAGAATCTTTCCCGAATCCGCCTTGCATCGACCATCCCAACGAACTGGGTACAATCGCACCGTCCGATCATGACGTCACCATCATCCATCCCCTCAATCCTCGACGATATCCCTGAAATCTACCGCTCGCACCCTTCTCGACCCGTGGCATCCACCGTTCCCACGACTTCCGAACACAGGCAACGAGTCGATCCACACATCGGTGTCGTCGTTGCGCTGTTATCCCCCATTTGCACGGAAGATGCCGTCAAAATTCAACACCTTCAAAAAGTTCGGGAGCAGTGGGATCAGGCGTATCCCAGATGGTTGCCGCATGTTACGTTAATACCGCCTTTCGATATACCCCCGAGTTCTGGAGGAGGAGGACGAGCATTGATACCTGAAGCTCCGGAGGGGTCGTCCATACAAACAAAGGACTTGTCTCCCGCGAGGACGGATACACCCTCGAATCGATCTCCAACTTCAAAGTATCGACGACCCACAGCAGTCCCCATTGATCAACTGAAAGAATCCCTGTGCACCATCAGTAGTACCATCTCTCAGACTTGTGGGGCCTTCCCGGTGCACACGTTGACGCTAAACGACGTCGGAACCTTCAAGCTCCGGGAATACACCAACGTCCACCTTCGACCGCGGCCTCTCCCACCGGCCGCTCAGGAGAATGGTCCCCGACCGGAAACCGAGTCTGTGCAGCTTCAGAAAGCGTTAGCGGACGCGTTTGCGCAAGAAGGCTATCTGGGCAAACGGCAAAAGGACAGGACGGCCCGTCGTCGACGCGAAAGCGTGGCATCTTCAAACGACCTTCCGGAACTCGCTTCTCAAGAGATCACCACTACCTTTGCCGCGCACGATGCGGGTGCCAGCACAACGCCGACGTATTCGAGACCGCGTTATCGAAGCGGAGCGGTCGATGAAGCTCGTTTCGTGACACTTCCGATTGTCGAAATCGAGCAGGAAACTGTGTCCAAGGAGCCAGTCCTCGTCATGAATTCTACACCGGGAGGGGATAGAGCAATAGTTCACGACGAGGCGCGAAACGGAACCATGAGCGGCACTCGGCTCTCAAGGGGAACTGGAGGGAAACGAGACGATGCGCTCGGTCCCACTTCACCAACGACACACTATACCAAGCAGGGAAATTCAGCGCATCAACGTCAGTTCAACCCTCATGCCAGCGTCGGCCAAGCTCGAAGCCCACGAGAGTGCCGGGAACTCATCGCCTTGGCCAAGTCCTTGTCAAAAGGAGAATCGGCAGGCGCTTCGAGGGGTCAGGATGCGCATAGAGGAATTGATTGCTTGATTGATAAGGTATACTTTTTGACTAAGCCGATTGGGAATGGCGGGCCGTATGAGTTGTATTCGGTGGCCCATTTGCGACGCGAAGCCGGCGGGGATAGTTAGATTCGAAGGACAATGATTGATTGTATTGGTCATCATCATCACGTCCCATCGTTGATCTGAAAGCCAAATCTGCATGACTGTGAATAATGCGAGATGATATGCCGTTGTGTCCTAAGCCTCTAATCAAGCTGGGTGCTATCAACCTATTACATCAAAGACACTCTTTGCCCTACGCCTTCTGCCGCCTGTCCATTAGGCAATCCTCCTGCTCGATCATTCACGAATCGTCGATATCTGCGAGAAGTCAGCACAAATACTTTCCAACCCTCGAGCGGATACTTACATTGTCTCCAGACGCTGTCTTTCGCTCACCGGCAGCGATGGTTTTGTGTTGTTGAGACTTCTCTCCAGATGATGCTCTTTCACGATAGGCTGGAAGAAACATCGGTACTGTGATGTTCGGATAAAGGGCAAGAACCTACTTGGGACCTTGCCAACACTGGCTTGACATTGCCGGCATCACCGTCTTCCATGACTGCGTTGGCTTTTATAAGGCTATCCACCTGTGCAAGATGCCGTTTAATTCCTATTCTCTCGCAAACCCTCCTAGACTCACTTGTTTCGACACGACCGACCGTTCGCTAGCCGCCATCGCCCTCGACTCGTGAAGAGTGCCAGACTTCCACTGGTGGAAACTGCCGTTGAACACCTCGGACTCGCCATTCGATCGAGTGGCGGGACCTTCATGCCTGTCCTCCTCGACAATGTCGTGGACCGCTTCCAGCTGAGCGTTGTATATGAAGGCTTGAAGATCGGCCCCGGAGAAGCCCTGGGTGGCATCGACGTATTCTTCCAGGTCCACACTGGAATCCAAAGCAATCTTTCGACTGACGGCTTGCATGATCTGCGGGATGTCAGTGACAGCCCGAAAAAGCCCAGAGCACACCTACCTCTAGGCGATCCTTTTCATCCGGAACACCACACAACAGACTCTTGTCCAACCGCCCAGGACGTAGCAAGGCGGCATCGATCAAGTCCGGTCGCGACGTTGCTGCTAGCACGTAAACGCCGTCGAGGCCTTCCGCTCCGTCCATTTCTGTCAAGAGCTGATTGACGACTCGGTCCGTTACGCCGGTGCTGTCGTGGCCCCTGTTGTTCCAGAGTCAGTATCCTTCCTATAGCTGAAAGATAGAGCCTACCGCTTGGGGGCTATCGAGTCGAATTCGTCAAAGAAAAGGACACACGGCTTTGCAGCCACGGCTCTTTCAAACACGTCTCGAACCTGAACAACGAAATAAGCGGATATCCTGACGAGGAATGCCCGCCACGCACCGACTTCTCACTCGCACCGATATACTTGTTCAGCAATTCGGGACCCTTGACGCTGATAAAGTTTAGCCCACACTCCTTGGCTACAGCCGACGCGAGAAGTGTCTTTCCGCAGCCGGGATACCCATAGAGCAGTAAGCTGGCAATCTCATGTTAGTGCTGCAAGACGTTTGACAGGGCGCACTCACCCGGAACGCAGCCTGAGCGGGCACTTGGCGAAGATGGCGCTGTATTTTGTTGGCCATTCGAGCGTCTCACGCAGTACCCTCCGAGTCTCGTGTAGACCTGCCATCGGGAGTCAGCCACGTCAAAGACCCTATACGCGAACATACCTCCGATATCTGACCACTGGACGTCTGATTTCTGTAGTTTCACTTGTCTTAGTGACCTCGGCTTGTACTCTGCGCTGGCCTGCTCAAAGTCTTCATTGTTGATCGCTCCCTGGAAGCCCGTCAGAAGTTTGACGCGGCGAGGAGCAGTGACGACTTACCGAGGCATCGCTAGACATCAGCCGGAGTAGGGACTTTTGCATCGCATTCTCGATCAAGTCGTTGAGGTCGGCTGCCATGTATCCTTCCGCTTCATGCGCAACGGTAGTCAAGTCGAGACTTGATGTGTCGACATGATGTCGAGTGACCAGGATCTTGCCCAAGATCTATGCAGCGTGATCAGTCAAAGACGCTCGAGTGACAAATGGTACCCACCTGACGACGCGTATCACTATTCGGAGCTTTCAGCTCCACCGTCTTCCCGAACACGTGTTTCGTCCTCAGCAGCGTATGCAGGTCGGTCGGACTGGTAGCAGTCGCGAGGATATACACCCGGGTATCTGCCAGCTTGGCGAGTTCATTGACGAAAAACTCGGCGATCATCCGTGTTCGAGTATTGTCTGCTTGCTGCATAACTTTATCAGCAAGGACCTATGCCAGACCCAAGACGACATACCTCTACCTCTCCCGGCAAAACCTTTTCCAGGTTGTCGAGAATCAAGAAACAAGGCTGCCGAACCTTTGCATCCCCCATCCATCCCTCGATCAACTGTTTGGCGTTGGATAACGATCCTTGTGACTGTGATTGCGCGCAATCCACGTAGACGGTTTCCAGCGGCAACTTGCGATTACATTCCAGTGTCTGCGCGATGTATTTTGAGATGACCGTTTTGCCGGATCCACTTGCGCCACAGATGAGGAGTGGTTTGGCGACTGCAAGGCGTCAGCGGGAACCGCCGAGGTAAGGGAGGGGACGTACAGCCGTTCATCTCTATCTGTTCCAACGCCGTCAACTGCTCAAAGTACCTTGTGCATTGCTGGAGGATGCCATCAATTCCCGCCAGCGACGACACCTCCGTCTCCTGCGCCGGAATATGCGAAGGCAATGCTGGATTCCTTTTCGATCTCTTCGGCTTGTGATCCAGTACAAATCTATGAGACGCGTCAGCACGCCGTTCTCGCCACCCGACGGACACTCACCCTAGTTGCTCCCAATCTCCGAGGGTTCCCGCCGAGGAATCAAAGACGGGCGGCCAGAGCGCTACATCGCCATCCGATATTCCGGGACAAGACCTCAGCACCATTTTCACCCTCTTGACCTCCTTCTTCGCCTCTCCCTCTACCACGTCTGGCACAGCCAAACGGAACACCTCGACCGGCACCTCTTCCCCCTCCAACACCCTCCCTGCCTGCGCGGCAAATTCCCGCCGGACAGCCGCCAATGTCCGCCTCGAGGTCCACCCCACTGCGCGTGCATCATCCGCGTTACACCGGTCCCTGACATCCGGCCATCTTCTGAACACGCGAGAGGGAATCGAACGGAGCTTGATGTGTTCTGGAAGCTTCATCGCCGTTTCTTGAGAGGCTGCGGTGCCGGAGGGGGTAGGTTCTTCAAAGGATGTAGCCTGTTTGATGGACGCCGTCGGAACGGGCTTTACCACGGGGTCCTTCTTAATTTGGGGTGTGACCGCTTTCGGCTTTCGCGGACGCGGCGCAACGAAAATCTCGGTGTCAGGCGTAATCAGAACCGCGGACTGGCTCGTCGACGGAGGAGCTGTCTCGTCTGTTTCGCGTTTCAGTATATGCGGATCGCTGCCGAAGACTGAAAACTGACCGATTCGCAGCTTGATCTTGGTCTTGCCGAGGACCCAAACGCTGACGACAGCACCCGCCGTCGCCGCCCGCATTTGGGAGAGTAGGTTATTCTCGAGATAATTCGTATGGAGTTCCTACCTCGACCTATCAGCTCGGCTTGATTTCCCCTCTCGGCACAGACTCACGAGCACTTCCCAATCGTCCGCGGTACAAGGAGTCACACTGACACTCCTCGCCTTGCCCGCATTCGGGAGTAACCCGATCTCGACCTGTCCCCCATCAGCAAGTCCCCTTGCTCAGCAATGAAAAAAAAAACCTCACCAGATCACCCTCGGCCCATCCCAAGCCCTGCGCCACCTCTGGGTCCATCTCGATCGTCTCCGTGGTCCCCTTGCCATTCGAGGCGTTCCCGTACGCCTCTAGTGAGGATGCCGATGCGAGGCCGGACCATCCGAGAAATGCTTGCGATGCCTGTGCCGAGGAAGCGTGCGAAGAAGGGGATTTCGAGTGGATGGAGGCTTTGACGTGTTTGAGGTTGATGATCAGGGATTGAGGGCGCTGCGAATGCGCAAAGGTCAGCTGGATGATGGAAGGGAAGGCGAAGGGACAGTGAACGTACTGTTTGCTGTTGTACGAGCGGAGCGTATATGGAGAGTGGGAGGTGGACCAAGTTGGTCTTCAACGACCGGAAACGGATCGCTGCCTTTTTCGCCATTCCGGACGTAGGAGACGTTCGTGAGTGGAATAGCTGGCGAGAGGAGGAACTCAGACTAGCTATCAGACTGAACTTTTGAAACGTCAACGTCGAGCCCGGCTTCTCAACTCGAGCAACAACCGGCGGCTACCTCGGTCGGTCTTCCCCGGAGAAGGATTAGGTAAGCGGTGAACTTGCTGATGATCTGGGTCAGTTGTGATTGTACGTGTCTATGGCAGATGACAACGAAATTGGGCGGGGCGAGGAGAAGAGAACTGCGCGAGGAACTTCCCTTGTTGCCTTTCTGGAGATGTTTCTCCTTGTTGGAAAGACACGCCGAGTTTGACCGACTTGAAACGCTGAAACCTGAAACCTGACCCCAAAAGCGCACGCGGAATCAAACGAGGCGCGCTTGAGACATAACTTTTGGATTGCTCACCATATTCAACGTTTCGAGTAGTTGAGGGTCAATTTATGGGACTTCAACCACCCATAACCATGCCTTCATCACGCAAAATTCAAGGCAACGCCCACGCCGGACCATCAACCTACCGCACTCTCCGGATTGAGGACATTCCCGATGCGGAAAAGGGCGAGGACGAGCTGGAATTGGAGGAAGTGCTGTTTGGCAAGAAACGGAAGCGGGTTACGGAGCGGGAGGAGAATGGCGCGAGTGTGATGGATGAGCTTGAGGAGGCGCCGGCATTCTTTTACGACGGTGGGGATGTGGACATGGATGATGCAGCCGAGGATGCGGAAAAACAGGCGAGTCTTTCTCTACTTTCCTGAGAAAACGACCCCTCTGACGCGTCTCCTGCAGCTCTTCTTCGTGGACAGCTCACTCCCCGCAGGCGACGCATCCTCGTCGGAATCGGAAAGTGAAGCGGAAGACGGGACCCGCCGTCAGCCGAAAAAGAGCCACTACAATCGTCTCGGAGGATCAGACGACGAGACTTCGGGATCCGGAACGTCCGGTTCGGATTCGGAGAG
Organism: Naganishia albida; assembly: GCA_001599735.1. Lineage (NCBI taxonomy): Eukaryota > Fungi > Basidiomycota > Tremellomycetes > Filobasidiales > Filobasidiaceae > Naganishia > Naganishia albida. The sequence continues at coordinate 235,192 of BCHV01000014.1, read as the reverse complement.
CGAGGAGGAGAGCGATGACGACGAATCCGCATCGAGTCGGTCTTCTGTTCGGAACCCATTTGCCCCCGGGGCAGGGAAGGCGAAGAAGCCTACGGCGCTATGGCATGATCCCGCAGACGATCAGATTCGAGTGGATCTTGCCGCCGATCGGAGGTTGCGCAAGTTGGCGGACGGAAAGACGGGCGACGCTGCGGTTGTCGGGGGAAAGGGATTAGAGAGCAAGTTGCGGGAACAGTGAGTCTCCTCCCTTGTTCCGACGTCGGGTGGTGTCTCATAGTGTCGCAGGTTCCAGAAGATGCACCCGTCCCCCGCATGGGCCTCGAAAGAGTCACGCACGACCGCTAAACCAACTCAACCACAAACAACACTGGAGAGCCTACTCTCCTCGACGGAATCATTCATCGCGCGCGCCGTCTCACGCGGAGCCCTCCCGAAATCGACTCTCGATATCGAGCGGTTACGGGATGCGAATTATCAGGCCCGTACGGCCGAGGGGGAAAAGGCGAAGAAGGCGGGCGGAAAGGGAGATCCGCAGGCGGGCAAGGGCGGTGTGATCGCGGGTGGTGTGGCGGATGTCAAGTTTCATCCGAATGTCGAGGTGTTGTCTGTCATTGGCGGGGATAGAAGGTTGCGTCTCTTTACAGTGAGTCAGCAAGCTTCGATATGGGAGCGCGTGCTGATCCGCGCAGATCGACGGCCATACGAATCCGTCGCTTCTGAATCTCCACATCGCCTCCCTCCCGCTGAAAAACGCACAATTCCACCCATCAGGAACATCACTCCTGTTGACCGGCCCTCGTCCGTACTACTACACGTTCGACCTCCGTTCCCAGCGGTGCCTGCGTTCACCGGAAGGCCTCTTTGGCGGCGGCGCCAAGAACCGGAAAGGACTTCTCGTCGGTGCTGGGGCCGAGCGGAATTTGGAGAAAGCCAAGTTCTCGCCGGACGGAAGCGTCCTCGCGATCGCGGGACGGCGCGGACAGATCTCGCTCTTCCAGTGGGGCCCCGGCGGCGCAAGTCAGTTGATCACGACCATCAACAGCGGCAAGACGGGCGGTGTCAAGGATCTCGCGTTCATGGGACGGGAGGGGCGCGAGTTGTGGGTGTTGGGCGGCGAGGCCGGGACCGAGGTCGATGTGTGGGATTTGGGGCAGAGGAGGATTGTGAAAAAGTGGAAAGATGAGGGTGGCTTTGGGGGCCACATGTTGCGTACGAGTCGGGATGGCGAGTACTGCGCTGTGGGGTGAGTTGAGCGAGGTTCGCGGTGAATCAGAGCTGACATCGAACAGCGCGTCCACTGGCGTCGTCAATATTTACGAGTCGTCCGAGATTGCCTCGCAGACGGGTTACGACGAGAACATTGGGTTGCTGCCAATAACGCCCAAGCCGCTGCGCGAGTTGATGAACTTGACGACATCCGTCTCGACCATGGCTTTCAACCACGACGCGCAGATACTGGCGATCGGCAGCGACAAGAAGAAGGATGCATTTAGGATGGTAAGTCGGCATGTACCGTTGTCGTTTCGCGGCTAAACCTTTTGCAGATCCATCTCCCATCGGCTACGGCGTTTTCCAACTGGCCAACATCGTCTACACCGTTGGGCACCGTCACCGCCGCCGATTTTTCCGCCGGAAGCGAGTATGTCGCTATCGGAAACACAAAAGGAAAGGTCTTGCTGTATGGTCTCAAGCATTATAGAGGGACGTAGTGGATGTTGTAGCATTGACTTGGGCCCCGAAACCATATATCAACATGGGGCCGCAAAGTCCGTCTCGAAGCCAGCGATGTGCCATGCCGCCTTGATGCGGCGTCTTCATGATATGCAGTCTATGGTAACGCCAAGATGGAGGGGCGACCGAAGGCTGTCCTGTGATCATGGTTTAAGGAATCTAGACGGATCAACATCTTTGGCAATGCCTCCACCACATCGACCAGTACCTTCACCGCAATAACAACAGTGAAGGTGAACAATGATCTGCAGGCCTGAAAGTCCCGAGGCGCCGAGGACCGAACGGCAGTCGCATATCCATCTCTACTTGCGAGTTCTGCGTACTGGTACAAGCTGTGGTGTACCAGTATGTCCATTCGCGCATTCGCGATACGAGTAGCTAAAGTAGATTCGAGTGGTAGATGTAGTCGAGGGGTGGTTCTCGAGATCTCTCTTTTCGTAACTGATCCCGTGCCTGCCGTTATTCAAAGGAGTCCCCGCTTTCCGGGCTTTCCTTCAGCGATCTTTAAAGCCCCGTGGACAGATGCAAGTCTACTCGACCGGCCGACAAACGGCATATATGGGGTACTTCTTTACTGTTTTCCGCCGTGTCTCGGCAACTTTACGGGCATTTAGCGTGATATCGAGGATAATTGAGCTTGCCGCCTATTAAGCCTACTTAATGCTCACCCTTTTTTACGACTACCGGTGTGCTGAATAGCGCGAATAGCCGAACGGGACGGCAACGCGTGAATTGGAAGAGGAGAAGAAATAGGCACTCGCAGTCCCGGAAGCTCTTGTGCCTTCCGCCTTGTTGACTGATCGACTAGCTTTTATGGTCGTCCGTTCCCTCAAAGTTGTTGACAGATGCCTTGAAAACTGCTAGTGGACAGCTCAGCGAGGAGCCAATGTTGGATAGGAGTGTAACCATTCACCCATGAAGATTGCGAGCAGTCTCAGTCACAGATAGCTGTTCAAGTTCTCACGGGTTCACCCTCTACCGCGCTTGATCAGTTGCTCCTGGCCGAATCGTGTTTCGTCATCGGACAGCCCTCACTCTCGGTTGTGTGATCGCTCTCTTCTCCGTGAATCGGTCAAGGACACTGCGACATCGGGCTTCCAAGAGTCTCTCGCCGCCCCTTACCTCGGATCCGCCTCCAACTTACCATCGCGACCATTCATCCCGCGCGAGAACCCGGCTGCCAAGAACAAAGGGCAGAACAATCCGCTCGGAAGAACAATCACAGATCGCCCGGTACCCCGCATTGAGAAGCTTCCAAACTCCTTACCAGCCAGGAGCTTCTTGTCTCAACCCGTCGTGGAGCGTATCAGGTCAGGTGATCGATTCTCAAAGGGGTCCAAGGACGCCGTTGGTGTAGGGATTGTAAACACAGGGTTCGCGTAGTCGCCCGGCGATATCAGGTAAGTCAGATATCAATCAGAGCCATCGGTAGTAGGAACACTGACTCCAGGACTCGCCATTCAGTATGAGAAAACCGACGTTAACCATCATTACAACCCCGGCTAGTGCTCCGGCGACGGAGCCTCCGACGCCTGCGTACGATGAAGAGCCCACCTCGGCTCATCATGAGGAGCGTAGTCCATGTAAGTTCTGGCAGAAACGAAGAACGATATGGCACTGATCGTCTGCCTTAGGCATGAGCCAGCCGGATTCGCCTTCCAACAGTTCCGCACAAGTTGGCAGAGCAGAACGGGAGTCTCTTTCGACAGACGAAGTAGTCGGAACTCCAGCGGTTTCTCTCGAGGCAAACAACCGATTATCAGCCAACGGACAAGAGGAAGCTGGAAAGGTCAAGGCGTGGTCTTCAACCATCTCGACGTCGGAGTCGGTACCTGTGGGATTGAGGCTTCCACCGATACCAGATGAGGCGACGTTGCGTGATTTAACACAGGCACGTTCGAGATCGCGGTCTGGCTCTCGTTCGCCGACAGCAGGCCCTCTCCCAAATTTCGGGACCGGAAAGGGTGCTACGCGAAGCATGCCATCGTTGAAGGATACTGTGAGGCAGCAGTCAATGCAGGATCCCGGTAAGTAAGTCATACTGGATGAGCTCTTCCACTGACTCCTCTGCAGCTACCCGAGGGAGATCACCGTTAGCTCAAGCCAATACGAGTGGACCGAGTCCTTCGCCGGTATCTGCGTCAACGAAGCCTGGACCGTCAGGATTCAAAGCGTTTCTGATGAAGACTTTTGGGCTGGGCAAGAGCTCCGAAAAGCAGAAGAAAAAGGACAGGACACCCGTCGCATCCCCGTCGCCCTCGCAGAAAACCCGTAACCCGCCTGCGCCCATTAGCAGAGCAAAATCTCCTGTTGCGGCTACCCCGACTGCGACCAATCCCAGTTCGTTTGTCAAGATTTCCGGAAGTCGATCTCCGCCGACGCTGGCTACGCCTGTGTTCGCTTCTGGGTCCCCATCAGCGCCAAGTCCGTATCCCACTGGCGACAGCCATGAGACGGCACTAGCACAGCCCCGCTCTCCAGCCGATGTTCCCCTCCCACCATCACCTCTGATTGCGCAGGACAGTCCGATGTTGTCAGCGTCAGGGTTCCAGGGATCTCAAGCTCCTCGTGTAGAGGAAACGGTGCCAGGCCGGCCGTCAGTGGAGTTCCGCAAGACAGACGGGTCGGGGCAGATCACCGTGGCAATCTCCGAGGCCGTTCCCGAGACGCAAACCAAAGCGAATAGTCAGACAACGGAGCGAACTGTGGATCTCAGTTCGAGCGAAGGCGCTCGTGTCGGAACATCGGATCAAGCTCATGACATCGGTGCATCGCATGAAGACAGTGAGGATGCAGACACCTTGATCGTCATGGCAAAAGCCAAGGCCAGGTCATCTCCGGGTCGAGCCAGCATCAAGAGCGACTCGAACAGGATCATGTCTGCCATCGAACCTCGACAAGCCCCACCATTCTCGACTTCGCCCACCGCCACTTCGCATGTTAGACCTGGATCCAGGCCGTCGTCTTCCAAAGGCGCCGAATTGCATGGCGGAGTCACCATGAGCCGAAGCGTGACCGCGGAGGGTATGCAGGAGGCAGAGGAGATCATGGGAGAGAAGCAGCAGGTTCTTCAGGAGGCGAGTGAGAAGCTCGCTGCTATCGCAGCCAGATCTAGAGTCAGCGTCGACAATGAGGAAGAAGAAGCCAAGGACTCTTTCGGTTCCGATCTCGGATTCCCGCCTCGCGCGACAGCTAGAAAGGTCTCGCCTACGCCGTCGTCAGGCATTCCAAAGTACGGCAGGAGCATCTCCGCACCTGGAGGTGACAGGATTCCGAATGACGCGACAGGAACGGCGAAGAATGGGTTCTTGAGGAAGCCGAGTGTAACCGCTGGCCCGGGGCTGACGAGGAGTGGGAGCAAGTTGCGTACCTCGGTGTATGGACTGACGGATGTAAGTCACATTGTGCTACGATCGCTCCGAGGCACATAGCTGAACCGTTTGTTACTTCTAGATCCTGCACAAGAAGGAGACTACCCCAAAGCAGAAGCGAATTTCCGCTTCGCCAACCATGCATACGATGGGCACCATCATGAGAGAAGCAAACGAAATCATGGATCAGGACGAGAGGGACCGCGCGGAGAGTTTCTTCATGTCGTAGCTTTCTCACACTGCACAATAATCAGCATCCCACGCATCTTCACGACACGCATCGCATTCACCAGGTCTCTTCATCGTCAAGTAATTCCAGCATAATCATAACGACATATTTCATGGTACAGCAGGGCGGGAAGTATCGCGGGTCTCTAGCATCTTCCCACACATCATCATCTGTAACACCAGTTGTACAACTCCAGCATAATCTGTATTGGTCGTCGTGAACGTCATCTAGCCATAGCCTAACGCATCACCTGTCGTTTGGGTGATACGCCCAGTTGTTTCAAGCAGCATGTGTCATGCGAGTCTAACTTATCTTTCGTGGAGCTTGCTTCTGATCCTCACGGTGACGAAATGAGGGAGGAACCCTGAGATGCCATTAGCCTGGCAACCTCCTTGGGATGGCAAATTCCCTGTCTGCTCCCTCCGCGTTCGTTCTACTGACTCTTCAATCGGTTCGCTGCGTCTCGGGACCCTGGAGAGCTCCTGACGAGGTCTTATCCTAGATCGACCATACAGCTAGAACTGCGCGGATTCAAACTATCATACTGAGACACGAGACTCGCAGTATTTGCCTAGGAAAACATCTTTGTTAGGAGCCGTGAAGGTCAGGGGTAGAATCTACTCATCGCTCGGAGCCAGTCGCCCCTGCTCTCATCAGCTTCATCGGATCCATGTCAGTCTTTTGGTAGAGCGAACGGTGTCATTGGCTTGTAGCGTTCCGACGATCCCGTAAGTGACGTCTCCTTCAGCAAGAAGCTATATACAGACGTTCAGCCGTATTGATTATTTCTTACAGCGCTGCTTCCTTCCACAACCGTCACGAATATCCATCACAATGCACGATCAATCTCCTTCCGAAGGTCGCCGAGACAGCTTTGTAAGCGAAGACCTCGGCGATACGGAACACACGATGGACATTCGCGAGAGTGATGAAGAGGTTCATCATCGTGAGCATTTGCAGTGATGGCTCCGGAGGTCAGATCGACGTTGATGATTCTGTACCATAGACGAAGGGGTTGATCCCTTGGCGAAGGCGTGTACATCGGGACCCATGCCTGATCATGCTGAAGAATCAAGCAGAGTCGACGTGCCGATCGTCTCTCCGATGTCCCTGTCGCGCGAGACCTTCTTGGCGGAAGGCAGTATCGCCGGCGATCTGCCCGACTCCCAGGACTCCGACTCTCCGATGGTCTCGCCACGTCTATCACCTGATCAACAATGTCCATCAAGCAATCACGACGCTCCTCACGATTCCCGTCAACACGGCTCCGGAGACGGCAGCGTATCCTCAAGCGTGCTCGCTACTCCCCATCAAGAGGTTTCAGATCGGTTCGGAAGCCTCGATGTAGGTGACATAAGGCGGGATTCGGCGGATCACAGCGACGCAGCGAACGGATTGGGTATGAAAGAAAACAGTACCGGCGCCTTGCCTGTTGAACACGTTTCAACAAGGGCGGGGGCTGTTGTTGAACTCGAGGGCGTTGATCCCCTCGAGACCGGCACTCTCACAAAGGGTCTCGAAGAAGCTTATCCGCGAAAGGTGGGAGGGAAAGACATCAATGTCAATACGGATGCGTCGGCAACATCACCTATCGACGCCACGACAACATCACCCATCGAAGCCACGACAACATCACCCATTAAGAGCAAATTGAATCTTTTGCCGTCTGCACTGGGATTTGCAGCTGGTCTGCTTCCCAACGTCATTTCGCCGTCTTCCGGCAAGACGGGATCCACGTCGGATTCGGAAGACAAGAATGACACCAACATATCAAACAAACGACGGCCAAACGAAAGGCAGACATCAACGTTCTCCGACACTTCGTCAATCCACTCCCAGGGTTCTTCGAATACCAGAGGGTCTGCGGACTCGCCGCACGAGCCCACCGCGCCAGGGTCCTCCTGGCGGTCCTTGACGAGTTTCCTATCCCGTGCATCTGTCGCCCCGATTCAAGAATCGCCGGCGACTCCAACACCTGGCAAAGTACAGCGCACCGCAATCGAACACGCTCGAATCGCGGAAATGGAAACCCCGCACACTTCGTTTCTTCTGCACCATATCACTTCTCCATCTGCAAAGGCCGATCGTCGTCGATCGGTTGAGCTTGGTGGATCGCAGAAGCTGCGCGAGGGGTTTGAGAGGGTCAAGGCGGAGATGGTGAGCGCTGTAAAGGAGCTGAGGGAGAAAGAGGAACAGAAGCGAAAGCGGGACAGCGGGACTGGCCCTGTCGCATTCGACGAGGACATCAGTGCGTCGATAGTCGAGAACGAAGCAGCGAGAACGCAAGATCTGCTCGATTCGGAGGCGATGTTGGGACCCGATGGTGTCGATTGGCGCAAGTATTCCGGACAGAAGTCTGTATCAGTCGTATTGACTCCTGTCCTATAACAGAGTTCTGGGGTTCCGTGATGAGCGATTACGAAGAGGTCGCCAGAACGCGCCCAAAGCACCTGTCACGAGCGATTCAGCAAGGTATCCCCGCTGTCGTCAGAGGAACGATCGTAAGCCAACCTTTCTCAAGTCCTACTAGACCTGATTTTCGTTCTGCTAGTGGCAACTCATGTCGTCCTCAAAATCGCCGCCGTTGGAAGCCGCATATTCTGCGCTGTTAAAGCTGTCTTCGACTCACGAGAAATCGATTCAAAAAGACTTGGCGCGGACATTCCCCCAACATGCATACTTCAAAGGAAATGCAGGGGGACAGGAGAGTTTGTTCAATGTCGTGAAGGCGTATAGTCTGTGAGTACCCCGAATCGGATCGGCTACACGCCGCTGATCGCAATCGGGAAGATACGACCCAGATGTCGGATACACTCAGGGCTTGGCGTTCATCGTCGCAGCCCTCTTACTGAACATGCCCGAGGAAGAGGCATTTTGCGTTCTCGTTCGGCTCATGCAGTCTTACGACCTGCGATCGCATTTCATTCCGGAAATGCCAGGCCTTCAGCTCCGGATGTACCAGTTCGATCGGTTGTTGGAAGACATGCTGCCCGCTGTGCATCTGCATCTCCTCAGGGCTGGAGTGAAGAGCTCGATGTATGCGAGTCAGTGGTTTATGACCATGTTCTCTTACAGGTCAGTATCAATAATTCCTAAGAGGGGTCTCAATTGCTGATTTCGCGTCTCCGATTCCTTTAGGTTCCCCTTGTGCCTAGTATATCGTATTTTCGACATCGTCTTTGCAGAAGGGATTGAGGCTATCTTCCGGTTCTCCATGGCACTCATGCGCAAGAACGAGGACAGGATACTCACGATGAATTTCGAAGCGGTCCTTAAATTCTTGACGGATGGCATCTTTGAATGCTACAAGGTTTCTCCCAAGGGAGCTTCAGATGGAATTGCAGATGGTAGCAGTGAGGAGAAGGGAGCGACGAAAAAGGACAGCCCACTTTCCGACTCGGCGGAAGACTCGCTGTGGTTGACGAATCAATTCGTTTGCGATGCGTATGCGGTGCAAATGTGGGTCTACCGTCTTCATGTTGCCATACAGCATACTGATTCCGACGCCAACCAGCACTCCCTTCATGCTGGATTCTTTCGCGGGGGAATGGGAGGGACAGCTGCGAGTGCAAAATGCGCATGCGTTGGAGCTGGAAAGCCTGCGCAACGAAAACCGTCATCTCAGCAACCAAGTGTAAGCGCAAGCCAGATTCGGTAGCCATTTTCCAGGTTGACAGATTGCCATGTATTGCAGCCGGCAGCTAGAAAGCGCTGTTGCAGCAATGTAAGTGGTGAGGAAGCCGTGCGGTGATCTGCCTAATGCCTGCGGCGGATAGGAATACGGAGCATGTGGAAATGGTCAAAGAGCTAGTCGAGTCTCGGATCGAGAGGGAGACGATGGAAGCCGAGCTTGTCCGTTATAAAGTGATGTGAGTCCTCGGTATGATAGCTGTCAGGTCAAGGTCATTTTGGTTGATGGTCCGTCAGGTATGCGGATCTTTCGCACGAGCAGCAAAATGCCTTGTCAACCCAGTCTCGCATGTCGAGCGTGACATCTCTGACATCCCGGTGACAAGCATAACAGGATGAAGTGGTCAGAAGGTTCATGTTCATCCTTGATGGGGGCTATTGTAGCTGTACAATATGGTAATGAATTGGCATTATAATTGCCCATGTCGGAAAGCAGCCGTGTGCTTGCCGTTGATAATGTCGACGATGTTGCCTTCCAGGTTCTGTCCCGGGCTGCGAGTCGCATAATTGTGCTGTCCGTCTATATTTCCTCGTATCTTATCATCGACAGTCGACGGATCGTCCAACGAGTCGCTTCTCTAACGCTCTTCTCTCTTCGATCTTCGGCGACCTCTGTCTGCTTGTTGAGATAGCTCATGCTCAACGTCTACGATACATATTCTATAACAAAAGAAACACAACATTAGCCATCAAACCGTCGAGAGAGTTGTTCCTGTGAATGTGTACGTACCTCCCGGTCGGCTGGATTCTGACGATCTGGGGGGTGGCCACCTTGACGTTGACCATTGTGCGGAGGGCTATACCCGGGCTGTCCACCGTACCCTCGGTCTTGATTGTACGGGATCTGGAAATTGGCGGATGGAGGACTATATGCGGGTTGATTGTAGCCAGGCTGAGGGTTGTATCCAAATTGACCGTTGTATCCAGATTGACCGTTGTACCCGGATTGACCGTTGTAACCAGGTTGGGCGTTGAAAGGCGGCCGAGCGTTATATCCAGGCTGATTGTTGAAAGCTGGCTGATTACTGAACCCGCTTCTTTGATTAAACCCAGGGTTACCGACCAGACCGGAGATGCTTTGGGCCAGTGCGGAAACGTTGAAGTTGAGTCCGTTCGGCAATATAGGAATCTGGGGACCGGAGTTTTGACCAATGGAAGGCTGAGCGGCAGGCTGCATCGAAGCCCAAGCGAGATTGGTATTATTGGCAATGGGCGTTGCGGGAGCGGGCGTCGGTATGCTAGGGTTCGAGAGGTGAGGCGGAAGGCCACCGGCCTGTCCCTCAGCTTGCAGCTGTTGCATGAGCTGGTAAGAAGGCAGCAAAGCTTGAGCTTCTTCCTTGTATAGGGGAATGGCGACCAAGTTGCTCTCGTCCACCATCGCGGTTGAAACATTCGCTTCGTCTGGGCTTGATGGTAACTCGCTTTCGTCTGCGTATGCCACAACGGGAACAGCGAGTTGCCTGCTGATTTGCTCAATTGATTCTTCGGGTGCCGTGGCGCCCACATCGGAAGTCCCACGGTATTCCATCTCTGTAGGAGAATAACATCAGAATAGATTCCTTTATGAAACAGCCCGGACTTACCCAACGGAGGATGCCACATCCATTGTTTTTTGAAAGCTAGACCTTCGTCCAAGTCAAATTCTCTAGCACTGCCATCATGATTCTGGAAAGACACAATTAGCGTCAGTGATTTTTACAACACAAACAGCTGTACTGGAACTTGCCTCTGTCGGGTCTCTCGCCTCGATGACTTTGATTTGAGTAAAGTCCGGTCCCTCTTTCCACCGCACCGTCATGTGGGGCCTTGGCTTTCCATCCTTCCCAATCCTCGGAGGACGAGAGGGATCAGGTGACTTCCGGACAGGCTCCGGCTCGGGTACGACATTGTGCGCCGACTTGATGGTTGCAAAAGCCTGAGCTAGGGGATCATAACCCGTATTTGCCTTTTTAGCTGGAGCCGGTCGGGACGGACGCGTGGAAGCTGAAGGCGCCAAGAATGCGGATATGGCATCACCGTCATTTCCCTTTTCCCGTCCGACTGCGCTGGAACTGGACTTGTTGGCGGCGCTGGGCGTAACAGCGTTACTCTTGCGAGCCTCTCCTTCGGCAGGGCGAGCTCGTTTGTCTATGATACGCGAGTTGATCAGCCATCAGCCTGATTATGCGTAATGTGCACCTACTGTTGGCTGCGTCATCGGCACCTGCCTTGCGCTTCTGACCAGAGGCGGAGGACGCATTTGCGCTCGGGTTGGACAATGTCTTCTTTTTCCAGTCTCTCCCTTTCCAGTCTTCTACAGCTTTGGCCAGATCTGCACGCAGAGTCGTCAGTTTCGGTGTACTATTGTCCACTACTCTACGCACCTTCGTCGCGACGGGACCATTCTCTCAGGCGGAGATCCAATTTTGTGCTGCTTAGCAATGAATCGCTGGGGTTGAGCTTGCGGAGAAGCTGGAAGAAGCCGATTGACCTCAATCTTTCTATTCATTCACGACCAACTTGAACTCACCTGAATCGTGAAGTAGGCAGCCTTGACGCTTCGCCATCGAGTGATGTTGGCCTTTTTGTCCATTGAATCTGTCGAGCCTTTCTGCTTCTGATACGCGTGCGACAGGATAGACTCCAGCAACCTGAGGTTGTGGGGCTTTGCGAGAGCACTGAGATATTCACGCGAACCTGCGACAGCCATTTGATTCACTACCCAAACCAACTGGTTGAGAAAGAGTTCTACAGGAGCCTCGCCGCCTTCAGGGAAGAGCAATTTCTTCAATTGATCAAAGGAAGCCTGAAGCTTGCCGCGATCTGCGCCAGTCACCACCGGTGGCAAAAGCTGCCGGATGTCCTTGAAAGGAATCGGGTCTTTGCTACCTTTAGGAGAAGTGAACTCCTTCAGTTCGTCCTCTTCGGGAGCAACAAATTCTCGCAGTTCCCATTCCCTTAGAGCAGTCTTGTTGCTGGACTGCTCCTTCCTCTTGCCCGATTTATCTCCCGAATCCTTCGAGCTGGCCTTCTTGTTCGAGTGTGAATCCCTCTCTCTGGCTGATTCCGACACTTCATTCCGCTTCCCCTGGGCGCTTCGCGCTTCGTCAGCAGAGCGTTTACTACCCGTAACGGGCGAGGCGGTAGCGGCATTTACAGAGGCCCCGGCCGGCCGGGATTGTTCGACTTCTTGCATATTCACATCTTGCTGGGCGGCATACCCGTCATCCATCGAGTCCATTTCCACATCGTCAGATCCGGCTGACGATGCAGCAGGCGAATCAGGTGGCGTCGGCTGCGTTTCAGGCAACAATCGAGTCCATTCCATGTCAGGTGCCTGGCTCCGGACTGACTTCAAAGGATGACGTTGGCGTATTGCAACATCCCCAGCCGATTGTTTGAAAGGTTGACGTGTAGGCAGTTCAAACTCATTGTCCGAAGGCGGAGGCGACGGAAAGTTCAACCTTTCTGATTCTCGGAGAACGACTTCCCGCTCTGGTTCTGTTGGCATCGGGACAGGTGTAGGGCTTTGTCGCATGACGGACGAGCTAGCGGTGCTTGAGACTGAAACTGCACGAACAAAGTCCTGATTGGCTTCCGTATGGGCTAAGGTTGCATTGCTGTTCGGACCGTCGCCAAGCATCATAATGTCGGGTGGATCGGTAGTGACGGTCACTTGGAGGTTAGATTGAGAATTGACTTGGGGATTGCTATGCATATGGGCTGGAGGCTCGACTTGAGAGCTGTTTCGATCGTTTGTTTGCGGCTTGACATCGACGGACGGTACGGTTGCGGACAAGGGAGAGAAGGGCGAAGAGTCACGCTCTTCGGCCTCGGGTTCCGTCTTGTCGATAACCATTCCGCTGGCGTATACTGGGTACGGGTTCGGACTAGCCAGAGGGCTTCGGGTATACGTAGACGTGTCCAGTTGGAGTGGACTATATAAGGAGCAGAGATTAACTAGTGCTGGGCACAACGTCGAAAAGATTGCTCACTCGATATTATGCGGCTCCGCCTTGACAGGGATCTTGACATCGACAAATCCCTCCACACCTTTCGTCGTCACATCCTCTTGTCGATTGTCGAATTGGAACTGAAGTGTTGTGGACATGGTCGATCGCGAGTGTGGAAGAGGTGCGGATGGTGTCGAGTTATCGGACATGTACATTGATTCGGCTTTGATTGCGGGCTTTACCGGTGTCGACTCTTCGTGCATTTTCATATTGTCGAGCTTGGGAGAATCCGTTTTCACTATAAGACGATGAGACGGTGGAGAGAAGGGGGAAGGGACGAGTATCGCAAAAAGGGTCAACAAATGCTACAGGCGAACATGCATGAAGGCGAGAAGCAAAAGCGAGATGTACAAGATGGACACGGCGTCACAGGGCATATCTGTACAGCTTGGGTGATTGCACGATGACACTACTATCGATGGCGACGATGATGCCAAAGTAGTACACCCATACCAACATGGACGGATGAACGGCAGCCCACGTCTCAGAGTGAGATCACGGAAAGGCGGAAGCAAAACGACGAAAAAAGGGTTACATAATCAAAAAAGGTGACTCACCAGGTGGGGGCTTGCTCTCGATCGCATCTTGACTCGGAAGTTCGCTCGACTGCTCCCTCGGAGACGAAGCTGGCGCTGCAGAGACTGATCTTGCGAGGCGACGATTCGACATGTCGGCGTACCGGTTGAGGATCCACTTGGTGATGTCGGTGCCCAATTGCCACGGAGCGGTCTGGTGATGGTGGCGAAGCCGTGCACGGAGCTGACCGGTGTTATCGTGTTCGTCTCTACAAAAGGAGGGAAATAAGCTTTGGTCTGCGATCGGTCTTCGAAGCGGCCCAGCTGCTGCCCCTCCAACGTGTCAGATCCCAAATCCCAAATTGCGGATCCCCGGACGAGCGAGATAGGAGATGTTCATACTGGCACTAGTACAAAGATATGGCCGCTCTCGGGGCAGCCAACTCTGACCAAAGAAAAAAATGCCTACACTTTAGCTGAATCTAAAGCAGCCTCGAATTGCTCTTGCGAAGCTGCCATGTCGAAACCGAAAAAAGCCGGCAAAACCGGATTTTGATGACGTAAGCGAGAGGAAGCTGAAATGTCGGCGGCCGACTCCTTCAATCTCAAGGCGTGCTGGCTTGCAGTCGTTCGGCGATCAATCAGAATTGCGGGCGAGTCTTTACGGTCGAAGCGAACTTCGATACGCTACGGTCGCTCGCCCTGCCAAAAGACGATATCTCGCCGAGCTCGAACAAAGCGAGTCAACAGCACAACACCTATAGCTGCACAATGCAGCCAATTTCCACAAATCTGTCTAGATAGACGCAAAGTTCGAATAAGCCATGTATTCCAAGATGTCAAGACGAACGATGTAGATCACTCACAAAAAAGTTAATGAAAAGCCTTCGGGATTGATGTATAGAGCGGGACACAACCAGTACGAAAGCACGAGAACGAGCAAAAACGATGACTGATGACGGGGCTGCGGGGGACTCGCGCGTCGCCTGAGGGCGGGGTTTATATACCTATTGTTCAGAAAGGAGCGATCACATGGCTCGGAAGATTATGCCTTGGCAAATAAAGGCCTTTATCTGACGTGTCAATCTATAGCTTTCTTCAGAAAGAGTACACAACTGATGCCCACTTGTCACACGTAGCACGGATGAATATGTCGTTCGAAAGTCCTGTTGGCCATGTCAGTTTGTGCTTATCTCCAGGTCGGCTCTCGAATCGGAAGATACATGGATGACAGGCCGTACATTCGGCGTCTGTCAAATCGCCCTCAAGCGTGTCCATAACTTCAGGCTAGGATCGCTTACAACTTCAGGACGTCGATCTCGCTCCGCGAGTTGGGTTTCGAGATGTCGGTTCCGTTGGTCAATGGATTTGCGAATGGCCTGGCATCATCGTCTCCGCTGTTAGCAAGCAAAGATGACGAGGTTCATCTGGAACAGATTAGGTGTGTACGACTCGTGCGGATCTCATGCGGAGAACATAACTGAAAGAAGACTCGGTCAGGCGATATGAAGATTTCAGCACAGTCGGTACGTCCCGTGTCTACATGTACTTGAACGCGGCTGATTCGGGAAGTGCCTCCTAGACTGGATCCAAGATTCCCTGCATGAAAGGAACATCCGTCTGAAAAAGGTGACCGGCGACTACGTGCACCAACCTGGAACCTCGAGCGGAGATTTTGCAAGCCGAATGCACAATGTTAGCGGCGTCATAGGCATGGTCTATCGGTTCTTTGCGCGAGTGCTCGAGGAAGGTCAGACATGGGTCGTATTCGGACTAGTCGGTGAGTTTTGTAGCCTGCGTTTGCACCGTGACTATCCTTACATCCGTCGTACTCAACAGGTATCGGGATCGGCCTGAATGCGGCACTCATATCCATCGTCACTGTGTGGTTGTCGGATCTCAAGATGGGGTACTGTACCACTGGTTGGTGGCTATCACAAAAATTCTGCTGTGCAGAAGTATCGGATGAGGGAGAAGCATGTACGGAGTGGCGGAATTGGGGAGGGATTGAGCCCTTTCGGTATCTGGCGTACATCTTCTTTGCGGTGAGTAGCGCAATTCTTGCAAAGCGTTCAATATTGACGAGGTTGCGTACTTCAGGGACTGTTTTCCTTTTCGGCAGCCAGGCTCGTCAAGTCGTTCGCGCCATATGCAGCTGGGTCGGGAATATCAGAGATCAAGTGCATCATCGGTGGTTTCATCATCAATGGATTCTTGAGTTTCTGGACTTTGGCCATTAAGAGCCTGACGCTTGTAAGTAGGGTGGTGGAATCGGTTGGACCTGGCTGACTTTCGCCATCATTCACTATCCGCCTAGCCTTTGGCCATCGGCTCAGGTTTGTCCGTTGGCAAAGAAGGGCCGTCAGTACATGTGGCCTGCTGCGTGGGGAATGTCATTGGTCTTTTCTTTCGCAAATATCGCGAATCTCAGAGTTCGTGGGTTCCAGCGGTCTCCTAACAAGCGCTGACGCATTGGGTCTCCAGTCAAAATGCGGGAGCTTCTAACCGCAGCGAGTGCTGCTGGTGTCGCAGTGGCATTCGGATCTCCCATCGGGGGAGTGTTATTCGCTATCGAGGTGTGTTGACGCGCGATATCGATGTCCAGCGCGTCTAGGCTAAATGTTACCGTTTTTCAGGAAATGAGCCACAACTTCAGCAATAAGACCATGTGGCGGAGTTTCGTCTGCGCGTTGGTGGCGACGTTCACTTTATCGGTAAGACTGGCTTTCCCTGCTCATTGATGTCTCGCTCACGGTTGGACATCTAGGCCATGAATCCGTTCCGCACAGGCAAACTCGTCCTGTTCCAAGTCTCTTATGACCGAGACTGGCATTACTTCGAGATCCCGGCCTATATCCTGATTGGCATATTCGGCGTGAGTACTCCTATATCGATTTGCGCAAAGCTAATCTGAAGGGTATCAGGGGTTGTATGGTGCCGTGGTCATCAAATTCAATCTGCAAGTAGCGGCATTCCGGAGAAAGCATCTGGCCGCCCACGGCATCTATGAAGCTGTAACTCTGGCGGTTCTGTCAGCCATGATCGGATACTTCAATCGTTTTCTTCGAATCGACATGACGGAGAGTCTGGAGATTCTGTTCAAGGAATGCGAAGGCGGTGGAAATTACAACGGCCTTTGCCAGTAAGCGGCAGATGAGCGTATCCTGAGAGCGACCTCCACTGACATGTCTCCTGTACAGAACATCAACGCAATGGCGCATGGTTAACTCCCTGCTGCTGGCTGCCATCATCCGAACGGGTCTCGTTATCTTGTCATATGGATGCAAAGTGCCTGCGGGAATCTTTGTGCCATCTATGGCGGTAGGAGCTGTTTTCGGAAGGATGATGGGGATCCTTGCGAAAGCTATCCATGCGTCAGTGACATACCACATCTCACGACGTCGGAACTGACACGGTCCTGTTATAGTGCCCACCCGACATCTGCGTTTTTCGCTTCATGTGCACCGGACCAGCCATGCATAACGCCTGGAACGTATGCATTCTTGGGTGCGGCGGCAGCTCTCGGGTACGCCTTATTTGCTTTCTGTTGACGATGTGAAGTCTCTGATATGTTCTATCGGCCATGTATCAGCGGCATCACCAGAATCACAGTTACCGTGGTCGTCATCATGTTCGAGCTCACCGGTGCTCTGACGTATATTCTGCCCTTAATGGTGAGCTTTCACAGATACCGCAGAGGACGCTCTTCAACGCTTGTCGTTCCGTAGATCGTTCTTCTCGTTACCAAGGCTGTCAGCGATTTCTTCGGTGGAGGCGGAATGTCAGACCAAATGATCTTGTTCAACGGATACCCATTCTTGGAGAAGGAGGACAAGGAAGACGACGATCACGCATACTTCGAGCCTAGTACGTCTCTCTTGTCCCGATCGAACGCTGTTGCCGATAACCGGAAATCTTGCAGTTATCAACGTCATGAAGCGAGACTTGGTGGTCATTCATGCAGACGGCATGCTCGTTCCGCATCTCGAGGAGATTCTGCAGAGTACGGATTATCGAGGCTTCCCGGTAGTGAAAAGTCAAACAGATAAGACAGTGGTGGGCTTCATCCGGAAGACGGAACTTCGTTTCTCCCTCGGTAAGCATATAATCTGTGTCTCTTCCCTCTGGCTTGACACATCGCGGCCTTACAGATATGATACGGAGACGGCGAGAAGATGCAGCAAATGTGACATGCACGTTCCAAGGAATAGACGGAGAGGAGCAGAATGAAAGGTCAGATGCCCTTGCGCCAAACGCAATGGACGGCTCGCCTGCGATCGGAACTCGTTCGGGATCAATCTTCGGCACAGCGATAGGGCAAGATAGGATTGACCTCGGGCAGTATGTGGATCAGGTATGTTCTGCAGGAGATTCCGTCGCTGGTGTAATTTGTTTCTGACTCGCCACTGGACAGACACTGTTATCGGTTTCACCCCAGCTACCGCTGGAGATCGTGATGCAGATGTTCCGAAGAATGGGGTAAGTGGACTTCCGGAGCACCTCGGCCAGATGTTAATTTGATTTTAAATCGAAGGCCACGAGTCGTTCTCGTCGTCAAGGAAGGCAAGCTGCTAGGTCTTGTGACAGTCAAGGACGTCTTGAAACACGAAGCTGCGGTAGAGCATATGCACCGGCAGCAGCAGGTCTCGGTTGCTGCCAATACGTCCTCGTTCCAGGATTGGCGGGATACCGTGTTCAATATGGAGGAGAATGCAGCGGGATTGGAAGTGGTGTTAGAAGAATTGCTGAAAGTGGTGAAATCAGTGGGGGAACGCGTCAATAGCCTGGCAGGACGTCTGCTCGGGAGGTTTGGAGGCGGTTCGAGATGGTCATCTCGCAACGAGTCGAGGCCGCCTGGAACGAGCAGGTTGGGATACAGTGAAATGCGCGGGAGGGATTCGCATGAACCCCGGGGCGAAGAGTTTGAGTTAGGGGATGATGAGGACATATAGAGTGGTTTATGGTCTTGGTGATTTTGCTTCACGGACATGTTTGTAACGAGAACTTCGATGACTTTGAGCAGAAGAATGTTTGCGGGCAAGGCGTCCTTCTTCGTCCGTGCGTGAATCATCAACATGCGGATCTCAGCCCAGGATCTTTCGGATGCAAATCGAGACTTGGACGCAATGCGAGAGATAGGAGTTCCTGGGTTCTGTCATGCTGCGTTTCCGTCTGAGGGAGATCAGGCAGAGGATACACGACAAAGAGGACGCCGCGATATGAAACAAATCTGCAGGTTGGCATCAGCACTCTCACCGTGATTGCCGCCAGTATCCGGAAGACGCTCGTTCAGCTTCAAGTCGCGACGAAACCTCAATGCCCATGAAGACATCATCAGCAAATCTGCAACAGTAGTCATCATCTTCCCGCCAAAATGGGTGGCTGGAACTATCCGCAATCCAATGCTCAGGCAGGTCCGAGCAAGTCCAGCAACACGCCAACGGATCGATCTCGCCAATTAACAAACGTCACCTATACACACTGGAGTCAACAACATCTCGAAGCGAATCCAGATGCTGGTTTCGAGCTGTTTGCAGGACTCATGCACATGAGCGGCAGTAGCGAAGCTCCTTCGCTCCTTCCACGGTCAGCATTCAGCAGCAGCAATCATGCCGAAGTGCGACCCGGCGATTCAACTTATTCTGTCCTATCCAGCAGTACTAGGAACACAGATTACACGCTGGGCACACCTTACTCGACCATCAGCAGCTCGTCCTCCTCCGCCTATCCGGTCGCAAATACGGTCCCCGATATCCCTTTGACGAGCTGGATGCTGCCGCCGGAGAACAAGGATCAAATGACACTTACAGGATCGAGCTCCTATCGCAATGGGTCTTCAATGACCGCGAATCAGCATCGTCCTTCTCGGATACCATCGAGTCGAAATCTCACGGATAATACCGGTGCAATCTCACACCAAGCTCCGGGTGCATTGAAACAAACGACCTCGTCGTCCGGCGCCGTCAGTACTGTTAATGCATTCGCACCTGTGCCCAGCAATAACGGTTTCCGCATTCCCAAGCATCATATCAGACGAGATGGACACCTTCCGCCGACGCTGTATCCGCATCTACGGTTTGGCTTTGAAGAGGGGGAAATCCTTGACGAAGCGCGATTTCACGATCAGCCTACCACACGGACGATTAATGCTGTGGATCGAAGCCCGAATGTATGGGATTTCGCCCGCCCTCCGAAGACGCTCTACAATCATCAATTCGCCAAGCCGTACACTCTTGCTCAAAATCAAGGCAAGGGAAAGGAGAAAGAGGTTGCGAAATCATATGCGGCCAACAGTGGGAATCTGGATACAAGGTGGGGGGAAAGCAGTGGGTCTTCCGAAGACGATGACGATTCGGAGACTCGGGATGGCTACATGCGGAGTAAGCGAAAAATGAGCCCATTTGAAAGTTTCAGCCTTGCTGACTGACCTGCCTTCGTTTCTGCATCACAGACTGTGAACCAATGGTCAAGAACGACAAGAGAAAATTCAAGTCGATGAACTTGCTTGGATCCTCGCCTGCACCTCGACAGACTTCCGCAGCGCTTTCGCAATCCGAGCAGGAGGCCGCATCACAGAATGTAAGCGGTGCGCTTTCTTGTGGGGGCACAAGCGTTGACGCATCTTTTCTGCTATAGGCGAGGAGAAAACGCGGCAAGAGTACCACTTCTGAAGGGTCTACTTATGAACCCAATTCGGTGGGACGGCCGACATCCACGCAGGAATCTCAAGACACCTCTGAATCGGAGGGTGTTACCGATCAGCCATGCAAGAGTGGTGAACGACAACGAATGGCCTTCGTTGAGCTTCCGCAACCATTCAAGAAAAACCCAAAACGCAGAGAGGCATATACCTTCTTGGATCTCCCGCCAATTCCGACAAAATCACTACGCAAGGCGGCGATTGCGGCTCGGGAACGCACGATCGGCGGGGTTCTGACTGGATTCGAGGATTTGGATGAAGGGGACGAGCAGGTTGAGGTGGAAAGCGAAGAATCTGAGGAGGAGCCAGAGGTAGTGATTGAGGGTGATAAGTTCTTGACTGCAGATGAGGAGAAGGTAAGTCTTTTGAGGATTGTAATGATCCGCCTGCTAATGCCGTGTCCGGTCAAACAGGGTGCGCTGCGAGATACCTGTCACCAATGCCAGGATGTCAGCAAAGAGGCGAAAATGCCTTGTTGCAATACAGAAGTGGAATGCAGTCTTCGATATTGCAAGACTTGCGTAGAGGAACGGTATGTCGAACTCTCTTCCACTTTGCTCTGCAAATCGCTGACGCCAGCCTGATGATTCAGGTACGACTTCCATTTTGACGCTGAATCCCGGCTTTTCATCTGTCCGGTCTGTCAAGGATACTGCAATTGTGCACCTTGCCTCGAGAGAAGTAAACTCATGGAAAAGCTTCATCTTGCCGAGATTATGGATGGCTCTACGGAGGAGTTCCGTCGCATTCTCAACAAGTACAAAAACGTACAAAAATTCCTCGAAGCGATGGGCGCATCAAGAGCGCCACCGGTTCCGAAAACAGTCATTCACAAGATTCGCCTCGTTCGGAAATCCGAAGATACCATATCGAGACCCATTCCGCAGGATGTTTATCACCAATTGATGCAACCACAAAAGATGGAAGTCACCTATCGGTCTATGATATCGCTTGCTGGACCGATCACTTGGGCCTATCCGAAGGCTTCTGCCAGCAAGAAACGGAAACAACACAGAGCCGTGGCGCCGGAGGGCGACTTTGACGATGAAGGACTTGCGGAGGATTCGGACTCCGACTTTGATGAAAGACGGGAGCGGAAGCAGGCGAGGACGAACAAGAAGAAAAGGAAACAGTCTTCGATCAATACGCATCCACCGCCTCCAGCAATCCCATTTCAGTTCGCGCTTGATTCGACGGGGGAAATCCTTTACGGCAATGACGGCTGCCCTGTCATCAACCCAGTGGCGTCTCCGCAGACCAAGTATTCGCCCCCGAAAAGGAACGGGAAAAAACAAGTCACTTTCTCCAGTGAGCTCGATCAGCATGTCGGCGAGTCGTCGTACGGCGCATTTGGGCCGCAACCGGAACCACAGCGGCTTGCGGACGAAGGAATGCAACAAGCTCTGGAGTATATTACGAGTCAGCTCGATCAACAAAGGCAACAGCGTGCCAATCCGGATGCACATCCAGATTTCCGGATGGATCCCCTCTTTGAGGATTTCTTGAACGAAGATGCCGAATCAAGGCAGCTGGCGAGGCAGCTTTTAGAGAGTGACGAACTGGGATCCCAGCATCACGAGCTAGCTTCGCAAACGCTGGCCGACTTGCACGCGGCTGCAACTTCTACGGAGATACAAACCATCGTTCAGCAGCAGACTGCGCCTTCGACGCAGCAATCCGCGCTTTCCGAGCCGATAGAGGGTTCCCAGCATGCAAATACCTTCAGCTTGAATCTCGAAATTGAAGACAACACATTCGATAGCATCGTCGCCAAAGTACAACATTTCCAGAATGATCCACAAGATAGCGAACTGGACGCCATCTTCGACGTCTTCATGCACAGTGAAGCGGACGATGGCTTCGACAATCGAGCATATGATGGATTAGAAGGTGGAAGTGACGGTCAGAGTTTCGACATCAGCGTCGGGAACGTGATCATGGCGCCCAGCGGAGTCTGAGGCCCGCGATCAGAATTGGCGCACTACAAGACAAGTGTCCCGACGCGCTCAAATTGCGGTGCATCCCGACAATACAGAGTAATATGTTTGTACAGGTATTCTCCCTCGTTCCAGGTTTTGCCGCTTAAAAAGGTCGGTTATCTTCTGGTCCACCGGAGTCGCTGCAAACGTTGTATATGTTTTCATAAGGACATTCACCTTGTAATCTGCAGCTATAAGCATACATGTGAAAAAGAACAAGAACAAGAGTCGGACGATTGGCACGATTGACACGGAACTGGGAGTTGTGGCCAATAAGGTGGCGGGGATTTCAGCGCGTTCGGCTTTGTCAGCTTGTCAGTGTCGATCGGCGGAACTTCGAACTATCGACTGACACTGCAATAATGGTGTCGATGTATTCGAATGAGGTCTAATAGTTGACATCAACAGCTGGTTAGCCCACTCCGACAAACCCTTACCGCACAGTACTCCTGAAGTTCACGCAGTCGTATCACCTCTTATCGACGCCACATTCTACCTGTAATCAACATCTCGCCACCGATCCCGACAAATGTCTGTCATTACGCCCACATCGTTCAGGAATTTGTCGTCCGCCCTGCCCGCTTACATCACGCTCGCCAGAAACGGCTTGTCGAGTTCCGCGTGTCGCATGTTGCATACCCCGGTCTCATTCGCTCGATACGGATCAGCGATTTCGACGAGATCGACGTCGTTCCTGCATCCGGCTCAACGCTATCCTCGCCTTCGCCAATTGTCGACACAGACAACATCTCATACGTCGAGATCCATCGCTGATGAGGTACCCGTCGTGTTGCCGTCATTTCAGAATTCCAAGGGCAAGGCCAAAGCGGTGGATGGAATCAGCGGAGAAATCATTGGTCATGACGTTCCGGCAAAGAGCGCTTCTGCGTCGACCAAGGTTGCTCCACCAAGACGGCGCTCGATCGGCCTCAAGGCGAAAAAGGCCGCCATTACGCTGGTACGTACTCCATTCACGCAACGTAGTTCCCGAAAGCGTCTAATGCTTCGATTTTCCAGACCCCGGTTGCCGTGGAACGCCTTCAGGCCTTAATGACGGATCCATCAGATCCCAAGCTCATCAGAATATCAGTGAAGAATAAAGGATGCGCCGGCATGTCATATCACCTCGAATACGTAACGCCTCCAGGTGGAAAGTTCGATGAAGTGGTGGAACAGGATGGCGTCCGGGTTTTGATCGACAGCAAGGCTTTGTTCTCAATCATCGGTAGTGAGATGGACTGGAAGGAGGACCGATTGAGGTGAGTTGATTTGCGGACGTCCGCGATGGGTCATGTATGCTGATCATGACTCCTTCCAGTGCCAAATTTGTGTTCAACAAGTATGCTGCGATCACCTTGTTTCCTCTCTTATTCGTGCTAACCCCTATGTTCTGCCTATCAGCCCGAATGTCAAGGACGCTTGTGGTTGTGGCGAGTCATGTAAGCTGAAATGTCCGATCGATCAGATCCAGTTCGCTGATATCTTTACGTCCAGTCAATATTTAAGCATATATTCAGCTCAGAAACGCATTTCTGAAAGCTGGATACCGTTTGATGCTGTATCATATTGCATTCTGCGAGTTGTATAGAAGCCAGCAATAATGGCACCTCCCCACATACGCCACATAGAAGGAATATTCATAGAAGTATGAAACTACAACTTGTTTCTGCGGGCCAATTCAGGGGTAGCCGGAAAAGAGAATCAACCCGGGAAAGATCGAAACGTCTTAGGATTCGCGTCCTTGACAGCCTACGCTCAGCGCTCTTGGTTTGAGTGATTCAAGCACGCCGGCAAGACATTCGTGCGTGCTTACGCGAAGCTGTGAGTCCATACAGACTGGTCTCAGGAAGTATACTCAATATTATACAAAAAGTAATAAGATGACGATTTACAGTGCACAGAGTGGGACGGGGAGACAACTCGCACGAGGCAGGCATACTCGAAGCCAGGTAGATGCAATTAGCAGTTGCATCCGTAGCTCTGGTTGGACTCGGAGTCGATCCTGATGGGGTCGGGGTAATCAGCATACCTAGATGGAGAATATCGAGTTAGTCCCGTTGTACAGAGTCAAGACCAGGCAGTCACGCACAATTCGACCTCCGCTTCCTGCTGGAGAGCATTCTTGGCGATAGTCTGGAACGCCTGTTCGACATTGATGGCTTCCTTTGCCGAAGTCTCGAAGTATGGGATGTTTCCTTTAGACTGACACCATGTCATGGCTCGCTTCTGGGAGACCTGGGGCGACATAGAGATGTGTCAGCCTTGCGAAAAAGAGAGTTCGACCTAACTACGGACCATTCGCTTCGAGTCCTCCATATCGATCTTGTTGCCGAGGACGACAAAGGGGAAGTTCTCGGGATCATGGGGAGATGCCTAAATAACGGAGAAGGCGTAAGCCACCAAAGATAACTTTCTTTGCGGCCTGTCCGCCAAGGCAGAAACGACTTACCTGTACCAAAAACTCGTCTCGCCATCCGTCCAGAGCCTCGAAACTCTTGCTCGAGTTGACGTCGTAGACCAAGACGCAACAGTCGGCCCCTCGGTAGAATGCCACACCTAGAGATTGAAATCGCTCTTGTCCTGCAGTATCCCACAGCTAGAAGACATTGGACAAGCCTTAGGACTGGGAGGCGAAGTGGTCTGCACTGCAGCGTACCTGCATAGTCACGACTCGATCGTCGACCACCAATTCACGGGTCAAGAAGTCCGCACCTGGGTGCATGGGTATGTCAGCGATGCATGATAAGGGGATCAGGAGATCAGGTAGAACGACGACTCACCGATAGTAGCCTTGTATTGGTTGGAGAATCGCTTGTTCACATATTGATTCATCAGGGATGTCTTTCCGACCCTACGCGATGGGGCTTTGTATCAGCATCTGAGCGCAATGCGTTTTATTTCGATGGAGAGGTTGGTGCCGGATTGGGGATGTGAGGATCATGTATTTACCCAGAGTCGCCGAGGATGATAACCTGTCGGGATGCAAAGCGGGTTGCAAAGAGTTGACTTGGTGAGCATGTGCCCATGTATCGAGAGTTGATCGCTGTGTACTGACCTTCAGTAAGACCTTCTTTCGGGTAGCCATTGTAGTGATATCTGCTATGTTGATTCAACGACGAAAGGAAGGCATGGATCGTTTGATGATAACCTTTGAGCCTCCGTAATGGGCGTCATTCATCTGTCGGGTGCGCCCGAATGAATAGCGGAATGCGGGGTAAGTGATCGCACTTCGGAGCGGAAGTGATATCTGATGAGCTGGAAGAGAAGGTGTTGGAGGTGATACCACCAGAGCCTACAGTATATCGTTGGATATTGAGCTTGAAACATGGTACGCCTGTAGCGGTTCCGCCCTGATTGACGCTGATCCGCTGATCCGCGTGTTGCACCGCCGACAGCCCTCTCAAGCAGATATCCGACGCAAGAATGCACAATTCATGAACAAGGCCGTGTCGGGACGGAATCCCGTCAAACCGCCACGGGCGGAGAGGAGGAGCAAGACCGTAGTGGCGGGATGGGTGTTAGGAGCTCTGTTGTTCCTGCTGCTGGGAAGCAGTGAGTAACAGCTTTCCAGAACGATCTCGCCACGCGTGGCTGAAACTGAGTACCTGTTGAATTCAGCCGTATTCGAGGTACTCCGGATGTTGTTCTAAGCCAGATACCGACTCATCGCCTGTAATACCACGCATAGACCTGGTCCGCCGAGAAGAAACTATAATCGACATGTATGGACATCCAAGGCAGTTAGCCGTCCTCTATGAATCGGCATATCGGGCATGTCGCATCAAGTCATCTGTGCTAGTTGACCGCAAGACTGGCGCCGTCTCTGTGATTCGACGTATTCACGGTATCTTCCAGAGCTCTTCCGCAGGACCATTCTACGTCATTGTTCCCGTCGACAGTGCACATATCCGCGCGACAATCATCCTAACAGGCGAAGGGACACATCGAGGTAAACAACTAAGATTATAGCATCACACTGTCCATTTCTCTTCCTAGTATTGTCCCCCTGCTGTCGGGTCTTGGCTCGATGTGACCATTGCAATACGAGATGTCTTACAGCTCGAAGAATTCTAGCACCATCTTGGCGCACACCTCTTCCTCATCCGTCTGTACGACCCAAATGGGAAGCTTCGAGTCCTCCGCACTAATCTTGAACGCCACTTCTTTTCCAACACTGGCCTTCTCGTTCAACCCGTCATCCACCTTCAAACCGACCCAGCCTAGCCGTTGACTAACGTCTTTGCGCAGGAAGACGCTCTTCTCGCCGATTCCGCCGGAAAAGACGAGTCCGTCGACGCCGTCGATTCCCTCGGTTGCGAATAGCTTGCTGAGGTAAAAGGTAAGGTAGCACATCAGGCGGTCAACGTAGACCTGGTAGGCCAGAGTCGAGGCGTGCGCTTGCTCTTTCGAGGTCGAAGATGGGTTGAGCATCTTTTCCGTGATACTGCCGAAGTCGTTCGTTCCGGCCAGTGCCGTGAGACCGGATTTCCTGAGCGCAAGCCCCGGGATCAGCTGGTCATCACTGCAATACATTGCGATCAACGCACTTGTTTAAAGTGGCTTCCGCCTTCGTAACATTGATCCCATCGAGACCAGCATCGTCGGAGCAATTTTTGATAAGATGGAAGACGAGTGTAGGATCGATAGTGCCGGAACGGGTACCTCCTACCAGGCCTTCCAGCGGGGTCAAACCCATCGCTGGACACAGGTCGACCTGATCAGTCAGTCAATCCCCTCGGCTATGGCGTGAACGTACTGGTATCTTGGCTTTCTCCGTTGCGAATCATGCAGCAAGACCCGCCTGACCCAAGATGCGCAACGACAAGGCTGACCTCTTCCTTGGGCTTGTTCGTCTTTTTTGCGATAGATTCCAGAATGGATCGGTAAGACAGTCCATGGAAGCCGTACTGATGGCTTGATGTCAGCCTAGGAGCGATATGGGAGTCGCGATGGACACTTACTTTTCGAAGTGGGATGGGTACTTCTTGATTCGCTGCGGGAATAGCATAGGTGTATACTTCTTCTGGAAGCGTTTGGTGGAATAGCGTGTCAAATGCCAATAGAGAAACGTGGTTGGGAAGTGCTTTCAGGCACGCTGACAAAGATGCGGCTTGTTCTCAGCAGAGGCTCGTTGTGTCATGCAAAAGCGACTCACACCGAATAGCGAGAACGGCAGAGTGATTCTAAATTCGCAAAGTATCAGCTACTTCCCTCGCGCAAGGGACGAGGTTGATCACACATGTAGCGGCGCAAACTCGCTCAGAATATCCATTTCAGACAGACCCTCTTCATGGTCTTTGTCAATCAGAATCGGTTCAGTGTGTGGTCCTCCGTGAACACTGAGGAGCGAAGTCAGCTTGTTGTAAAGGTAGAAGATTTTCAATCTACTCACATACGGTGTGAGATGTACTTGATCTGATCATCTTCGATTCCTTCGTGGGAGCTCTTTATCTTCTCAAGTAGTAGCGGAGGAAGAGTTTGATCTGAAGCGAGAACGGATATAAGCGCGGCTCAAGCTATGTTGATGACATGAAAGAGCTTACATTCGACCTTGTCGCCCTCTTCTCCTTCCTCAGAGACATTGTTCCCCTTGCCGTCGAGCCATTCTACCTTGATCTTGATCTTCTGTCCCTTGGCAGCGATCCCCTTAACAGACGCTTCTGCAACAGCCGTCAGCGGTTGACCCTTTGTTGAGGAAACGCTGTAGAGCTTGGATTTGATCGATGAGGATCCGCAGTTGATGGCAAGGATGTAAGTGGGAGGCATAGTGAGCTGGGGATAGTGCTGCTGCAGGGAAGAGTAAGCTATTGTGCTGGACTTCTTGTAGCATACTGACTGGATACTCAAGCTGACGGAAGATCAAGCTTGCGTCATCAAACGGAATTGCAGGTGCCATGTCCGCGCGGATCCTAATAATTTCACCTCGCGTCCTTGATTGATTTGACTGGAGACGAGTCGTGTCAACAAGGTTCCTTTGCGGCTCTGGTTCTGGTTCTAACCCATCCCACTTCTTCACCACTTCTCCCAAAATGCCCGCGGAAATTCACGACTTGTACGACTCGATCCTCATCTTGGATTTCGGATCGCAGGTGAGCATCCCGTTATAGAGACCCCGAATGACTTTTGATCATTTTCCCATTTCTAGTACTCTCACTTGATCACCCGAAGATGTCGTGAACTCGACGTAAGTCGCTTATCCGCTGCCAACGCCTGGAGGTAGATCTCATCCGCGCTGTCATTAGGTCTACTGTGAGATGCTTCCCTGTACCCAGAAGATGAAGGATCTCAAGTGGAAGCCCAAGGGTGAGCGAGAAGCGATTATTGGGCATACTCGGATATTGATTCGCAATCTCCTCCAGGTATCATCTTGTCCGGTTCTCCTTACTCGGTTTACGACGAGGACGCGCCCCGAGTTGACCCGGAAGTCTTCAACTACGGCGTGCCGGTCTTGGGTATCTGTTACGGTCTCCAGGTGCGTTGGTGCAGACTGTCGAGACGTGCAGACAATGCTGACGAAGATCGGATAGGAAATCGCCATCACTTTTGGCGGAAAGGTTGACGCTCACACCCACCGAGAGTACGGTTTCGCCAAGATTCAGGTCAAGAAGACGGGCAACGAGTTGGCCGACAGGTTGTTCGAGGGTATCGATGTCGGACCTGACGGTATGCAGGTGCGTATTTGGGAGAGCTCGAATAGCAAAGCCATATTTTGACAACTCGCTTGTCCAGGTCTGGATGTCCCACGGTGATCAGTTGACCTCTTGCCCGCCTGGTTTCATCACCGTCGCCGACACCCCGACTTCCCCTTACACCGCGATCGCACACGAATCCCGACCCATCTTTGGTGTCCAGTTCCACCCGGAAGTGTCTCACTCGATCAAGGGCAAGGAAGTCATCGGCAAGTTTGTGACCGAAGTTTGTGGCATCAAGGGCGGATGGTCGATGGAGAGCTTTATTCCGCGGGAGATTGCCCGAATCCGGGAAATCTGCGGTGACAAGGGTCAGGTTATCGGTGCCGTTTCCGGTGGTGTGGACTCGACCGTTGCCGCCAAGATCATGCACGAGGCTATCGGGGACCGATTCCACGCTATCATGGTCGACAACGGTGTCTTGCGAATGGACGAGGCCAAGCAGGTGCACAAGATGTTGGTCGAGGATTTGGGTGTCAACTTGACTGTGATCGACGCTTCGGATCTCTTCCTTTCCCGATTGGAAGGCGTCTTGGACCCGGAAAAGAAGCGAAAGATCATTGGCAACACCTTTATCGAAGTTTTTGAGGAGGAAGCTGCCAAGCTGGAAAAGCAGGCCGAGGAGGAGCTTGCGCAGAAGGGGGGTGAAGCCAAGGGAAAGATCGAATGGCTCCTGCAGGGTACCCTCTACCCAGACGTTATCGAGAGCATCAGCTTTAAGGGTCCCAGTGCCACGATCAAGACTCACCACAACGTCGGCGGTCTTCTGGAGAACATGAAATTGAAGCTTATCGAACCGTTGCGAGAATTGTTCAAGGGTATGTCATTCAGTGGTAATTATGAAGCTACATTGCTGATATGTGCGCATCTCTTGTAGACGAGGTTCGAGCGCTCGGTCGTCTTCTCAACATTCCCGCCCACTTGGTGGGCCGACATCCGTTCCCGGGCCCTGGTCTCGCCATCCGAATCCTCGGTGAAGTTACTCGAGATCAAGTGAAGATCCTGCAACACGCCGACAAGATCTACATTGAAGAGATCCGTGCGGCCGGCCTGTACGACAAGATCTCGCAGGCTTTCGTTGCTCTCTTGCCTATTCAGGCTGTTGGTGTGCAGGGTGACAAGAGGACTTACGACCAGGTATGTGATGATTGCATCAACTGCCGCGATGGGATACTGATCAGCGCCTTACAGGTCGTCGCTCTTCGAGCCGTTCAGACGGAAGACTTCATGACCGCGGACTGGTTCGTGTACCCACCAGAGGTCCTCCGAAAGATCTCTTCCAGGATCACCAACGAAGTCAAGGGCGTCAACCGAGTTGTATACGATGTGACGAGCAAGCCTCCTGGCACGTAAGTAACACTTGATCTGGCAGCGGAAGACAGCATTTACTAAGGCGCTTCTCAATTTCAGTGTCGAATGGCTGTAGAGGAATTCCTAGGTTCTTCCTGATTATCTTTTCTTATATCTT
The DNA here is from genome assembly GCA_001599735.1 of Naganishia albida. Lineage (NCBI taxonomy): Eukaryota > Fungi > Basidiomycota > Tremellomycetes > Filobasidiales > Filobasidiaceae > Naganishia > Naganishia albida. The sequence continues at coordinate 204,828 of BCHV01000014.1, read as the reverse complement.
TGTTTGAGGGGTCGGATAGACTAGCTAGCTGGCATAGGGTTGTGACATTATATCCATTAATGTGGATTTCGAGACATCTTTCGCTGTCCAGCTGGCCCTTATGGGTATTCATTTTTCATGGAGAGAGCTATATTCTGAGTATCAGGTGGGGAAGCATCTTCCCCTGACAGTCTCCTGTCTCAACAAAGCCAGACATATTGACAGATCGATGCGGGTGTCTGTTTACCCCTATCCACCGCTTCGCGATCGAGCTAGATAGGGGTTCTGATATATTCCTACTTACTTCGCCTCTCCCATCAAACTTAGTCTCACTTCTCATTCATAAGCAACCCTGGCTCTGGATCTCCTGCTCAAACGAGTAGAGTGAAATCTGTACCATCTCGTATCGCAAACCGGGCTTGACACCTCGCGACTGCACATTCCGCTGTCTTTCTGGAACCGCTATTAACGGCAACACAATCGGAATTTACGAACGTTCACATCGAATTCTCCGGCTATCAGGCGATCCTGATCAAGTGAAAACATACCGTCCCAGTCAGTTATCGCACACCATGCCTCCGAAAGCTGTCAAGGAAAAGGCGGTGAAGGGCGATGAAGGTGAGTGAGCAGCGCGGCATGATGGATCTAGCGCAAAGGGGCATTTCTGATTGCCGTGTTTGTGTCTCTGCCTTCCTACATGACATTTGCCTTCACATTCTACCCTACATCGCCCTGTGATGAATGTTGCTTGATGCACAGCTGAAGAGGCAAGTTTACGCACTACAATCGTTGATAGTGGAAACGGCACTGATCTGAACCGCTTTGCCTCGCGGACTCCTTGCGACAAGCAGATGGTTCTGCAATACATGAAATCCGTAAGATCATTGCAGGTATACACCCGCAGTTCATGCTGATTCTCGTTTCGTGGCGATTTGCTACTCAAGGTCAATCGTCCTTATGCCTCCAGTAATACCCCTCGCTGCTTCAGCTGCGCGACTCCTAATCCATGTCGCTATCCTCCTATCAGCCGATGTGTCTGCGAACTTGAAGAACAAGGTTACCAAGGCGAATGCCCAGAAAGTGTTGCAGACCCTAGCTGGTAAGTAAGCCTAATTGAACGTTGAAAACAACGCTGACCGTTGGTACTCGAATCTCGACGCGACAGATAAGGGTAGCTTGACACTCAAGACGTATGGGAAGCAAACGATCTTTGTCTATAATCAAGTGAGTCGCGGATAGATTCCGACAGGCGTATACTCAGCTCCTATCTTCTATCGACCTCTGCCGCAGGATAAACTCGAGACTATGCCCGCCGAAGGTCTCGCTGAGATCGACGCTGAACTGAAGGCCGTTAAAGAAGAGCTGGACATCGCCAAAAAGACCTTGAAGAATCTGAGCAATGGTAAGATAATCCTACCGCGATTCACGTTCGTCCCCCTTGACTCTCTTGGAAGTGACTACCTTGACACTTGCGCAACCGAAGACCGACGACATTGAGGAAGAGATAAAGAAAATCGAAGCCCAGGTACGTCCGGCTTCCGATACCGAAATCACGATTATTGACCATCGTTCGTTCTTTCTTCGCGGCTCGATATAGAACGCTCTTACCTTGAAACACCTCGTTCCCCTTCGAAAAGCTTGCGAAAACGGCTCCAGTGATGAACCTGGAGACCAAGGTGACGGTCCTATCGGACAAGACAAGCTTGATGCGCTTGACGCGGAGTGGACGCGATGGAGGAAAGAATGGGTCGCGAGGAGGAAGGTATATCAAGCGTAAGTCAGCCATGACATACGGGAAGACTACCCGGATTGATGTTCCACTCAACCTAAAAGGCTTTTCGACATGGCCCAGCCTGAACTTTCGGGTGCCGATCGAGCGAATTATGAGGAAGACATTGGCGTGGAAGATGACCCCGCGGAATTGAAAGCCTTGGAGAATAGCGATCTCTGCAAACCCAAAGTTGCCTCCAGAGCCCACAAGAAAGCCAGCTTCTCAGCTGCGCACCCTGGTTCGCCAGACTCTGGTCATGGACGCTTCAAAGTCGCATCCTCTGCCGGTACGAAGCGAAAGAGAGCGGAAGACGACCCCCGATAATTGCGAACTTGCAATTCGATTCGCCATCAGTCGCGGTCACTCGGCTCTGGGCGCGGAGGGCTTCGCGGGATTTGGATGCAACAGGGTATGGAGGAATCCAATCCATAACGTCTAGGACCGTGGACTCAGGACGATCGCCAAGACGTCGGAAATCATATATGTTGTAACTTATGGAGACATGGGTTCTATCTGACAACCTCAAGAGAGGTCTTTCAACTGTCTCTTCCCCTTCCGCAAGCTTCTTGACTCAATGGACGCTTCCTCGATTTTCTGCCGGCACTATACGTCCCTATGAGCAATCGATTACCTATCAGCGCAACTGACCAACGACTAACCACGACACGACATCGGGACCTCTGATCTTCGCCACTGTTCCGCGCTTTTAGCCTTCTGCTTAGGCGCTTGTTTTTCCGGCGGCCGGATTCGCGCGGAAGAGTCAAGAAGTTGCTCAAGTGACTGCCTGCTTCATCGCTGTCTGGGAGGTGACGTCGACGCCACAGGACTATTACAAACAGGTCATCCAGGTATCGTGCGATAGTGCGATAGAGGAAAGGACAGGCAGCAAGGACAGTGTCCAGACACCAAAAAAAAAACAGCTCATAAAGACGTCAATTCCGCAAATCGCCCATCATGCCTCCGAAGAAGCAGCAACAGAATGCTCCCAAAAACAAGATCGTGGTCGACAAGGTCAGTAACAACAGTGTTCCCGTCATTCCCGGTGTACCTCTATCACAAATCCTTCACTTACCCTTGCTCCTTCGATCATAGACCTTTGGTCTCGCCAACAAGGGCGGTAAGAAGGCAAAGTCGGTAGCGCAACAACAAGCGCTATCTCGACAACAGGCCGGAAAGAACCCAGATGTGGTTGCGAAGGAAAAGGAGAGAGAACTAGCTAAAAAGGCCAAGGAGGCCGAGCTGCGTAGAAAGAAGGAAGAGGCCGCTTTGTTCCAGACTGCAATCACTCAACCGAAAGTGCCGTTCGGTGTGGATCCAAAAACGATCATGTGTGCCTTCTTCAAGGCTGGTGTCTGTGAAAAGGGTGAGTTCTTTGGTGTACCATCTTGGCATCCAAGACTCGAGACGCTGAATCCGTGTGCTATGCCTCTAGGCAGCAAATGTAAATTCTCGCACGACAAGAATGTGGAGCGAAAGGCGGAGAAGGCAAACATCTATCAAGATACGCGAGAGAAGGAGGACGAGAAAGCCCAGGGTAAGCCCTCCACAGTCATCTCCTGGCGATAAGACGGCATCTAATCTGTCTGCCCGTATCCTTCCAGATACTATGGACAAGTGGGACGAAGAGAAACTGCGAAGCGTTGTTACGAGTAAAACGGGCAATCCTAGGACCACAACAGATGTATGTCTTGTCGTCATTTCTCTCGCAGCTTCATCGTTACTGACTTTACTACGACAGATCGTTTGCAAATACTTCATTCAGGCTATCGAAGATCAGAAATATGGTTGGTTGTGAGTATGACGTCCAACCCTTCTTGATATGATGCTGAGTCTCTTCCTTGCAGCTGGGAATGCGTACGTTTAGCCATGTGCCCTTCACTTGCCGAAGTGGAACGCTAATGATTCATCCTGCTTCGTTGCGAACGCGAAATATGATAGCCTAATGGTGAGTGCGACTTCGTATATCACATATTGCATAAGGCTGACCTTATCTTCGGCGAGTAGGTCGCGATTGCAAATACCGCCATGCTTTACCCCCCGGCTTCGTATTGAAATCGGAGAAGAAGGCTGCCGAGGAAGCAGCGAAGAAAGAGGTCATTTCACTGGAAGAGTTCTTGGAAACCGAGGTAAGCCCGAAATGCTTCTTTCGATCTCCTTACAATTGCGGCGGTTCTGATCGGACACTATATCTCCCTTCTTCAGCGACACAAACTCAAGGCGCCGCTCACTCCGGTCACACCAGAGTCATTCGCTATCTGGAAAAAGACTCGAATGGACAAGAAGAAGGCGGAAGAAGAAGCCAAGGAGAAGGCTAAGCAAGCTCAGCGAGCAGCAGGAAAGCTGACAGGTATGAGTGGCAAGGACATGTTCGCGTATGGTACCGAGTTCCTGGGAGAAGAAGACGTAAGTCTTGCGCTAGACATACGTCGCCGGTGCAATCGCTGACACTTGGATTTCTAGGAAGAGGACGATGACGACTGGGATCTGCAACAATACATGGCCAACAGAGAGCCCGCTGCGCGGCAGGAGGACGACGTCGAAGAAGAAAATGATCTGCGCGGTGACGGAGACTCCGACGATGATGACGATGGCGATGGGAATGCGGATGAAGCGGACCAAGATGTGGATGGGGTTTCCGAAAAGCTTCAGCAGACCAGCGTTGCTGCCTGAAGGCTTGACGGGTCATAATCATGCGTGTTTCATATCCAGGAGTCTAGTTGTATCTTGGAGTTACACCTTGCACATGCTGTGTCAATAGTATCTACGTTGATCATGTCAGCAACGTCAGATGCCGAGCGGGTCACCTTCAAACTTACTCTATCTCCAACTGTCAGTCAAGTCACATCAGCGGGTAGCCTCTAACAATTTCTTCCTGCTTACATATTGTAGGGCGACGTTTCTAGGACTTAGAATGTTGAGTCCTCGCTGATTCCATAGTTCCTTGTTCGCCGTTTCGATGTGAGTCTCGACTTTGCGGAGCTCCTGCGCGCGGTGCCATCATTATACAGCTTGCGAAGACGAATGCAAAAATCAAATACCTTTTCGAACTTGCTGGTCCACCAAAACAAGCTGGTATGCCACGTGAGAATAGCCAAAATGTTTTCGGCAACGGCGGCTTTCTGTGAGGAAGCTCGCTCCAGATAAAAGTTCACCTCGTCGACCATTGTCCCGAATTCTTTGGGATTCACCTATCGCCACGGACCATGAGAACAAAGTGGACTAGCAAGCGGACTCGATACACTTACCCTCCCTTCGAGCTCCATGGGATAACTCGAGTGAAACTGACAGACCTCACCATCACTCCAGTCCCTTTCTATTCTGATGATCTCCTTCGGATAGTGCTGACCAATTATGCCCGAAGGGGACGTGCCGTAATTCTGCGTGGAATTTGGTATCGCTGAGAGAGCATAGGACGAGCGCGGAGGACTGGATTGAGGGATATTTCAGACTTTCTCCAAAGGAGGAAATCCTTATGAGCCGACTTACACGAAATCGCCGTTCGCTCTAGCGAGTCCTTGTTCTATGGTCCCTGGATCCTTCTCACTTGGGTACTGAACAGGATTCGTCTTGTTTGATGTGCGTGTGAATCCTGCGTGTTCTTCAGTAACACCGAGTGACTGTCTTCGGGTTACCTGAGTGATCTCTTCCGTGCCGAGAACTGCCTCGACGATATTCTCGCGAAGGGAAGAGGTAGGCTGATTCATCTGCTAGATTCGAAGGCGCTTGTTCAGGGGTATCCTCGAACGACAAACGGAGAGACGAGACTCACTGCGGTCTTCAGCTTTGCAGCACCAGCTTGACCTCTTCAACTCAGCGGCCCAATTCGAGATATTTGACTAGCAGCCGAAAGCTATGTACCCGCTCTTCTAATTTCCTGAGCTACCTCGCAAGGGCTCATTCGAGCAGGATATGCCCTGACAGGCTGGCGGATCAGGAGTATTCATTTCAACAAACATAATTGTTGATGCTGAATTGATTCTCACTTCGCCGGTCAGATCCGGTCGATCATTTTGTCTTGCTATCATAAACTCTATCATCCAATCACTCAAGCTATCACTCATCAATCAGACTGTTCCGGTTGTTCCGGTCCAGTGATTATTGAGCCAGCTATTCGAGCCCTTCCCTCGGCTTCCAACTACCGGCCAAGCCTCCGAAATCGAGCAATATGTAATCAGGGCCACGGGTCGCGGACTTTGAAATGGTGGTACAACCGAACACATCCCTTGGCATCCGCTAAAAGATAACATCTTCATCCTTGTCTTGCTCCAACATGTCTCTTCCGCCTGCATCCCCTCCGCCGATACCGTCGTCTGGGTTCTCCTTGCCATCGTTCTCTGTTCTCGAGTTCATTCCCGGGGCTTCGTCTTGAGCTGCGTTTGCAGCGGCGGCCTCGGCAGCGGCGTCTGCAAGTGCATCTGCTTCTTCCGTGTCTCTCTTCTTTTTGCCTTGGATCTTCTTGAGACGGAAGAATTCCTCTCTATTCGGAGAGGGAAGAAACCTGGTTCAGTCATTTATGCCAAGTTGACCGTCCTCGACACTGACCGATCCATTTCGTCCAATTCCGAGTTGATATATGCAACGGTGTTTTCAAGACGAGGGATAACTACGTGTTCGATAGCATTCACACGTCGGTTCGTGGCTTTGATGACTTCATCAAGAATCATGAAGGCCGTCTAGGATGGATAGAGGTAGGTAAGCGATTGTCGTTTGACGGCATTCACGCTGGACCGAAAACAACTCACTTGTAAGGACGCAAGCTCCACCAGAGTGCCGACAGCCTTGACGTAAGTCTCCCGACATCTTTGCACTTGCTGCCCGCCTCTACTCAGTCCGGTGAGGTTGAAATCTGTAAGATATATCGCAATAAATTGCATATTGCTGCTGTCGAAATAAGAGAGGTGTGACTTACCATTTCCCTCCTTGCTCCTGACCCCTTCAAACGCAGGCAGCATTACACCACTGACGTTCTCCGACTTGGCTCGAACGGTATAGCTGGCCTGCCGAACGGATTCCTGCACTTGGAAACCGATTTCTCCTCCCGTGGCGTATGTGACTTCTGCCAACGAGAACGACGCAAGTTGCAGCACTCGGCCCATCAGACGCTTGGCCTGGTGAAGACGAGATCAGCGATCCTCACCAACAACGCTGCAGAGCCATATCACTGCGTACCTCATCAACCTTTCGAAGGATCGCTCTAAATCTGTTCATCAACGCATCACGCTTCTTAGCCAAGAGCGAGTGTCCAGTTTGTGCACCTTTCAGACGCTGCTTCGTCAAAGTGAGATTCATCCGTGTCGGACTGGTCGCAAGCGGAAGATCAGCTTCAAGTTATGGTTCCTCTGGGGAAACCCCGAAATCGTGCTTACAAGACAGCTTCTCGTGCACCTTGACCCGACATGTTGACAGATGTAAATCACCGGAAACTCTGTTGTACGTTGACTTCACAGTCGATACGGGTGAGCAGCGGCCCTACGGTATTGTATAACAGACTCGATATCTGCCTGTAGGTGTGAAAGACGTGGTCAACGTCATACTGTAGCGCTTGACATGATCGCTTCCCACCGGCCGCCGGGGGAGGTCGATTGACATGAGCTGCTATGTACAGGTTTCACTTGTCTTGAACAGATGTTGAAGCCGGGTCAAGAATTCGGAAGGTCATGACCTCTTGCGGCATTTAGCAGCAGCCTAATCGCCATGAGCGACCGAGATACTCAAGTTCGACTCGACGCATCCTCTGTCGAACCGAAGTCGTACGCGTATCAGCCGCAGCCGCCGAGATATCTTCCAGACCGACAGGAGCAAGAAAGCTCATCGTCAATCGCGGGTCCGTCGAGGGCTATTCGGAGCCAGAGTATCTTCCATTGTCGCGGACCTCGTGAAGGAAATAAGAGGAGCAACTTTTATCGGTGGGCAAAGTGGTACGTATAGGTGCTTTTCGAGTGAATAGGGAAAGCAGCGTTCATACAGCGCGTGAATTAACAAACGTTTCCTTATCCCTCTTATCCAAAGGTGCGCTGATGGGTCCGCCGCTCTCGCGCAAGCTGAGGATCGCTCTGTGCATGTACTTGAAGTGTATGTATATCGTGATATCAAATGCCATGTCGACTCCAGCTCATGAGTGCCGCATCGTATACTGTTTGTCAATCCGGAACTCAGCCCACAAGAGATCTTCAACCCAGATGGGGCCGAGACAGCAGTGAAGGGGGAGGCAACGGCGATGGACTTCAGACGAGATCCCGCAGAGCCTTTCATCGGGAGCCCTTCATTGATCAGTCGCCATCCAACGCCTATCACATCCGCAGCTTGGTATCCCTCCGCCTCGCGCAGCAATCCCGCGACATATTGCTTCGTCCTAGGAAGCCGCGACAGGCCTATCAAATTGATCGATGCGCAGGATGGAAGAGTGAGTCGGTGACGATCGAGCCAATGTGACGCAAGTCATCTTGACCGAGTCTTGCCGCGTATGGTAGAATAGAGGATCCTACTCCATTCTGCATAACGAGCAGCTTATGGCGCCGACCTGCATGACCTTCAACAATGACGCTACAAGGTGGGTCGTCTCCCCTTCCCTGACATCGATACAGAGAGGGCCTGACTGAGCGACTGTCACTAGACTGTATGCTGGGCATGACGCAGCTATCGACGTGTTTGATATCTCACAGCCCGGGGAAGGCGAGCGTTTAAAGCTGAGTCCGTCGAGAAAAAGTAAAGATGGGCAAAAGGGTCAGCCTTATGCGTGTGGTCAAGGTTTCGAGAGCTGACTCGGCCAATGCAGGGCTTGTCTCTGCAATCGCATTCTCGCCCGATACATCTTCCGGATTATTCGCCGTGGGCACGTTCAAAGGCGGTCGAATCGGCTGCTACTCGGAAGACACTGGGGACGAGAGAATCATGGAGCTTGACCTTGGAAACGGAGGCCAGAAAGTGGATGGTCAGGGTATCACCCAGGTCCGTTGCGAACACCTCCGCTTAGTAACTGGCTCAGTTTCTGACACGATGACCAGCTCGCCTTCCACCCTTTGAACCCGTACGTCGTATTCTCCGCTTCCCGACAATCCGACTACATCAGCGTCTACGACATTCGGCATCCTGCATATGGTCCATATCTTCATCTGTACCGACCGGGAATGACACAGCAGCGTTTGGGATTCGATATTGACTGGGCTGGAAGGTATCTGACGACAGGTGATGCTGTAAGTACCTCTTGCTTCATGGGTAGCAGGTGTGCTGATCATGTCGCGTCTGCCAGGATGGAATCCTGAGGGTGTATGGTATCAGTCCTCCCGTCAACGACAAACCAATTCTGGAACATAGATTGCATACAGGTAATTCGAACCTGTCTTCCAGCAGCATTCTCATCGACACTAATGAGCACCTCCAACTATCAGATGCTATCGGCTCTGTTTCGACACATCCCTTCCAGCCCTGGATCCTCACGGCTTACGGGTCCAGGCAGCCGTCGTCTTTCGAACGCTCCCTTGATGACAGTTCCGAAAGCGGGATCGAGTCCGATGGAAGCGAGGACAGCGAGAGCGATGACAGTAATAGCATGTACGATATCGAATCTCCAAACTCCGATACAAAGCACGCCGATTTAGAACCGGTAGCGATGGCCCAGCCATCATCTGCCAATCACATGGCAAACTCTGCGGACTTCTCTCGCCAGGAAAACCAGCAGGAATCTTCGGCGCATCCATCCAATCTGGCAGCAACGATACGCAGTCACTCACCTGTCTCTGCGCGTGGAACAGAGCAGGAATGGATAGGAGGAGTTGTTGTCTCGACTTTGTCATAGCATGTATCAATTGGCATTCGTGCTTGGAAAGTCCGCTGTCTGCCTGACTCCCCCTAGTAATAGGTGTACTCTGTTATATTGCGCGACTGCAGACGGGGTGCTTTGTCTTCCATTCGTGCGAAACACCATGTACGGCGGTCATTTGCGGTGCCGACATGATGTCGTATCGAGTTTGTTGACACGGAGTCAAGCAGAGACAAGCTGCCGCAGTGCCCTTATGTACTTGGGTAGCGGCATTTGCGTGTCTCATCTGAGTGGCTGACGGCGCGATGATGCTTCACCTCCAGTTTCCCCTGAATTTTGACACAGAATGACAACAAACAACAACACCGGCAATTGGACTATACAACATGATGGTGTGCATGATAGCATGCCTCATTACCAAGAAGCTCCGTTGGCGCCCGCCCCGTTCCCCCACGGGGACGCCTGCCCTCCATTCGCGCCTGCACCCCACGCGCCACCGCCGACTGCGCCTCCCCAAGCAGTAGCACCAGGAGCGGCAGCAGGCGCACCGTAGGGCGAGATGCCACCGCCGTTTCCCCACGCAGTACCCACGCTGTATGTGTTCGCAGCTGCACTGGGTGCCGCAAAGGCATTTTCCTGCGGCGCGCTCCCACCCATTTGCTCATCTTCGGGCTCTCTCCCCTCTTCCCTGGCGACTTCTTTGTCTAGCTGAAGAATCATAGGGCCAAGCTTGTCTGCCAGCGCGTCAAATCCCTGTAAAAGAATGTTCGCCGTTAGATTTGGGAAATAGCACAGCTGAGAGAGGTATGCGCTTACATGCACTACGACGTCGTTAACCGGGATCGCGCCTGTACCCTCCGCCTCCAGGTAGTATGTATGCGGCTTTGCTAGAACGTCGTATTTTGCGGTGCTGCCTGGAACATCCTCCTGCTCGAAATTTGCGCTCTTCATCGGTGGCCACTCGCCCTTCTCTACGAAGCGCAGAGACTGGTTAATCCTTAAGGCTGAGAGGAATTCGTAGCATGACTCACCATCCACTTCGAACCAATATGACGAATGCCGAAGCTTGTTATGCGGATCATACTCGTACGCTACGGCTGCCAGAGGTGACCACTTCGCGTGATGTTTGGAGATACCCTGCGCGATGACCGGAATCAGTATTTCTGACAGAATTAGAGAAAAGTGAATATACCCTGTAAGCTTTGCATGTGATGTCTAGCTGCTGGCCTTTCGACAACTTAGTGATCAAAATTTTGTTGGTGGACCCTATGTGAATCATGGCTCAATGACACGACCAGTTTCGACATGTCGGAGACTGCCTGCGTACCACGATCCGCCGGATATCCTACTTCAGGGTCTCGCTTCTTCAAGAGTTCCTGGCCGTCCGAGTCGTCCGGATCACCCTGAGTATTGGAATGCATCAACCAACATATATGGTTTGAACGTTCAAAACACTTACAGGTGGTGAGGGTAACCGTGTCAAGTGTGCCGTTGTAACGTTCAATGCTGTTGTGTTCTCCTCGGTACAGGTCACATTCAAACTGAGGAGGATCATGCAGTATTCGCATCCTTCGTCACAAGAGCAATCCTAGAATGGCATCACAAGGATGAGTCAGTATTTCGGGGCGTTGATCTTTATCCGCCACGCCTTACTCTGGTGTCCCTCATGCTGTCTCGTACTCCTTTGCTAATGAGCGGTATCAGGCCCAGCCGATGCGCTATGAACTCGTCTGGCAAAGGGCTGCTGTTTTGGTTGTATGATACCTGATCGATCGCTTTGAACGCGTGAAGAGTTGCACCATCAGTTCAGCAGCCCCGGTATCGGACATCGATGATGCGCTCACCAACGGTAGGAACATCCGCCATCATTGCTCTCCGCAGACTGTTGGCATACCTGGAGGCGAAACACAATGGTTTGTCAGCCGTCTATCGAAAGACTCATTTAAGCAGACGCGACTCACGCCATCTCTACGCCCGACAAATCAAACTCGGCGATCTGCTTGTTGAGCGCTCTCAGGGTCACGGCGGGACGCCTTGATGCCATTGTGAGAAGAGGTCCTGTGATGATCCGAGATCGATGAGGAGTGACAGAGGTAAGATGATGAATGATAGATGCATGCTGATGAGGCTCCCCTATGGCGATCGAGCCAGCGGGTCACGTGATCGTTATTTTATTCCATCCGACCGGTTCATGAGCGTTCGTATAGTCGTGAAGATTCGCCCGAGATCACGGCAGTAAAGCCTGTTGTCCCCCGTCACCAGCACCCATCATGGCTCACTCAAAGTCCTCTAAAAAGGCAGCAAAGCCCGCCGAGCGGTCGACTGCCCCAAAAGATGCACACATCGATTCACCCTTTCTGCGCGTCAACACTGACATCCGTCTCAGCATTCCGCCCGTCTTCGCTACGGACTTGAACAGAGGTGCTATGGAAATGTTGGACAGCTTGGTCATGAGGTCAGTGGCGAAGCAGCGACATTTCAAAAGTGTGGTACACGCATTGACATGTTCGCTCCAGATATACGCCTGCTCTTCAGGCTGTCCTTCTCGCTTACTCCGACATCAAATTCGCCGATACCACAGCCAACATACTTAATGACTGCCCATTCGCGATCGCGGACGTATCTTTCAACGCAGTTGTCTGGTCGCCAAAGATCGGTCATCGTTTAGGTGAGCCGTTTCGCCAGGGTGCCGTCTGATCTACAATTCCTCATCGCGGGAATATCCATCTTCAGCGGGCACGCATTCGCTCTCTTCTGCATCGCATATTTCGCTCATTTTGTACAAGACTTTCAACGTCTCCATTCCCCTGGAACACATACCTCTGGACGAATACGAATTTGACGAGGACGTCCCGGCATCGGAAATACGCGAGGTGGACGGTCAGGTGCTGGATAGCGATGAAGAGGAAAGCTCGGACGAGGAGGATGCGGATGAAGAAGAGGACGATGTCGCGGTCGGCAAGGCAGAAGTGATCGAGACGGGTAGATGGAGGAACAAGAAGACGGGAAAGCTGTTGGGCGCAGGCGGCGAGGAGATTGCTTTCACGGTGACAGGGTGAGTTTGCGGTGCCTTGGGGGAACGAAGTCCTGGGTGCTCATCTGGCTTCGAAAATGTGACAGTCTGCAAGTCTCGAACCAGATGCTCTCCTTGACGGGATCCTTGAAGAAAAACGCCAAACCGACATCACAGACATATGGTTCAGCTAGTCGACCGATTCCCATCGCTCCCGGATCCCAGTTGGCACATGAACGGGCAACCGGCGCTTTTGCGCAAAAGGATACATCCCGCCTCCCAGCTGCCAACGCTATCACGAATCCACCTTCAAATCCCAACAAATCGAGTATCGTTCAGGCATCTTCGAGTAACCTGGCGACATCTGCATCTGCACCAAACTCAAAGAGGCGGACAAAACATAAGTCCAGCATTGGAGTCGACGCAGCTTCGCAGATGCAGGTCGATCAAGCAGAACACGAAGCGTTGACACGTCAACCGGTAGAGCCCGAGTCCCAAGCTGGACAGTCAGAAGACGCTGAAGCTGCCAAGAAGCGTCGGAAGGAGGAACGCAAAGCTAGAAAGAGCGCCGCGGCCAGTTCAACCGAGGTCAAGGCGGAAGAGGGCTCGAGCAGAAAAGAAAAGAAGGATAAGAAGCGTACTGCGGCCGATGCGAATCCAGGGGAGGATGGGGGGTCCAAGAAGAAGCGGAAGAAGGACTAGCTGCTTCTGATTGACGGTCTGGCATTGTTGTAGTGGTTGTAATATAGAGCATGTTCGAGGGATACAGATGCTTTCGACGCTTGATTACGTAATGATTTCGGCTAGGTCTCGGTTGGATGATGAGGTATCGAGAGGTGTCTGGGGTGTTGATGGTGATGATCAAGTCCCCTGCGCATCTTGATCGGGCAATATCGGTAGACGACTCTGGTAGTACGCTCTGCAACACCAACACGACCCATCTCTTTCACGCCAATATGTCCGCCCAGAACTCAGCCGTGCGTACAGCCCATGAGCCGGTTGAAGCAACCGTCTGATGGACCCTCTCCGTTGAACAGGACGACGAACTCGCGCCCAGTCAGACTCAAGGTTACAAGGTCGGCCAGGAGCGATCCCTTGCAGAACTCAGTCAGCTGGACAAGGTACGTCATTTGGGGAGCAAGTTGGCCATGATACTGAGCGCTGCTCTCGTGCTCCTTGTTGCTGAACATTCCGACATGGCCCCTGCAGGAAGATGAAAGCTTGCAACGTTGGAAAGCCAGCTTGGGGCTGAACGCCGACAATGCTACCACCTTTGGCCCTAAGAAGGTGAGAATCTTCGCAAATACAGTCGCTTTTGGGCAGAATAGCGTGTCGGATTGCTGATCCCCTCTTCACAGGTTGTCCCGATTGCCCTCTTTCTCGAAGCAGCAACTCTGAACAAGACCGTCAGCCTCGACCTGACCCTAGGCAAAGAAGGCTTAGCCAAGTACAAGAAGGAACCCAGTACGTTTTCTTCCCTTTGCCAGGCATGCCGGAAACGAAGTTGGTCCTTATGCGGTCCAATGCAGTCACGATCAAAGAGGGAGCTGAATTCAGCGTTGGCATCAAGTTCAGGTGAGCAGACACATGATCGGTCGCTAGTCTCGTTCTTGAACTAATGATGATTCCCCAGAGTTGAGAACCAGATCGTGTCCGGAATGAAATACCTTCAAGTCGTTAAGCGCACTGGTATGACTGGTAAGTAACGGTGCTCTTGGCACGGAAGGTGCGTGAACCAATCGCTAATTGTACTACTATGGAACAGTTGATAAGATGGAGGAGATGATTGGTTCCTTTGGCCCGCAGAAGGAGCCCTATACCAAGATCGTGAGTGGCTCCATCATCCCAAGCTGATAATCAAGTTGAACGGATTCGTTATGAAACAGTTCGCGGCAGAAGAAGCTCCCAGTGGGATGCTGGCCCGAGGAACATACGGAGTTCGTTCCAGAATGATCGACGACGATGCAACTGTCTTCTTAGACTTTGAATGGAGTACGTATCGTCTCCTTCTGCTTCCTAGCTACGGTATTGACGCGATCACTTTGGTGCAGGCTTCAAGATTGCCAAAGAGTGGTAGACGAGTTCCCCATGACGTAACGACACCGCATATAGAACCTCGCTAGTTTCTGTAGGCGACGACAACACATGACTATGACATAGGTGTGACCATCGGTGCAAATTGCAAAACTGCGGGGAGGGTCAGAGGGACTAGCTGCGCGTCCGAGGGGCCGCATCACGCCAGTAGTCTGCGATGATCAAACGGAAACAGGTCATCAAAGCAGACAGCATATCGTCCCGGAACTTGACGGGGCTGGATACCTGGATGATCTAAAGGGACAGCCAGTCACTGCAAGTCCTTCGGCATTGCGTAAAGGCCTGGGATCACCAAGCGTCCAACGAGACAGTCAAATCCGATGGCGACAGGCACTGTCGTGGGACCAGGGGCCAGGGGATGTTTTGACAAAAGTGGGCGTTGGATAGGAATCGGACGAGCAGTGAAGTGTGGTGGGCATAACCGGAAGCTACAGATACAAAGCATATCAACCAAGTCGCGGGTTGTAAAGTTACACATTGATCAAGAAGACTTCGACTAGACCCATCGTTTATCGCCAAATGTCTTCACTCCGTCGTCCCAGATGCTGCCGATATTATCCACATTGACTTCGCCATTCACGATCGGCAGCGCTTTGCCGCCTGCGTTATGCGGGGTTCGGCCACGGAAGAATGGTAGTCGGAACATGGCGAATTGCTCTTCCTCTTGCAGTTTGGCTTGCGATGTCGACGCGGCGCTTCCCGCCGACCCAGTCCCACTGATCATGAAAGGCGATTGAGATGGTGCTCGTACGCTTTGTTGCTGCGGAGCTATCGGTGTGACGGGAGAAGCATTCTTGAGGGCATCTGCAGCGGCCGCGCTGACGGATCCAGCAGCCTGCGTACTTGACGACATTCCTGGTGCATTGTTCGGAATAGCTGAAGAGAGTGATAGATCGTTATTGCTGAGATGTTGGGCAAATGGATTGTTCCGTCGCTTCTCCTCCAGTTCTTCCTCGATTGTCTGCATCTTGCCACGCTCTGACGCCGGTGGTAGGAGATCTTGAACATCCGCCTGAGGGCACAACCATGAGTCAGCGATGAGCGTAACGTGAAGAAATCGCCTTCCAACTTACGAAGTCGTCCTGTTGCACCGCGGCGATCGAGTACCAAAATGTCGCCGTGGCGAATGCTACGATCACTCCCCCAGTCAATAGATTTCGAGTCAAGAACGGCTTTCGTGCGCGCTTGAGCGAGTCGGACATTCCCTGGCAAAACGGCGGCTCATCAGCTGCGGAAATTATAGGCGGCAGGGGAAATGGCAGAACGTACATAACCCGAGGGATGATACGAGGCTTGGGCCTTCGTCTGAGATGCGGATGTCGACATTGCGATGGTGGTATGCGATTATTCGCCGGAGCTGCAGTTGTATAGGGTGAATGCCAGTGCTGCTTCGAATTCTGGCTATGAATGGAATAGAGTCAGCCAAGGGTTGCCGCATTCACCACTTCGAACCTCGCATCGTAAATGCTGAAATCTCGCGATCGCACATGACGCGGCGCCAGCCGAATTATGATTATGACGTGTCAACCCGCATTACAACGACACCTCTCCAGTTTAGCAGTCTGCATGCCAATCTCTGCTGATGTGCGGTGCCCTGCTCTCCGTCACAAGAACACGTGCTGATCTCTGGTTCCGGCTGTCGTCTCCTACAGATCGCGTGACACCGCTTCCGACATGAGAAGCATCTCTGACTGGGAGCAACTGGGTTCATGGACCTGGCGACGGAAGCGGGTAAATAAAGTTTCTTGCTGCGGAGCTTTTCAGGTGAGATTGCAGGATACTCGCCAGATATTGCGCTTCTAGGACCTAAGTGGTCGTCAACCCTGAGGCAGGCTTGAGGTGGTGGGATGTAGATGCTTGACACTCGAGTTGTTGATGATTAGCGCTTATGAGCAAGATGCGGCTCCCGATCGTGTATAGGTCTTGCCTTCTCAAGATTGACGAATCCATGACCGTCAACGTGAAGCGGCCCCGATCGACACCTGGGCGAGGACGAAAAGCAGGACACCTCCTGGGACTGTCTTTGAACCGACCATCGGCGCTTGCACGCCAAAGAGTTCCTCTGAAAAGGCCATCTGCAGGAAGTCCGCGCCTGAGGAAAGATCAGCTGACGACTTGCCGATTCTACCGATTGCGAATGGCACTCGTGCAAGACGTCTCACTGTCGGTCCGGAGCTTTCATAGACGGAAGAGCCACGACCGCGTTCGTTCCCTCACTCGAGAAGCGAAAGGGTACATGACGCACACCTGCATCTGCGACTCCAGTCAATCTTATCGGTTCCTCGAAGACTGTTTTCAACTGTGAAATGATATAGAATTATAGATCGAATGTGTGATATCGAAGGCGGTCTTCGTACCCCAGAGTAGATCCAGTCATTGGGGGACAGCGCACCAAACATCATAGAAGCCATACATTTCAAACTACATATCGATGACAATGGCTTTTGGCGACCATGACTGAGTGACGAAAATACATGATTTCAAGTCAATGGCCTTGACAACCAAAGGGCTATGACCTTACCCTCTACATCTGGCGAAGTCGAGCGGACTACCTTCGGAGCCTACTTGAGCCCCATCCCCCCTCTCCTTACGGGTCCTAATGAATCCCAGCTCGTCCCCCATCTCCTCATCAGAACAAGAACCCGCCTTCGCGGATTTGACCGTGACCTGCTCTTCTCCACCCAAGCTTTTCATCGACTGGCTGGCTGCCTTCCCGTCGGTCTTTCGTTTCTCCAGCTGTTAGCTTCTGGAACGTTTGAAACGTTTCGCCTCCAGCGCATACTCAAGACTTACCGCTTGTACGTGGAATGATTCTCCGGAAAGGTGTGTCGATGGAGGTCCTCGAGGATATACTTCATCCGAGAGTGCTGTGACCTTTGACAAACCTTCGTCACCCTCATCAGATGCAGTGCCTTTGTTCATGAACCCTGTTGAGGAGTGCGACAGATCTGCAGACTTCATCCATGATCGCGTTCGATGCCTCGGACCGGAATGCGGCGATGCTGTGGGTCTTTCACTCGGGCTATACCTTGGCTGCACCGGTACGTTTTGGGTCCTTTTTTGCGTCAAGTCGCATTCAGGTTTGCCAGCCCGCAGGTCGCGGTCCCGACCGCCTCGCTGTGCTCCTTGCGGTTTGCCGATAGCATCCAGGCATCGTTTGTCAGCTAAGTGCCCACATTTCAGCGAGTACACGACATCTTCTTCGTCACGCTGGCCCGCTGCGCGTCCAGGGTTGGCGGTACAGTTGGCGTAGACGAGCAATATTGGTGCATCCGAGCCTCCATCCTTCGACGCACCCTTCGGCCTGGCTAGAGGTCCAGCCATTCCCCTCTCCTGAGCTATATTAACCCCGTTTCCATCTGCGTCGAGCGTTGTGACCTCGACCAACATCTCTTCTGAGCTATGGCCGTCGAGATCCAACGTAAACCCAGCCGAGGATTTCGTCGCGGCGGCCCGAAGTCGATGCCTTCCCGATCGGGCTCTGCATCCGAATCTTGACCAGTCCCAGATCCACTATTATTCCCGAGTTTACATCACTCGGGCCTGCCGTCGTGGGGTAAACCATTCACGTGCGGGTGGTCCCGCGAAACTTTGTCGGTAACGAAAGAGGTCCGCTCTCGTTCCCTCATCAGGTGATTGCGCTCCGTCCAACGGATGCCCTCCGTGTCGTTCTGATTTGAAGTCTGCTGGTGGTCGGGCAGCAAGTCGCGCTGCATGTGTATGCGTTCTGTGGAGTCGGGATTCACGGAGCTTTCTGGCTTAGGTACCAGGTAACACAGTAGCTAACCTTTCGCGGTCATGCGGTAGATGATTGCGGCTTGGGCCAGCAAGTGGCATATCGTTGTCGTTGGCGAATGAACCCGAAGGCACCGCTTCGTGGGTGACTCGAGATAACATAGTCATCCAATGTCCTTTCCGAATCTTCTCCAGTGCGAGGGATGGCGCCTTTGTAGGATGGCGGGGAATGGATGTATGTTTTCTCTGGCGAGAATAGCACGGAGCGCTATGAGATTACCCGGATTAGCCATCTCCACATCTTGTTAGTCTACCTACTTTGGTTTCCCTTGCTACGCCACGTTGCTGCCTGTAGCAGGTTCAATAACTATTTTTGATGGTAGTGCAGCTGTCAATGCTTGATGGCTTTGTCCTGTGTACCGAGGACCACGTCGGTTCTCGTCTTGCTTTTGACGGCCGCGTGTTGTGAACGACTCCCCACGATTGCCAAGGAAAGAGAACTGGCTCTGCAACGGGCGCAGATGCCAAACTTCGTTGCAATGGGGGGTCAGTGGTCAAAATCCTCATTCATTGACCAAGAAGACACTTTGTCCTCACCTACCTGTCGACGCGACTGATACCGCGTTTCGAACCAGCCATATACCCTTGCCATCCTTGCAGCTTCGCCAGGAGCTGGTTCTTTTGCAACTCTCTCGCTCGAAGCGGTATCGAGACGACTGTCGCCTGTCGCCTCCTTTTCGAGCGAGCGTGGAATATCGAATTATCGGTGGAGGCTTTGCTCTATACCGGTTGCGGTCGCGTTTCACGAGTATGTTCTGTCAGCTTGTATCGCAGCTGCGCCTGGAGACCTGCGTCAGCAGCGATATGTGGGATCTTCCATCCGCCAACCTCTCATCTCGAGACGCTATCGTCTGTGTGCACCTGTGTGACCCAGCTATGTCGCTCGTCTATGTGATCAGCCCGGTATACAAAAGGGGCGCTACTTGAATGTGATGCGTTCGGATACATGACGTTGCTTCTCGTTGTTCTCCCACGTACTTGTATGTCAACGTTCGCCACACCTGTCGTTGTCAGAGAATTTCGTACGGCTTCAGTCGCATTTTGTCGCAGCTCTACCTCAATCCCTCTGTCGCCAATCTTCTTCTCTTTTCGCTCCTCCCTCACAGGATGATTTCGTATCTCATCACCAATGACACTCGTCACCTTCCTGTAGTGTATGCAGGAGCGACTCCTCTGTGACTTGAATCGCCAACTGGGAAGATTCCCGCACATTCTCATTATACATTCGTATAATAACCCCAGACGTGAAGGGTAGGTGCAAGTTGAACAGCTTCAATCGATAAGGCAGATGCAAGTCGTTCGTCTGCGCTCGTCCCGACGTATGATTGATCACTGCCGTTGTATCCTTTTCGCAGATATCGGAACTTGTGGCCGGGAAGTGTAGCTTGTTGTCAAAGGGGGTCTTTCGCATTGTCGAGTGACGAGCAAAGCTGGGTCATAGCCAGATTCCTAATGCCTTTCAGCTCCATGGTGGAGGGGTACGCAATTCGCTTATCGATATAGAAACGAGCGTTTGTCAATCGTGAGAATTTACTAGGTAGGATTGAACCCGGAAGAAACGATTACCTTCACGCTGTGGGGTCCTGCCTATCAAGATGAAAGCGATAGTTGTTGAGGGAAATACCAATCGTCTACAAAGGTCGAACCGTACGGACATCAGTTCAAACGGTTCCGTCCGTAACTACTGCTATACTATGCACAAGTCGAAAACGGCCCGGCCGCCTTGATCAAGAAAGCAGAAGGTGTCACAGAACCCGTGAAATTCGCAAGGGCATGGTTCGAACATAGAATATAATATGGTGTAAAGCTGTCGGTCATGCCAAAAGTGGGCGTAGAGCAGGTAAAAGACCTACATCGGAACCAGCCGCTGTGTACTTCACCGGTAGTGGCTAGGGCTACCAACTGATTTGAGAAAAAAAATTCCTTGACAGGGTATGGAACTCGAAGGCGACCACACCTCGTCGCCAAGTTATATATGTTATTCACGCGTTGAGCGCAAGCGATGTGATCTCCTTAATCCCATCCATTCCTCCGCGGCAAATACAATGAGCGCCAGCTGAAACTGCATCAAGTTCGAAAAGCCGCAGGTACTGACTTCGAAGTTCCAGCAGTGCTGATACGCGCTTTGAGGGTTTCATTGAGTATATTCTTTCGAGATCCTGCGAAATGGCTTTCAGCCATTGATCTTAAAGGAGCATTACGAACAAGTGTAGCTGCAAAGGAGAGCCTTCGTACAATCTTTTCTTCAGGGTAGATGGAGGCTTGGCCGCAATGAGAACTCTTCTGAAGAAGCTTAGAATCTAAATTCTATGGGGTTCGGCAAGGTTCTGCTAATCACGATCTACGCTGCGCTGCCACTGGCTTCAGAACGACACCATCATTATACATCCAGTTCGCAGCTCACTTCCGCTCTCAAGAGACTATGCCCGGGATAATCGCTTCAGCAGTCAGGCGTCTACTCAAAGTTGCCGGATAGTTTATGTTTTGGCGCAGGTGGATCATCTGGTGGGTTCGGAGAAGGAATTCGTGCGTCTATATGTCGTTTGCGCGATATTGGAATCGATAGAATATACTCCTACTAATCCTCTGAGATGGCCAGCCAATCGAGGAGCGCGCACCCTGGGCTATTCTCGAAACTAATCGGGTGTCTCATCACAATCGGATTGTGCGGTCAAATGACGCAAAGGATCACCTGTCGGTACATTCTGCCTCAGAAAGAGCTTCAGCACATTACAGGATCTAGAGAATAGATTAAGCCTCATGCGGGGCGGATCGACCAGCTATTCCTAAGGTCCTAATGGCCATATTCGCTTGTTGTTATCAATCTTATGTTGCTCGCACTGCCTTATGTCTTGTATGCTTCCATCGCCAATACTTCTCATCAAAAGGTGATGTAATCTCGCTCTCTCCAATCTTCTATTCCGAAGTATGTGCAATCATTATGAGCAGGAGTTATATAATAGGTTCTGAATCCGAACTAACTGTAGGGAAACCCAACCCCTATCAATGGCGAGTGATTCTTACCGGACCAGGCACAGTCAAAAAGTCGTCAAGGCACTGATAGTTGCTTGGGCAACTGCGTCAGC
Organism: Naganishia albida; assembly: GCA_001599735.1. Lineage (NCBI taxonomy): Eukaryota > Fungi > Basidiomycota > Tremellomycetes > Filobasidiales > Filobasidiaceae > Naganishia > Naganishia albida. The sequence goes on along the minus strand of BCHV01000014.1, from coordinate 183,331 downwards.
AGTATGAAGGGATAGGTATGCACGAAAGCGATACAATCTAGTACGATTCAGACGAAAAATGCTAATGCAGCTAACAAGCATTCACGCAGTCTCACTAGCGAGAAATACAACTAAGTTCTTATTCATTACATCTCGTCTCTAATCACCATAATTGACAAGAATGATTCTGGACCGCAATTCTGCTTTCAATCAGAGCGGTAGTGACATTCATTTCAAAAGAAAGTATTTGACAATCAGGACTCGAAATTTATACGTGACGTTCAAGACACTTAGTTGATTCAACGTCAAGAACACGTGGCAAATGGTTTGGATTCGGAAACGTACAAACGGAACTCGGAAGAGGAAACCGTGCGAGCTTGGATCGCAAGGCGTTTGATCCTCTCCCATTTTGTGCAGGTTGGTGTGATTCTCAAGATGCAGCTGCAGCCATCGCACTTCTTTTGAATCTCGTTCCCGTGTGAATGATTGTCAATAGAAACCACTTTCAATCTGTCACACTCGAGAATTTTATAATTTTAGTAGCATCCCCGTCTATGAAACTCACATTTTCTATAAACGATGTCGTCCAAGGGGAGTCGCAGAGATCAAAAAGGAAATGTACAGATCGCAGTCGTGGCCCAGCCAGCATCAGTTCTGAACAATCACGTCGACTTCTACGATCTTGACCATTGGGGTACATGGCTTTCTTCAATTTTGGATTACAATCAGTAATGGATGATGTAGTGCACAGCATATGACGTAGCAGCAACTGACGAAAATTAAAATTCATTCCTGTGCTCGCCTTCGTCATTCTTCACATCATCTTCCGTTCGATTCCGAGCTCCGTCGATCCAGCTCCACAATCCTTCGTCAAACCGTCTTTATTATTCGCCTACATGGTCATTATTTGTGCGATCTCGTGCATAGTCGCGCCAGCTTGAACAGACTTACCTTCCCTCACTTACATCAAGCCGCTCGCCAACTTGCGCATACTTGCGTGAATTTTGCGAACTCGCGTCAACTTGTGTTCACTTGCGCGAACTCGCGAATCTCCTTCGCGCATACCAAGAGTTTACCTGCTGGCCAGAACAACCCCTGGATCAGTATATATACCTGGCTATTCAAGCTTCACTTGTAGACTAGACACGACTTTCATCTCACCCTTTGATTTCCTCTCAGATCCGAAGCATTCCTTTTCCGCAGAACATCTTTACAGGACTAGCTACCCTTGGCTCTTCGTATGAGGGTAACGATATTTGGTAAGTTAATAGCGTTCAAAACCGATATGTGCAGAATCTCTCAAAATGACAACAGTAACTTTTCGACATATCAAGCTTATTTGCTTTCCACAAGTTCTCGCGCGAATTACCTCGATGGTTTTTGCGGTCAAAACAGCTTGGACATATCAGCATACACATACTTTCAAAGAGATGAATATCATGATAAATACTCTGGATAAGTGTCACCAAGGTTGGAAAACGTAGTACTATGCAGAGAATTGCTTCAAATGCGTCAGTAAGCTCGTGTGTCTTTCGATCACCAACCTCTGCGACGAGTTGACAGTGCGGATTGGCAGGGAGAAATTGGCGCGGGTCCCTCATCATCTCATTCACCTCAGGGTCCAGTAGATCTTTCGTAGAATGAGTTTCTCACTTACGCGCTCGATGAGAGCAGAGAATTTCGATCGATGATACTATTCCAAGATGACCAGTCACGTAAGAATGCGCGCTCAATCCTCCCGGTCGTACATGTTTGCTTTTGCCGCAGGGTCAGCTGTTCACTGTTCGAGAGGGATTGAATGCGATAGTTTGGCTCGTTGATCGATCGATGCAAAAGTTCATGACTGTATCTCTCTGAATTAGCAGCATCTGTACCGATTCGCCCTGTGACCTTTGAGAAGATAGCATCGATACAGCGATATACTTCTCCTGACCCGGCAATCAGAAACGCTGGGTGATAGGCAAAAGTCCGGCATCTGAGCGCAGACCATCGAGAAGTGAAGCGACTCCAGGTTTCAGAAAGAAGAATTTCAAAAGACTGCTTCCCTGCTTTTGCAGCTTAGCTGGGCAATCAGTTGTTGATGAAAAGCTAAACTTGACTTATCGGATTGGCGTCAAGGCCATATCTTGCTCAACATTCGAAAGTATGGCAAGGCTGTATCGGAACAAGTGTTCCGCTTCGCAAAAGAATCTTGGCACGAGTGATTATCAAACGCTTTGCCTGAGCACTTCATGGTGTCTCCGGCACAAGCCATGATGAGCTGCAGCTTTTTTATTGAGGGGTCGCTGTTGGCTACTAATCCACGAATAAGATGTTAATTTGGCATACGCAAATGGTTGCCAGATCAATCTCTGATCAGCTTTTGCGTTGGCTATCAGTCGCAAAGGTTATTTTAATCCTTCTCTATGAAGTGTTTCCCCGACTGACAACACGTCTCGGACGCATTGAAGCTTGATCTTTTGGAAACCCGTTCAGACGAAGCATGCTCACGTTGCTGTCGAAGAAGCTAGATATAGGCTTTCCCTTCTTAGAACAGGTCAGAGTGACTAGTTGTCCATTGAGATCTTGTGAAACAGAGCTGCTTCTTCCAAATAAAGAGCGCAGCGATCGTACAAATACTGGTCAAGAATAATTAACATGTGTCCACTCCCAATGTGCTAAGTGTAGATTACAAGAACATGACACGGGAAGTGGAAAGATAGAAGGCACAACTGAATCGAAAAGCACTGAAAAACGAAGGAGAGACGCGAAGGGAAAGTGCCGTAGAAATGCCAACGAAAGCGAAAGTCCGCTGTATCACTTGTCAGTCAGACGCATATGAATCTTGGTCGTTTCGGTTGATAGGGATATTTCTTTCTACCAATGTGGATATCCCATGTATCACGGACTCAGTGAAAATGACATATCTGCAAGGGCTACCTTTGTGCGACAAACCAAGAGTTGCTACTTCTGTGACGATGTCTTGAGATAGGCCTCGCTCCTGGGATGAAAATCAATCGAAACATTTTCATCATTCTCAACATGATGTCGGATCACACTTGATACAGCGTGTCAGAAGTGGCCAATGAAAGATGTCAAGGGCGATTATGAGAGATTGAATGAGGGAGTGATGCTTTGAAGCGGAAGAAAATACTATAGAGTATCGCTACGTCCACTTTCAAACAGCTGATTCATATTGCCAATCATCATCGTTGGGGATAGCCATGTGCTCTTCCGAATTGCAGCGATCAAAGGTACCTTAACCCTGGGGATTCTCTGTAAACCCCGTAGGCACTCAATTGACTTACTCTTCTCCGACGCAAGGGTGTTGCAGAAGCTAATCCTGGGCAATCCAATCAAAAACCTAGAATCGATGAGCATGGCCGTTTTCGAGGCACTGTGCGGTACTCAACACACCTGCGGGAAGTGTAGGGATAGATGAAGTTGTCTTTGTAGTATGCGAGTGAAAGCTCTTTCCTCATCGTAGCTTTGTCATAGCCTTCCACTTCAAATACAGGTAGCTCTCTTATACAGACGGCGTCAAACTCGACGAGAAACCACTGAGACTAGCCTGGGAAGCACCAGACTCGACATGCAGCAAGCTGCTGTTAGTCTGGGCGCAAAAAGCGTGATTTTCTTAGGCGAAGAAACATGATCGAATTTTGGCAGCGCGTCCCCTAGGGCGCCCTAGGGAAAGCGCTTTCCCCTAGGGGAGTGTTGGGACTTTGAGAAATCCCAGTCGTCATCGATGAGTCCCGCTCGGGGCGAGGCGGAGCTGGCCGAATGCGAGACTGCACCAGGGTAACGAAGATAGATAACCCATCGGGGAACAAGCTGAATAGACAGAGAGGCCTTAGAGCTGGCCTCAGAGCTGGAAAGAAAGATCGACATCCCGCTGAAAGCTGATTTTTCTAAGTTCCCTATTCCCCTAGGGAAGCGTCGCCTTAAGGGGAGATCTTTCCCTAGGGAAATGCGTACTGACACGTCCAGAAAGCGGTCACGTTTCTTCGCCCCCGTTTTGGGCAGTTTGCGTTCAGACTAGCTGCACCAATCAGCTAGTTTGAGTTTTTCAGGCTAGGTATATACCTTATCCTTCGCGCCTCAGGGCCGTCGATCACTGTACTTTCTCATAGGACACCCACATGATATGGCCCTCAACGGCTGCAACGTACCATGAGGCTGGTCTTGAGGAATCACGACATCCTATTCTCCCTCGGGTATGTCCTGTGTTAGTTTGGCGCGTGTGAGTGATTCACTGACATCCTTGGAGCATCGTTGAATGTCATACATCCATGCGTGCTTGACGAGGTGCATTACAACTCGCGTGCCTTTTCGACCTTTTGATAAGCAACAATGATATCCCCGTCTTGGATATCCTTGAAGCCATGCAGTGACAGACCGCATTCGCTACCCTTCCGCGCCTCGGTGATGTCCTTCTTGACATGTTTTAGTGAATCCAGTGTGCCTGGTGCAAAGAAGATGGCTTTCAGTACCCGGCCCTTAAAAGATGTGAATGACATACCGTCAAAAATGACCTCCCTTTCTTCGCCTCTTAGCACGCGAATATGATCGTGCCTGTTAATAACCCCGTTCGCCACCCTGCATCCGGCAATCGTAGCGCTCTCCTTGCCCTTGACGGCGATGGAGAACATCTGTAACACTGTGGCTTCTCCGAGAACGCGTGTTTCGATAATCGGCGGTAACAGCGCCGCGACCTTGGCCCGAACCGTTTCGATGAGTCGGTAGATGACAGACTCTAGGTGGATCGGTACGTTGGATTTGGCGGCATGGCTCTGGACCGCCTTGGGCGCTTTCACCGAGAAACCGATGATCATGCCTGGAAAGCCGGAATGAGCGCAAGTTCTCGGTTGGCCCGACGACCAGCTTACCTTCTGCGGCTTCTGCTATAGCCACATCTGACTCTGCTACGTCACCGACACCAGCATGTATGATCTTGACTCCTGCCTCCTTGTTGCCAATATGCTCGAGGGCTCCAACGACGGCCTCTACGGTGCCACTGACGTCGGCCCTAATCACCAGCCGCAACTCCTTGAACGCGTTGGCCTTTTCCGTGGCCTCTGCTTGACGATGGGCAGCTGCTGCGGCGGCGACGGGATCCGACCCTTCCGCCTTTGCCGCTTCAGCAATGGCCTCCTCCTGTTCGATCCGCTCGCGCTCCAGTCTCCGCTTTTCGTTGATCTTCTCCACGTCGGCCATCAAGGCTTTCCTCTCGGCGTCCCTCTGTCGGTTGGCGATCGCCTTTTTGGCCTCTTCTTCTCCATTCGGCGCTTGCAAAATCTCGTCACCCGCGACCGGTACGTCTTTCCATCCAGTGACGATGACGGGCATCCCGGGTAGGGTTTCCTTGACGATCTTGCCCTTGTCGTCTGTCATTTGTCGTACACGGCACCATGTTTGGCCGGCAACGATGGAATCCCCTGTTTTCAGCGTTCCCCGGGTCACAAGAACAGTCGCGACGTTTCTACCGGCTCGGGATGAGCTTGAGAGGCACCGTCGTTACACACGCTTACTCACCCTCGACCCTTCTCTACTCTCGACTCGAGCACGAAGCCCTCTGCCTTGCTCTTCCTGCTCGCGCGCAGATCTCGGACTTCGGCGACGGTCGCCAGAGTTTCGACTAGGGCGTCGAGACCGATGCCCTTGAGGCCGGATACCTGGACCGACGGCACGTCCCCGCCATCTTCTTCTAGATAGACTCCTTCGACCATGAGGGCATTCTTTACTTTGTGCTATGCGGTCGTCAGCGTGGAAGGACTTTGCCGTGTCGAAAGGCGACTTACGATATCTATTCCCGGCTTATCGCACTTGTTGATCGCGACCACCAACCCGATATGATCCCCCTCGGCCCTGACGAGCTCGATGACCTCTTTCGTCTGCGGCATCACGCCGTCATCTGCAGCGACGACGAGGACGACAATATCGGTCACATGGGCACCCCGTGCCCGCATAGCGGTGAAAGCCGCATGACCGGGCGTATCGAGGAATGTGATGGTCGAATTTGTCGATCCGGCGTCTTGCGAATCAGGCAAGAGGTCCCGAAGCGAGACGGAGAAGGCACCGATATGCTGGGTGATACCCCCGGCTTCTCCTGCGGCGACCGAGGTATGCCGGAGCGCATCGAGCAATGTCGTCTTGCCGTGATCGACGTGTCCCATGATGGTCACCACTGGCGGCCGCGACGGCAACGCCTGTAGCTCTTCGGGCGTCGGCGTCGGCTCGGGGTAGATGTCGAAACTTTTTTCTTCGTCAACAACGGGCGACAGTCCGTACTCCATCGCCACGAGGGACGCATCCTCGGCCGAGAGGAGGTAGTCGGAGCGACACTGTTCGGGCGACATGCCGATCCTTTGCATTTTCCGCTGCAGGGACGGCAGTTTCTGGTCAACGATTCGAGCGAGGTCGCCTACGCGGACGGAGGGAGGAATAAAGACCTCGCGTTCGACCTTTGCCTCGAGAACCTTTTTCTCCTTTTTCTTGAAGTGTTCACGGCTGGAGGGAGCTGCGACGGGTGCGAGGGGCGCCGTCTTTTTCTTGAATCCAGATGGGCCTTGCGGAGGAGTTGCCCCACGAAGGGATCCCCTGCCGTCTGACGGCCCTCTCCTGTTTTGTCCCTGCTTTCCCGATCCTGACTTCCAACGCGAGGTATGGTCGTCGTCTCCTTCGAATTCCGCCGCATCCTGTGCGGTGGGACCGACATCGACGGCCGATGCGATTTCCGCTAACGATTGTCTCGGTCTAGGCGGTACCGGAGCTGCTGCTTTCGTCGCCTCGATATTCCGCCTCGGCGATCTGGGCGAGTCCGAAGTCCTCTTTGGCGGATTCGGTCTACTCAAGCCAAACCCTCGCGGCTGATTATCCCTGTCCTGGCCGTCTGGCCGTTCCCGCGAACGCTGCCTGTTCCCCGATCGGTCGTGTGCTCCAGATCGTTGCCCATCCTTTCTAGCGGAGAATGATGGAGCACTGCGTTGCGGCGCGGCGGGAAGGGCATTCCAGGATCGTGCCGACGGGACCGAGGGACCTTGCGACGGCTTGGATTCCGAAGTACGTCCGAGGAGACTGTTGAGTAGCTGATCTACGTCTCTCTCACTCCTCGGCGGCTTTGGATGACAGCATCTCGCCGAGGAATGTGTCAAGCGGGCGAGGCGGTGCATGTTGACGAGCGAGTCAAGGTAGAGTCAGCCAACACTATTCTCTCTCATCTTTTCATGTCTCGGAGGGCGTCGATCAGGGAGGGAAGGGAATAGGTGCGCCCGGGAGAATAGATGCTGGGTCAACAAAAGAGCGTGTTTCATCTTTTGATCGGCATCCACGCTCTGCTCCGCTCTCGCTCCCTCTCTCACCCAGGATGGCCGACATCTGGCAGCAGTTGCTCGCAGGAGCAGCAAGGGAGGATGAAAAAGTCCCGAAAAAGTACCTCGTCATCTGCGGTGAACCCCGTCGAGGGAAAAAGACACTTCTCGACAGATTCATCGCAGACTCGGACTCGTCTCTCGCCGCATTCCCATACCCTTCCACCTCTCAGTACGCCAACCCCACTCAGCCTCGCAACAATACGCGCAACGCCAAAACCAACGTCGTCACACCCGCCGGTCCAAGCTTCTTGACAAGAAATCGCGCCGCCTATGCAGCCAATGGCGGATCAAGTTTGTTGCTCTCCAGCATAGCAGATGCGCCATCATATCAACACACTTCCAAGACCTCCGCGTCCGCCAATTCAACTCGCAGACGAGACAAGGGAAAGGACGCGGAACAAGCAGAGGACAAGCCCAGCGCGTCGCCGAGCGGGCATCCATTGCGGCTCGATGTACTCGATGACAAGCGGTTGAAGAGCACAGAGGGGATCCTGGTCGGGTACGAATGGGTTGATATCAGTCAGCCGGGCGAGACCGGTAAGTCCCCTCGCATATTTTGCGGTGCATCACTGACCATCGTCTGCAGATCTCGTGCCGCCCTTATCCGTGTTCACCACGCCCTCGAGTCATCCCATGATGCTGCAGGCTCTGCCAAGAGCGATCCCTGATGGCGTGATACCTGTGAGTGAAGTGGTCCCTCGTGACGGGAGTGTACTGAGGACCACGATGTAGGACACCGGAGTTGTGATCGTGCTGGATTGGAGTAGACCACATACCTTGGTGAGTCCCCGCAAGAGAGAGGACTTTAGCCACGACTTACTCACCATCGCTCCAAATCACAGCTAGAGGAACTACTTCGCTGGCTGACGTGGATAGAGACATGGTCGTCCGAAAAGTCGACGAAAGAAGAGCAGGAAAAGGGGCATCAGAGGCGTAAGCGGATTCCTTTTGTGAAAGTGTTGACACCTCTAACGACATGTTGCATGCAGTACAATCCATCATACAGCACTATCACGAGCCAGTCAAACTCAACGGATCAACGACGGGAGATGCTTCCCGGGCAGATAGGTCCACGGCATACAACGCGCTCGAGGCAGATGTCGTGCTACCACTAGAACCAGATGTCCTCGCTCACAACAAGTAAGTCTCTCTGCCTCCTCCGTGGCATACCACTCAACCATGATGCAGAGCCGGCGTACCCATCGTCATCGTCCTTACCCGCGCAGACCAGATAGACGCCGCAGGTGATCAAATGCTCAACAAGGGTCTGATCGCGTCCAAGGGCTACTCCGGACGACATATTGCAGAGGGAGAGGAAGAGACAGAGGAGCACTTGAGGGCGATGAGTTGGGATGAGAGGGTCGAGTGGATCATGCAGACAATTCGGACAGTGGCATTGAGGTGTACGTACCCGCGGATCCGGCATGATCGTAGACGCTCGTGTTAACCTTCACAATCTTGCCGGGCTTAGACGGTGCCTCGGTAATACATACGACAACGGCACAGCCAGACACCTTCAAGCTCTTGCGGTCGCACGTCCTGAATTTGTTATATAAAATCCCTCCGCCACCTCCCGGCTCTTCCGAAGATCCTGATACAGCAACCCACAGAGCCAGCAACCGCTTGGCAGCCAAACTAGAACAACGCTTTCCCTTCCCCTATACCGCGAAACCGCTCGACAGGGACACCCTTTTGATACCTGCGGGCTGCGATACCCCAAACAAGATCAAGATTCTGCGGGAAGGCTTTAGCGTGCCCAAGATTGGGTCCCTGTGGGACGAGGAAATTGAAAGACGGGCGCGGCCGGGAAAGAAGCCGCGAGCAGGAGAAATTATCGATAGCGGGGAGCGGTCGTTGCTCGATCTTTGGGACATAGTCGTGCCAGACGCTACCCGTCATGAATCGGCAAGTATTCCTTTCGCTCAAACGCCAGAGAGCCATATTGATCTCCCTTTAGACCGAACAACGAAGAACCCTGGTGACTTGCGAGTCGGAACAGACCTTCCTCTCTCGACAGCTTGAGTTCCTCATGCGGGATCCACACCGCGACCCGCGCAAAATGTTCCGACAGACCCTCTCAAATCACCAGCAATCCACCAGCATTCCACGTACACCTGCTCCGATGCGAGGTACGATGGTGAACGAAGACGGCACTATGCCTAATAAGCCGATCGGCGTTGTAGGGCCGGTCGCGAGCGACGGGCTAGCGATGCCGAGTGTGGAACAGGCGTTTGCGAGCATGGAAGGGCGTACACCGGAAGAAGATGGCGATTCAAGCGTATGCACTGTTCCTTCACATCGTACAAGGGTGTGTCTCACGTGCTGCATCTAGTTTGGGCCGGGGACACCTAAATCCTCGACGGGGAAGCAGCCACAAACCCCTCTTGCTGCCACCGGTTCTACGACTTCGAATGAGCTTCTGAATAACTTTGTAAGCATGGGCGAAGCGATCTTGCGCAAGGTAGACACTTACATGCGCGCATCTAGTTCCAAGGACTTATTGCCGGCCGAAGGACTCCAGGGAGTACGCCGGCCAAGACAGCCGACACTCCCGGCGCTGTTTAGATACCGCGGTATCATTGTTGTCTACGTCAGATCCCCTCATACGCAACAGATGGCTTCGGATCGGGGAACAGCACTGTATTGTCATATGGCATGCTATATCCGTGTGGTACTGAACGATGGCCTTGTAGCAGGTGTTCGGGTCATAAAGCTGAGGGCGTGATGAACCTTGGCGAACTTGGCACATCACTCGAATACGCCCGTATTGCTTCCCTGCGATGTCCGGCGGAACCCTAAGGGGAAATAGGCAGGGCAGTGGGTCCACGAAAGACTGGAAAAGATCGCGCTGGAAAGCCATTGTAGGGACTCGCAGACGGAAACCAGCTGCACGATGCAACGCTCACAGCGCCTATCGTTCTCGCCGCATGCACGGAGGCAAAAAGGATCGCACCTGAGCACAAGGTGAATCAGACTGGCTTGCCGGGCGGTAGACATTATAAGCCATCGCTGTTGCACTTTTTGGACGATGCCCGACTGAGAAGAACGAATACAGAGTATGTCACGCCTGAAATGAGGTCTTGCATTATCAGGTGAAGGGGTGAAGCGGAATCATCGGGCAACTGTGGCGGCGACATTCCGAATCCTCGTATGTTGTCGGTTTAGCGCGGGCATTCCCCAAAATCTTCGGCAGTCCCATCAGTTCGGTGTTCAAGAGTTTCAGCATGAGGAAGACTGCCGCAATACATGGGACTCCGAAGCGATACAAAAGAATCAGCTCTCCAGGTGAAACGCACCGCAGGTCTATGTCACGCGAAGACATACTCAAAAAGCATTCCGCACAGTCTCGAACGAGAGCCATCGAGCGGTGATGTCTTTGTTGCTATCGAAATGCGACCTGAGTCTCGCAATGCTGTGCTCAAGGCTTGACACATGAATGCAGACGACGTCCGAATCGACCCAGAGGTGTGGACATGTTTGGCCCAAGCAGCTGGACATCTTTCGCCACAACGGGTCACTCAGTCTCGAGTTCTCTCGCCAGCTCATGGTTCTCCTCAGGCAGATACCCAGGTTCCTCCAGCGGAATCGATAAAGGCTTTGGGGATGAGAAGACCGCAGGCGAGATAATAGGCTGAGATGCATCACCGGTTGCAGAATTCTTGACAGGCACACAGGCCCATTACGACAGGCCGAATGGTGTATTGATGCAGCGATAACAGGAGTTGCGCAAACCAGCCATTTCTCATCTATGCGTTGAACCGCCTTTTACAATTTGCGTTTACAGCAATCCCATCCTCTGTCCTTCAAAGCCACATAGCTTCCAGTCACCCAGCCGCCGCCTATCCCACCTGTGACACCACTTGGCCATTCGACGCCGTTGCCTTCGGTTTCTAGACAAGTCAAGAGACATTCACAATGAATAGCTAACAGCCCCCGAAAAATCAGCCTTCCCTTGAAGTGGTTCGAGGGGAAGAGAATACTCACCGGAAGAAAGGGTTCTCTCGATCCGTCTTGTCCATGTTACCGAGTTCCTTGGCTTTGGCTTCGACTTCCGTCGCCGACAAGTCTAGCTCGACGACAAAACGAGTCTGTTGTTTGTTCCGCCATACATAGTACGTTCTCCATGCGAAGATGACGCAGAACTGGACGCCAATACATGCGGCTATGACGGCAGTGCCTATTGCAGCGAGCAGGGAAAAGAGTCAAGTTATACTCCTACTTCCACCGCATACAGCATACCTCTCAAATATCGAGGGGCATCGTCTGGCCTGAATACCTGACTACCAATGATGTTTCCTATTCAGATTGAACTCTATCAGTTGCGAGTGGGGAATCGTCGTACTCCGAAAAGACCACTTACCGACGCAGTAGGCGATGAAATTGATCGAAGAGCAAACAGTCCTTTTGGTCTTTCCCGCCACGTTTGACGGGATCATCTGCCACCCCATAAAGGTCGGGATGATGAACGTCACCGCAATCAGATACATTCCCCATTTGGTCCACTTGTAGGATTCGTCGGTAGGTAATAGCGCGATTGACAGGAGGCCAACAAACGGAGGCACACAAGCGGCCATCATGATCCAGAATCGAATTCCCGTCCAACGCCTTGTCGAATACATGATCAGGAAGAAGAGGCAGACGCTGACGACACTCCGCGGAATACCGTAGAGTATGACTTCTTCATTAGTGAAGCCGAATGCCTTGTTGATGAGGGAACCAAATGTTGTAAGCTGGAAGGCGCACTGATTAGCCCTTAAGCATCAAGCGGATGCGGGTTGCTCACTCCTGAGTATCAGTGGTTTCATCAGCCCAAGGCACAGTCGAAAGAATTCTGAGAATCTTACCTCCATTGGGAATCTGACGTTGATGTAAGGGAATGAACAGCGAACTTAGCGTACGTATCTGGTCTGGTAGAAGGTACCGCTTACACACTGATAGAGAGAATGGATCTTGTCAGAGTCTGCAATGAATTGTTATCCTTCTGACTTACACTCAAAAAAGTATTGGCAGCACAAAACCAAGTCTGCGGGTCCTTCAGTGCGTCGCGAACCTGAGGCCACGACCATCGCTTCCGACCTGTTTGATCTGTCCCACTGTGATTGCCCGCAATTCGCGCTGCGACAAAGAAGCCGACATAGATCAGAGCGCGCCGATCGTTGGAGAATGTCCAGCCGACTGACCGTTTGCCATGGCGCGCTCTCTCTTGCTCAACCACCACACTTCGCTGGGCGTTCCCAACATTATCAAACAAGCAAAAGCTGCCAACAAGGTGAGACCACCCAGAAAAATACCGATGCTGACGGAGCGACGCAAGGTAAGAACACTTTGACAATGTCAAACAAGCGAAGTACGAACCCGCGCCAAGCGGCAAGACCACCTAGAACAACCAGCATCCCTTTTAGCAATGGTAACAGATTGCAGCACCGACCTAGATACTGACCTTCGGATCTATAAGGCGATGAGAACGCGCGATGTGAGAGAGCGATACGCCGGCAAACGATCGAAGAACTTACTTCTCCGCCGCCTTCGCAATACCAAGAACCATCACCAGATCGGCGATTATTCCAAAGCCGGCGTTTGCGCTTTGAAAGAACATGGATCGCGATGCATGTTCTTCAGTCTTGTACCAGCTTCCGATGAGAAATACTAACATGCGGTGACTTTCGTCAGCAAAGGGCGTACAGCTGGTCCGCACATCACTCACGGAAGCCAGGAGAGATGGTGGATTCAAAAACGCCCTGTAGCGAGCGGAATGTTGCCAACTGGGTATAGTTCTTCGCAAGACCGGCCGCGATCACCATGCATCCCCAACATATCATGTACGCGCTCAACCCTTTACCCATGTTGAGCCGTTGAAGAAGCCATGTCGAGGGGAATTCGGCGCAGAGGTAGAAGATGTAGAACAGCGTTGTGAGCATAGCGTACTGATTGGCGACGAGCCCAGTGTCTTCTCGAAGCCCGTAAAGGGCCTGGGTACTGATCGAGGTTTTATCCTATAAGACGCCACGCTCAATATGTATCTCGGCTGGACAGAAAATGCGATGCTTACAGTCTGCTGAATACCGTAGCAAATCCATAGTAAGGCTGTCCACCATCACTTCAGTCCAAATCAACCGTTCGAAGCGGAGGCTGTTCATCCCACTCACGCCTAAAATGTGACAGGTACTCAGCAGGCTGGTATGGGACAATAGACTAGTACTATACCAGCTTACAGCATGATGCAATCGATCTTCCTCTTCAGCTTCCGGAACTCCTCTTCGGTGAACTGCTCTTCTTCCTCTTCCCTAATGAGCCGACGTTACCACCGGATCTCAAAGAGCATCCGTGAGCTTCTCACTGTTCTTGGACCTCTTCCACGGCAATCTTCGTAGCTTCTACGTCTCCCTTCTCATCCAAGGCCACTGCCTTCTTCGTCTCCGCAGAACCCTCCGTTTGTCCAGGTGCGAACGCCAAGAAAGGAAGTGTCGAGTCCATCTTCAGGATTGACATTACGTCTACGAGAAGGAATCCGCCCTCTTTCCCAGAACAGAGCATATCGGCAATGGTTTCGATATATGTATGGCGGGCCGACGGAAGCGGCTAGTGTCGGCTGGTTCGTGTTATCTGGCATTCGCGGCGAAGCTCCGCCCTATGTGACGTATCGATCCGCTGCGAAAGGAGATAAGAGGTCAGAGACAGGAGGGTATACTGTCATAGCGAAAACGATCTTACTGACATTGTCTTCCTCTACGTCGGAGATACGTGTTCCGCCCAGAACTAGAACTGTCCCGAATCTAGGCACTATCGAGAGAGCTATCCAGGTGATCCTCGATGGTGATCAATCGTTGGCGGCTATTGTACAAGGTTGAGGCAGCTAGCAGGGCAGCTAGCAGCACAGCTAGCGAAGTCAGTCAACGCTGAGTCGAAAGATAACGATGAAGCGTACCTGCTTGGCATGAGAACGTGTATTCCTCGCGGTCGAAGAAGACTGAAGGTCCTCGTGCAACCCACTCAGGATACAGCTCTTTGGCTAGATAAGGCATCTCAGAGGTCAGGGACGGAGCGGTCAGATGGACTGGCCGAGGGTATCGTGTCGGAATAGGTGCGGAACTTTGGACACATACCCTGCTCCAGAAACGGCTCTTTGCCCTTGCTGATCTGCCATACTGGTACTGAGCATTCTGGTACTGATGCCACAGAGGACCCCCGCATTCCATCGTCTATCCGACCGCCGACATGATTGTCAATGTCAGAAGCAGAGGGGTAGAGAATGCTTATCGACCTTGCAAGTGATATGAGTACCCGGGGCGGACCAATACGAGATTTCGGAAGCAAAATCCTATCTTAGCGCAAACTACGCTGATATTCGAGCTCGAGGCGATAACGAAATAGTTGATGGACGTTCTAGGCAACGCTCTTCATGTCACTATGCAATAGTGGCGATGAAGCTGGCGAGAGTCAGACCACAGGCATCGATCAGATCACGAAATTCCTGAAACGCTGAAACGACGGTATGGCAAGCCGTTCGGGCGTGCTGTGGCGATTCTCCAAATATTTTCTTACGACAATATCATATGTCCGGACTGATAGTTCAGCAAGGGTACGACACATGTCATTTCGTGGCAGGCCATATGAGCCGCAGTCATGATCCGGGCGAGAGGTCTCTTTCGCCTTGAACGATGCCGCTGCATACCATGCGATCGGCAAAGCCTCAAGCTTCACAAGACCGGAGTACTAATGTGGCCATCGATAGCATAGTCAACTAGTCCCTCGTGGTGCAAGTATCAATGCTGCCAGAGGCTGGGAACGAGAATTGGTATAAGATGTTAGAGAAATGAGGATTCGAGTGCGAGAGCTGTCGCAAAAGGACATCTCCCTCTCACTCGGCTTCGGGGTATGTGATGGCATCCTATGCCAGCCGACATGTCTGCCTGACCAGCGAATTCAGTTGGATCGTACTTCGTACAACGACACTGATAATCTGTTTCTGGGCTGTACATAGTATACACTCCTCAAGATAAATGGCAAAGTCAAGTTTCCTCGTCCGGGAAGGGCGTCGGGTGGTCGACCCCGGGCTGGCTCCCGCTGATCTCATCATGAGCGACTGGAATGATCCTTCGCCCTAGCGCCGTATCTCGCACTCTCCCGAAATCCGGTGTCACCAGACGTCTTTGCCAGGGCTGGAAAACGTGCTGGAAAGGTATCAGCTAGATGTATGGTGCTTTTGTGGTCGACGCGTGTAATCCCGATACCATGGGCTTATGGTGTGGTAGCGGCGTCTTTCCACTGAGGTTCAAAGAGCTGGATCTGCACGATGCATTGAAATTGGTGCAACTCCACGTCTTGGCGTCTTTTGTGGGATCTTCCTCCGCCTTAGACAGTGCTACCATCGTGAAAGGCCGGATATGTTCAAGCGTCACTAAGGATTTGCCCGATATAATCTCGGCTCGAACCAATCCAGGAAGCCAGACTAACGATTTCAGATTTGAGTCGCCGTTAGACAGCTTGGCGATTCGATGTCATAAGCCAAAAGACAATGGGGATGATAAGGAGCACCTCGTATATGAATCCCTCCAGGGAGGGCGGGAGCATGGAAACGAGGCCGCGGATACATGTCAGGCTTCAAGCAGGATACATAGCGAGTCAGGGGTGGAGTCTAGATTACGCGCTTCCAAAAATACCAAGGTTGTCCATGTATGCAAGTCATCCAGAAAGTTGTGGTCAGATCCCGGTTGCGAACCTTTGATGGCTTTATGACATATCCGAGATTGTACACCGTCGAGGAGGGGCGCCTGAACCATATCCTACACTCAACTTGAAGCCTATCCTCGGATGTGTGCAGTCCAACACACAGGGATCCGGAAGCAGCATCAGTATAAGAAGAATATCGATGTCTGAGAAAACGGTTATCCCGGACCTACATTCAAGTCAAGTGTCACTGTCGCAGCTATGAGGATAGCTGGGAACTGGCATGCTTCAGGAAGAAAAATCCGAACTGCTGAGCGTGCTGGATTATCAGTAGCAGATAACTGCGTATTTGTTGCAAAGCCTCAATTCCCTTCAGACAGTGTGGAAAAGCCCGTCGTCGGTGCCTTGTCCGTTCTGGGCTATGTAAGTCTGGTTCCCGGAGCTATCTTACAGAGGCCAGAGAGGCCGCCAAGGAAAACGCAAAGATCAAGCTTTCAAAAATCAGCTTTTTCGCTCCAGATTGAAGGTCGAAATGTTTGTCGAACACAAGGAGTGTTTAACATGATGCACTGTCTGCTATGCTTCTCTACCTGCAAGACTTTCTTCAAACCGCCAATCAACCCCAGCCACCCCCCACCGTTTACTGTTACCAGTATCCGCTCTGCCAGTGATGCACAAGAGCCGCGCTATTCACTGATCGCCCTACACACCGCTTTCTGCAGTCCCTCAGGGTTCGCAATCCTTGGGCGGAGTCGCAAGCTTGCCGGTGAGATGGTGTCGCGTTGGCATGCTACGGCTCGATCCGGGTATCAAGGGCGAGGGAGAGGGAAAGGGGGAGGCCGGATCTGGATCCCGAACTTTGATGGATGTCTGTTCACGCATGTCGGCTCAACGATGTCGCGCGAAAGCTCGTCATGCCGTGCGATTTGTCCAGGCGATACCTAATCACGAACGTAGTGGGATGCAGGTGCGAGTGAAAGGTGGTGGCGATGGGAACGACCAGCGAGAATACAGCGCTTGATAGCCATTTTGGCGATGTGATTACCCTATGGCCATTGCCGGCGGAAGCGCGTACAAGCGATAGGCCATTCGTAGGAATGATTGATTGCGTTTAAGAGGTCGGGTGATGTGTCCGTCTAACAAGGCAGTGCGGCGAGCGAAAGGCGAATAAGCCAATCGATGCTCATCTATTCTGCGCAGTCATCTAAGATACTCGATCTATGGCCCGGTGGCGCCGGTTCGACGGAAAAGAAATCGAAGTCGCGTTGAGCTGTCCAAGGCAGGAAGCTACAGCATTCCGCCACCAGCATTCAGCGATCGTTGTCAGCTGCTGCTAAACGCTGACAGCACGCCGAGGCACTTTGGTCTCGGCGACCTGTGATTCTCAGCGAGTCAGACCGTCAGCGCCTCGGCGACATGGAAACTTCACCCCGCGAGGCAAACCTCTCGAGGCG